>CM077236.1:4011749-4339249 GCA_039654775.1 Spinibarbus caldwelli
TCCGTACTGCTGCCATCATCCTCAACATTAGACGGGCCACAGTTAATCAGAACCCACTTTGATTTTTAATGGAAAGAAGAAGAAAGAAGTGGGATGCGTTAAATGCCGTCTGTCATGGCGAAGCTTTTCCATCTGAGCAAAATCAGTGTTTATAAATATGGATTATTATTGAGGAGTTCAAAATGTACTTTCTGCCCTGGATGGTAAAGCTGAGAGGGTTGTGGACTGTGTGTGTGTGTGTGTGTATGTGTTTGTATATGTGTGTGGACAATCTCTCCACTCGTCTTGAGTCCCTTGGCTCCTCGGCGTTCTTCTCCATGAAATGATTTTGTCAATTCAGAGGGCCCTGAGGCCACAGCGGCCCGGGTCTCATTCAGAACTGGATAATTGACTCTTTTTCCTTGATAATTCATAGCTTGCATATGCCAACTAATACATCAGCATGAGAGCCTGTGGCCGCTCTTGCATCACCCCTGAGACCCTCAAGGAGATTGTGACGAGACAACACACAGTGAGAAATGACCCTTTCTGGCTTTATGAATGAATTATGTCCACAAAACATCTTGATCAGTGCATGGTGTCATCTTGTGTCTATGACATTACTAATTTGCTAGTTAAAACAAACAGGAGGTGGATGGAGGGGGAAATGAATCCACCAACCGGCTGGTAGAATAGGATGTTTCTGTATTTTGTTGGTCTTTTAATACATTCATCAAAAGCTGCCAGTTCCTCCCCCAGTCTTTAATATTGCCCTTTTCAGGAATGCGATTAACATTATTGTGAGAAGAAAAAGACGTCATTTGTTATTTCAATAGGCATGTCAGATCCTCTAGTTCTCTTCATGGATTCATTTGTGTGCTCACTGAAAAACCATGTGATATAAAGTGGATTTTCGTCCTTTTTTGATGAATTGTCTAAAAAAGAGAAAGAAACAAGGAGACAAAAAACTGAACATAGCATTTGTCTACAATGTGACTTTCTGTATGCAAATTCAGTTTCCATTTTCTGCAGTCTAATTAAATGGTTAATTCTGTAAAATTAGAAGCTATGTTTGTGTTACAATTTCTTATATTTATAAAAGCACTCAAACTCCACAGATTTTATCACACATTACTATGAAATTTACAATTACATTTAGTCATTTAGCAGACGCTTTTATCCAAAGGAACGAAATGGATGCCAGGTTTTACTCCTTTGACTGAACCAATCCTACAGATGGTAATGTGTTTTGTTTTGTTTCAAACTACACAAATTTGTGTGGCATACGGTGCACCTTCTTATTCCATTATTTTTTTGTTTTGTTTTGTTTTTGTTTCACGTAGTGTCTGTGCCCAGGTGTTGGTCTTCAGGGAGATGTCTAAATGCAAAGACGTCAGAGGATGCTGGGAATCAGACATTTGGAAATGTGGAGGCAAATGCATGAGTTTATGGCCTTGGCACTCTGCAGTAGCATCAGTGCTTTCACACAGAACTGACTAATACATCCTTGAGGTATTTATTATTATTGTGAAACTTTGTTTTGAACGTCTATTTTTTTATATTTTTGTGAAATGTTTTGTTTGGTTTGGTTTGAGCTGGCAGGTTTCATGTGTACATATGCAATCCAGTAGTGCACCCCTAATGGTTCGATACATGAAAATTTTATGTAAAATCTTCATAATCTTCATAATGGTTCTGCTGCCCTCTGCTGGCATATACTCGTACAGGATCATTGCACCATTGCATAGGCCTGTATTTTTCAGCCTTCATGTGATATTCAGTATAACTCGATATAAACGTTTTTACTCTGAAATGTTTTTTTTTGTTTGTTTGTTTTTTGTTTTTTTTCTGAGGGACTGTAATTTAATCATTTCACCATGTAGGTTCAAAATGTTTATTATATGAAGCAAACTAGGCATGTGTTCTGTCCTGTTTTGTACTAAATACAAAATGTCAGTTTATTGTGTGAACAAAAGGCGTATACTGTAGGTGACAAGTGTGGAGAAAAAAGAAACGCACAGTGATACACAGTGCATGTCATTTCCAGTCAAACTGTACTTTTTAAATTATGCCTAAAATGTGAAAACATAATTGTGTATATTTAAGCTACATAAAATGCTGTCTGTGAAGTTTTTTTTTTCTTTCTTTC
The DNA here is from genome assembly GCA_039654775.1 of Spinibarbus caldwelli. Taxonomy (NCBI): domain Eukaryota; kingdom Metazoa; phylum Chordata; class Actinopteri; order Cypriniformes; family Cyprinidae; genus Spinibarbus; species Spinibarbus caldwelli. The sequence goes on from CM077236.1 coordinate 4,013,878, forward strand.
TTTCTTTTTCCATTTAAATGCTTATTTCTAACACTGCTGTTAACTCCATACATAATTTGTAGTGAAAGTTTTATAACTTTCAGGAGGGGAAAGATTACAAAAAAAATAAATAAAAATTATAAATTCTCGTGTGATGCACCATTGTTAATACACTAGTGAGATTAAAAGTGTTCATTTCTGTTTACCCAAATGATGACCTGATCTCTAATACATGCAGTCACATAAACTGTCATAGAGTTTTCTCACTAATAAGAGTCTTCTTTCAAACATCTTTGTTTCCCTCAGCTCCTATCTTCAGACTTGACAAAAATTTTCAAGTAAATCAGTCTGACACCAAAGTTACTCCCATTTGTTTGTCATCAGTTTGAAATTATGCAGACTTGATTTAGGAACTCACTTTACATTTACGCATTTAGCAGACGCTTTTATCCAAAGTGACTTACAGTGCATTCAGGCTATACATTTTTTATTTTTTATCAGCATGTGTGTTCCCTGGGAATTGAACCCACAACCTTTTGCTCTGCTAACGCAAAGCTCTACCACTGAGGCACAGGAACACTTTGTCTGGTTTGCACTTATGGTACAGTATGTCTGGTTTATTGCAATGATGTTACATTTACTTGTCCTGAAGGCTACAGCTACTGTACGTTTCCTAATCAAATAAGTTGTCAATCTTTTTTTTCTGGGTCACAGTTTGTATTTGGATTTTTTTTTTTTTTTTTTTTCCCAGTTTGATGGTAATACAAAAGTAAGTGATTTTCTTTTCCAATTTGCACAAATTGTGCACAAACATAATTTCTCTTTATAAAAATATTTCAAAATTATTTGCATTATTTTCCAAATTACTCCTCTACACTCTTTGATCTAGATTATTTTGCTATTAACTTTGAAGTTAACAACAATGATAATCATTATTAATGTCATAGAATTATTACATTATCATAGATAAGTTTACAGTGCTGTGTGTAATGCTACATAACTTTATAGAGCTTGAAGAATTTCTGCATCATTAAAACAAACCCTCTGTAGTCCCATATGCTGATATATGAGATGAACCTGACTGATTTTTATTCAGCTGTTTCTGACTTCACTGTGTGTAGGAAGCCATAAAGATGTCCAGAGATCTGCGTGAGGATGATGATGGATGTCAGACTGCTCTCAGTGAGGTTCAGATTTCTTGGAATCAAATGTAAACACAGATGAAGTGCAGGTGAACAATGTCTAGGTGTTTTAAGATTGATTTTTGATTAGTGATCATTTTAATTGACAAAAATTGCATTACTTGAATTAGACTACTAAAATTTAAATAATAAAAAAAACAGTGCCAGCAAATGGAGGCCTATGAAAATTCAATTATGCTTACAGTCAGTGTTGGGGAGTAACTAGTTACATGTAACGGAATTATGTAATTTAATTACAAAATAAAAGTAATTGTAATCAGTTACAGTTACTGAGAAAAAAATGTGTAATTAAATCACAGTTACTTATGAAAATGTTAAGGATTACAAAGGGGGTTACATCTGATTTTTTTCACACACACACTCCCACATACAGATTTAATTGACTTCTTTCATAAATTGCAGTGACTGCTCTAAAATATGAAACACCAATGTTTCAGAAGTTTATAACATGCTTCTCCGATAACTCTTATATTTCCTATATGGGTTTATGTATATGCTTTATGTTTTAAGATGAACTCTTTTTTTCCTAAGGAATTGTTAGATCCAGTGTTTCCTGTCATGCAAAGATTTGATTTCAAAAACAGTATCATAGCGTCAATACTACGACTGAGGTGAGACCCTTGAGCAAAGCACCAAACCCCCAACTGCTCCCCGGGCGCCGCAGCAATATGGCTGCCCACTGCTCTGGGTGTGTGTTCACAGTCTGTCTGTGTGTGTGTGTGTGTGTGTGTGTGTGTGTGTGTGTGTGTGTTTGTGTGTGTGTGTGTGTGTGTGTGTGTGTGTTCACGCAGTAAACATACACCCAGAGCAGTGGGCAGCCATATTGCTGCGGTGCCCGGGGAGCAGTTGGGGGTTTGGTGCTTTGCTCAAGGGTCTCACCTCAGTCGTAGTATTGAAGGTGGAAGAGAGCGCTGATTATTCACTCCAAAATCAAAATGGCTTAATAATTGAGACTGTTTAGGTTTTTGCGGGATTAAAAAAAAGGAGTGAATTTCTATCATTGTAGGGTGGTTGTGTCCACAAACTGCTAAGACACATTTATATGCAAATGAAGATATTTTTCATCCAATGTCTCCTTTAAAATTAAAATATTATAATCTTAATTCTAGTGATGAAATATTTCGAAAGTCTGACAGTAATCAGTGTTGAGTACTACTGTAAGGTTAACCCTGCCTGGTTAACATGTTTGAAAATTATTAACAGTTGAAAACATTAGAAATTTAGAAAAGTAATAAAAAAGTAATCAAATGTAATCAGTTACATTACTTTAATAAAGTAATTGAAAAATTACACTCCTTATTACATTTTAAGTAGGGTAACTTGTAATCTGTAACCTATTACATTTCCAAAGTAACCTTCCCAACACTGCTTACAGTATATGGGCTTGAATTTTTTTTAGGAGATAAATTTAATTATGGAAAATACTGACTTGGAATTACTAAAATGTAAATTAATACTATTTAAATTGCATTGATTGCAGATAGCTGAAATTGCATTTTTGCTAGTCGAAGAAATCAAAAAAAAAAAAAAAAAAAACAGTGCCTGAAGAAGTCTGAAACATTTAGGTGTGTAAACAACAATAATCCAAATAGGTAAAAAGTTGCAGAAAAGGCCCGCACACTATGAAAAAAATAAAAAAATATGTGAGCGAAAAAAAATCTGTTTCACTGAGGAACAGCAAATGTTTTGGTCACAACATGACCTTCTTCAGTGCCATGTTGTGACTGGAACATTGGTTGTTTTTATTTTGATTTTGATTAATGTCATAGTGTGCTGGCCTTTTCTGCAACTTTTTGACTTTTACTAGTCAAAATTATATTACAACTATGGGGGCATTAAAAGATCAGACATTTACAGAGGTTACACGGTGCTTCAAATTTGAAGCAGAGCAATAAAATAAGATACACTGTTCATATTTTTCTGATATAGAAAACAATGTTTAGGCGTGTATTGATAGTTTACACATTTATGCAGCTTTGCGTGAAGTCCAGTTCTTGGAGAATGTGTGTTATCCTGATTCTTTCCAACTCTGTTCACTTTAAACCCTGTCGTCATCATTGGAATGAAACAGAATTTATGTTCTGCTCAGATTCACATGTTTTATTGTTTTTTTACTGCCTGACATGCTTTGAACACCATATGCTCTGATGTTTCAGCTTCAGTGTATTGGTGTACAGTGCTGAGGTGTTTCTGCACAGCATGCTGATGTACATGGCATGCAGCTGTATATCACAACAGGTCAGGACTTTAACGATCTGTGCTGGACATTTTCCATGAATCCTTTAAGCATTTTTCAGACACGGACACCTACAGTAATTATTTGAGTTAACAGTTTTTCAAAATCATTAAAAGGTTACTTTTTGTCCATTTAAAATCATAAATGAACCTAATAGCTGATTTATTTGGTAAATGTCCGATATTGGATTCATTAAACAAATAATTCACCGCTTAGAAATCAAATTACCACTTCCACAAAACACTACAGAGTTATGGGAAGGAATGAAACACACACACACACACACACACACACACACACACACACACACACACAGGAGATGCATTCAAAGTTTTCAGAGTTATTCAGGATGCACAAGCGAATATACACTCCTGTGAAACAATGATTGTTATGCTTCACATAACCTTCAGCGGTACCTTAATCCACAATATTTACTAAAACAGTTTGCCATACTTCAACATGGCAGCTAAAAACAGGCACTTTCACATTGCATGAGTGAGGGTCAATGAAAAAGCACACGCATTTATGATATCAATGGTAATTCACAAAATTATTGACGTTTAGTTACCCTGTTGGAAAATAAAACAGCATATGCTGGTTAGGTATGTTTTGAAGCATGGCAGCAGGTTTGAGCTTTTTTAAGCTAGTCCTTAGTTGGTCATGAGCTGGTTTAAGCTGGTCCTAAGTGAGTTATGAGCTAGTCCTGAGTAGGGGCTATTTGCTTAGGACCAGCACAAGACCATCTTAAACCAGCTCAAAGCAACTGCCATGCTTCAAAAGATATGCTGTTTTGTTTTTCAACAGGCTAGAAAGAATGTGTATCAGATTTAAGAATTATAGAGAAAGATAGTAAGCTGTATGAATCCATTATATTGATGATCACCCAAAAATGAAGATTTGCTGAAAATTTACTCACTTTCAAGAAATCCAAGATGTGGATGAGCTTGTTTCTCAGATTTGGAGAAATGTAGCACTCCATCACTGTCTCAGCAATGGATCATCTGCAGTGAATGGGTGCCGTCAGAATGAGAGTCCAAACAGCTGATAAAAACATCACAATAATCCACAAGTAATCCACACCACTCCAGTTCATCAGTTAATGCCATGTGAAGCAAAAAGCTGCATGTTTGTAGGAAACAAATCCATCATTAAGATGTTTTATCTATAAACCTTCACAAAATATGAATCCATAATCCATAATAATGCTTCCTTTAGTGAAAAAAATCCATCTCCTGTTGTTCTCTCACATCAAAATCCACACACATATTTGTTTAGAACTGTTTTGGACTGTTTTGGCTTGTGCTTGATCTGTGCATATTTTTCTCCTGATTCAGGAGAGAAAATTATTACATTCTTTGTAACATTTATGCATAGCCATGCATGTTATATATTATGCAGCAAATGTAAAAATGGGTGGGTTCACAGGAGGAGCTCTGGATATTAGTGTTCCTCTGGATGGCAGCAGATGACACACATGAATGGAGCTGATGCACATTATTATATTTCTTGTCTTTTACAGCAAACGCATTCAGTCTTTACACATATCCAGTGATTCTCAATCATTCTGTATGGCATCTCTTTATTGCATGTGGATCTCACACAGAGAAGAGGCTGTGAAGACTGTCATGAGCTTTTGATCTTCATCATTCAGCTGCTGATTTTTGGTTGGACTCAAACCTGTACTGTACTGAAATTAGAACTGCTTCACACAGTAAGTGCACATTTTGCTTGCATTAGCTGTTATAATTCAGTAATATATTAGTTCAGATAAATGAGACTTGTGAGAAAATAACTTCTTTCCTATTACACTTTTGAAATATGAAATTTCAAATGTTATTTAAATGTTATTAAGTTTTGAGTATTTAGGGTGGAAATTAAATAAGCAGACACTGGTTGCACACTTCAAATGAGTCAATGCATGTGATGCATTTGAGAATAAGATCAGCCATTCTTAAAACTGTGTTGGCATCTGTCTGTCTCTCTTCTACTGTAGTGATGATACGGCTGTGTGTAAGCTGGCTGGTTTTGCTGTTGGGAGTGCAGCTTGTTTTAGCTCAGCTGGGCAAACTTGACGATGCTGATGATGATGACGTTGATGATTTAGAAGACAAGAAAAATGGAAGAAACAAAAATAAACCAAGCACCTCTAATGTCATCCCAAAAAATGGTAATTATTTCTTGCTGTTCAGCACAACACAGCAAACATAGTAAGCAGGTAGCTTGTAAAATACTGTATTTGCGTTTTATATTCAAAAACCCATTTGGCTTCAGCTAAGCACAAGTAAGGTTTTGGTCCAGGTGGTATGAAATCATTACAACAGATTTCATTCATGCATCTGTCAGACAGGGGCAGAGTGTGGTTGATTATGATTTTTTAATAAATTAAACTGATTTAAATACTTAGCAAGAACAAGAAAAGTTCATAATATGTGAAGTTTGCTGCCTTTACGGTCTGCTCTGCTCTCCAGGGCTTATGAATTTGATCTAAACTCTGGTCACTATCCTGGGGCAGATTTCCTCTTTGACATGTTTCTTCTTCATCATAAATATGATTTACTGGAGACTGGGGTCGTTTCAGCTGGTTCACATTTACTATTACCTTTACATTTTTTTGACACTTTATGTTATTTATGTATTACCTAAACAGTTATCAAAGGATTAAAGTCAGATAGGAGTCACAGGCTGTACTTTAGAGTCAAACCACATTACAATGTATGCAGTCACACATCAGCATTTTTGTCACTTTGTTATTCCAAGTCTCACTTAAAGAAATAGTTCACCGCAAAAAAAAAAAAAAAAATTTACTAAAAATGTTGTCCCAAACTCATATGCTGCAGTGTTAGTTTAGTATCACTGATTTACTATTGTTAATATTTTGAATTAATGTTATTTATTTATTTTTTTAGGTTTTAAGGTGATCATTTAAAAATTTAGTTGTGTGGTTTGCTATTTTTAATGTCTGTATACTTTTTCTTTTTTTTAAGTTTTAGTACTTTTACTATTTTAATATATAAATGCAATGTTGCTTTGTCAACTACCTGAAATAAAATAAGTGTAAAGATTTTATATTTTATTTAAGTTGTTTATTTTATTTAAAAATTTTATGCTTTTGGTTTTAGTTTTTGTTAACAATAATAAGCCTTGTATGCTATTATTTTTTTGTGGGCCACAATGATATTTTTTGAAGAATCTTCAGAAAATCTTATTATCACTTAAACTCTTAAATTCAATAACAGTCCATATTTGCAGCAGTCAAGCTACACAAAATGCTAAAACACAGTAAAACACCATAAAACTCAAATCAATTTGACACCAGAAGTCAAGGTTAATGTAAATGATGTTTGGTCACAATACACTCAAGAAACTAAGATGTTTGGAAATGTTATTGATGTCCAATCTGATGTTTTAACATAGGTTTGAATTTATATCTTTGGGTCAATGTTTAATACTTTTTTGTCTTTTTACCATCTTTCAGATGTGGACTGTAATTTGGAACTGGCATTTTTAGTGGACAGTTCAGAAAGCGCCAAAGACAACCATGCTCTAGAGAAGAGTTTTGTTACTGATCTTGTTAGCCGGATCCAAAACATCCATCTCCAAACTGGACAGGGCTTGAAATTCAGAACTGCTCTCCTTCAGTATAGCAGTCATGTGATCACCGAACAGTCCTTCAAAGATTGGAGGGGCCTGCCCACCTTCCTGAATCGCATCGGGCCCATGCCTTACATAGGACATGGTACCTACACCACCTACGCCATCACCAACCTCACACGCATCTACCTGGAGGAGTCTGGCCCTGACAGCGTGAAAGTGGCCATTCTGCTGTATGACGGCGAGTCGCATCCCAAGAATCCCGATATCTTCTCTGCTTTAGCTGATGCTAAGAACCAAGGGATTAAATTCTTCACAGTAGGCTTCACGTCTGCTGCCAAAGTGGAACAGCTGCGGCTCCTGGCCAGTCCTCCGGCCGCCCGCTACGTACACAACCTACAGGACAAGGGCGTCATGGACAAGATCGTCAAAGAGATTGTAAGTAGTGTTTTCCCATAGGAAATAAAAATCTTGTGTCAAATGTTTTTTGATAGACATGAGCAAATGGAAATTTTCTCCTGCTAGAACCCAGAAATCTAATGTGTATCATTAAAGGGATAGAACACCCAAAAATGGAAATTCTGTCATCATTTACTCACCGTCATATCGTTACAAACCTGCAAGACTTTTGTTCAACTTTGGAACACAAATGATATTTTAATATTTTAATGAAAATTTATCTGAGAGATTTCTGTCCTGCCATTAATAGTCTACACTACTACTACTTTTTTTGCTTTAAAAGCTCTTAACATCTTGAGTCTCATCAGAAAATTTGGACTAAACTGCTCAATTCATATGGATTAGTTTTATGATCTCTTTATGAACATTTTGAAGCATCAAAGTGGCAATTGCATAGAGTTTCAATGGCGAGATAGAAATCTCTCAGATTTTATTAAAATATCTTCATTTGTGTTCTAAAGATGATCGAAAGTCTTACAGGTTTGGAACGACATGAGGGTGAGTAAATTATGTCAGAATTTTCATTTTTGGATGAACTATCCCTTTAAGAATTTTCCCAGAATCATTGTGAGCCTAGAGGCTGGAATGCACCATACCATTTTTAAAACAGATTTAAAAGACTAGGTATCATGCATTTGCGACTCATACACTGGTTACAGAGAAAAACTGGGTATCATACACTAAATGACTGAGGATGACACTAAGGGACCATTCACAAAAATGTGATGTGCGAGCATTGAAATGGGGAAAAATGCAAGGCCTCAAGGCACAGTTTTTAAAAGCTGAACCTATTTTAGCTTGAGTGCTGCGTTTTTAGAAAACTGTGTCATGCGCGAGGCGCTGCAAAAGACGCGAGCGCAACGGTCAAACGGGTCAATAGCATTTCCATAGGAATGAATTGGAATGGAAAAACGTTCTGTGTGAACATTCCGAAAACAAACAGAAACGTGCGCCTCGTTGCTAGGAGATGCATGACAGATGAAAACAGTGTGTGTTCTAAAATCCTCTCAAAATGGAATTTGGATGGTATGGAAGCCCGTTTTCTGGCACTCAATAATAAAAAAGAAAAAAAAAAAAAAAGAGGTAATTGCTACTTTTTATCTCACAATTCTGACTTTTCACAATTGCGTGTTTACATCTCGCAATTCTGACTTTTTTTCTCAGAATTGCAAGTTTATATCTCGCATTTGCGAGTTTATATCTTGTTATTCTGAATTTATGTCACAATAGTGAGTTTATATCATGCAATTCTGAGAAGAAAATCTGAATTGTGAGAAAAAAAAGTTACAATCACCTTTTTTTTTTTTTTTTTTTTTTTTTTTTTTTTAATTCAGTGGCGAAAATAGGCCTCCATAAGATGGAATCTAAATCTGAAGAAAAAATTGAAGTCTGTGCACTTCATAAACTTTGCAATTTTCTGTGAAATCTATTGATTCCGACTGCCCAAAATCTGAAAACTTTGACTTTCGGCAACAAGCATCAACATTTCCAGACTGAAGATTGGAGCAAAAATCTGTGCAAAAGTTGTCTAGTGTATTCCAGCCTTAAATTGATCACAGAGGCAATTGGTGCCAATGGCTTAGGCTTGCGGTGCTGTTTGAAGTCTCTCAATATAAACTCAATTCCTATTTAAATTCTGTAATCTGAACTGTGATCCTCATTCATTTTATTGTTCTTTATGTATACTGAATATTAGCTGTTGTCTCGTTTGTGCCTATTTTTATTTCTCCTGAGGAATGTTTGAAGAAACATCTGAAAAAATGTCATGAAAGAGGAACATCTGAGCAATAAACTTCCCTCAGGATTGTCCAAACAAAGAAGTTTAAAGTGGCAGTGTTAAGACAAGAGCTGTGAAAACAATTTTTTGGTTCTTAGGGACCAACTTTGAAGTGTAGAAATTATGAAGGTCAGATGTTTGTCAAATCCCAAATGAAGGATTTATATCTCTTGAGGGGTCACAGATTAAGCGGGGCATGTGTGTGTCGGGGTTTGTGCTACTGAGAACACTCTTCATGCAGCTATGGAAAATGGGCCGTCTTATCTCTGTATCTGTCCTGAGGACATGGAAAAATTTGATTATGAATTCCTTCGACAGGGAATTAAGGGCATAGTGAGTAAATGCTTTCTCAAACACACCTTACCTCAAGATAAAAACCCCTACAGGTGATTTAAGAAGTTGCCTACTGTACTAGAGCATAGTATTTTGGAGCATGGTGTGCTTGTCGTGCAAGTCCAAGTCTGGCTCGTGTAATTTCCTTCCTGAACCCATTCTCCCTTTGTTGCCTGATAAAAGTGATAAAAAGCATGCCTGCAAAAAAAAGCTTGGTGCCAACACCTGATTAAGTGTGTCCCACAATGCACATAAGATGCATGTTATGTCTGTCTGTCTGTCTGTCTGTGAGATTCCATCCATCTATTTCATCACAGTTTTATTAAAAATCTTTCAACAGTTTCTTGTGCCTTTGGCTAATGGTTTTAGCATTGTTTCCTATTAGTAGACAGGAATGCTGGATCTTAGTGTGTCTGGAGTTGTATAAACTTACAGAATGTCTTTAATCTGGTGAGCTGACCTCCGTGTCTCACATCACACAGCATCTGCACATGTTCGGGAAACTTTTACAACTGAATATGTTATCCAGCGCTGCCGTCTCCTGCTAGAGGTTCCCTTGTGCTTCTCCGATAATAGAAAACAGCAGATCACAGGAGAGACATCCAAGCCTGTGACATCACACCTGCCAAAAATCCAGCGTTTGATGGTTTTAAGTGTTCTTTCAGACTGGACAAAACTGGTTATGGTGTTTTAAACGGATGGCTTTGTCAAGATTTACCTGGGGCTGGATTCGCAAAATTTCTCTTAAAAAAATAAGAGTTAAGAAAGTTCTTAAGATAAATTCTAAGATGGCGGTGAAGAAGTTCCCAAATATTGGAGGTTGGAGGTTATTTATTTTCCAGTCTTTTCTTATGAACAATGGTAAGAATAAAGATAATAGACATTCTTTAGAAGATAAATACATTCTTTAAGTATTTGGTATACAAAATATCCTTAACTTTGTTTTAAAGTTAGAAAATAAAAATAAAATTACAGTTACGAAGAATATTATTCTTAAGAATGTTTTGTGAATGTTCTGGCCCCTTATAGGTCTTGTCCATTCTTTTTAGGGCTGGTTGACTACCCTGGCTAAGCTGGTAACTACATTTAAAGTGATAAATGGTTTGGTTTTGCAGGGTTTTAGATGGTCCAAGCTGGTAATTTGCTGGCGCTAACTGGAACAAGCATGTTTAGGTGGTTTTAGTCAACGTCAACCACACTACCAGTTTATGGGACTGAGGTTGACCTGGTAAATTATGATAATGCTGGTTAGAGCTGATTGACTACTTTGACTAAACTAGTTTAGACCTCACTGAGCTACTAGACCATATATTGTGATTATGGTCATTTAGCTTCTCATCTGATGTAGTCAAATAGGTTTATAGAGATGTTTCTGGAACAATTTTTTTTCTCAGGTATTGAATGTAAATAGATCTGGTGGGTCTGCTTGACCAGTTTGACCACCTTAAGCTGGTATGAATTTTTTTTTCTTAGCAGGTCAACTGGAGTTAGAGCAGAATAACAGTTAGCGGGCTGCAATATTTGCACAGTGAACATCTGTTTCTCATTGACTTTGTGCTGGGTCAGAGCTTTAGGGTACTATGAGCAGCATGATCCTGCATGCAGGATGAATATCTCACCCAGCCTTCTGCACGCTAGCTGCTCTGGAACGACTGTTGATGCAGGTGCTTGTCAATGAGACAAGAAAAGCACAATCAGGAGCTTTAATCGCAGTCCAGGAACATTCAAATCGCATGCAACATTGTCATCTTCTCTGCTGCTCGACTGTCTCATTCACTGTAGTTACATCTGTTAATCAGCTGCTCGTTCAAGCTAAGTGTGATGTTGCTCATCGCACACGTTTTCAGTTAAATAAGACATGCATCTTTCCACTGTGTCATTATGTCAACTGTGTGCGCTGTTTGCAATCAAGACAAAATGACTTAATGTGTTGCAATGAAATTTTCTTTGTTCTTCTGAGTGCCTGTGATTCCCAGATTACGGCATCTGTCTATCATCACTGTCCTTAAACTTGATCTTTCATCCAAGGAATGTTGTTTGAAATGTGTCTCTCTTTCTGTTTTTCTCATTCATACACATGTGCATCTATTATGCAAATGCATGCACACTAAACCTTGCATGAGAGACATCAAAAAAAAAAAAAAAGACTTTCTTCCAGCAGCCTTTTGTGCATTGAGAAGAGACTAAATATGGGACCTTTCAGTTTTCTAAATGTTGGTTTGGACATTTATACATGTATAGACTGTGTGAGTTCTCTTATCATTTTTGTACATTTTTCTTGTAAATTCACCTTTTTCACTTTTGTTTCCTTCCAGACTGAGGTGGCTAATGAAGTGGTAAGTGTTTGACTGACAGAGTTCATTTAGGACACTTATGAGTGACATTATCTGATGTGACTAAAGCAGTGTGTCTGTGTCCAACAGTGCCCTCTTTCCCCAAAATGCACTTGTGAGAAAGGAGAGCGAGGACCCAGTGGACCACCTGTAAGTGTCACACGTTCTTAAAACCCTTTCTAGCCCCTCACATGGTTTCAAAAAAGCATAATTTAATATAAATTCAGAGATTTTGTCTTTCCACATATTTTTAATTAAGAGAACAAATACCCACCAGATTGGTCAAAGTGGCGTCATTGGCTGAACATGCAAGAATTTTACAATTATATAATTATTCATACTTATGTCATACCAAATCTGTTTGCTATTATTTTTGTGTTACTCATTTTTTGTAGCATCTCCACACAGCTGTTGTACATACAGTGACAGTTTATAATCTTATCTGTCAATCTTCGAAAAGGAGCATAAAGTGGAAAAAACAAAACAAAACAATGAAAGCATAATAAAATCAGTCCCTAAAATAGACTTCTTACATTTTGATGAAACCACACTGAATTTGATTTGGTGGACAGAGGTTGTTTGAATATTGTAAAATAAATAATTCAGATATTAAATAGACATATAGAAATAATGTTTTGAAAGAAAACTGCTCCACTGCTATTTTAAATTAATACAATTTCAGCCAATTAATAAAACCTTATTTCTTTATTATTGTAAAGAATTTTCAGTGTCTAGAAGGGAGCACATAAACATAAATAAATAATTCTGCACTCATCAGTTATACCACTTCAGCCAGTTTTCTTTGTCTAGACACTGTTGGTAGAATGATGCATGGCAGAATCTCAATCATTAGTAAGTTAACACTCTTTCTCTGAGAACCACAGGGTAAAAAGGGTCGTCCTGGAGAAGATGGAAGTCCAGGACCTAAAGGACAAAAGGTCAAAGTTATTTTAAATTATCGCCCATGTTTGTCATTATTTATTTGTGTTACCCTCTAAAATGTGACACACTTCCTGCAGGGAGAGAGCGGATTCAGCGGTTCACCTGGACGAGACGGGACAGAGGTGAACCTGTCCAGAACGAGGCCTAAAGTCACTCTATTTTGACATTATCTGCTTGTGTAACTGCTCTTTCTCACCATGTGTTCTGTATTGATCATTAGGGGAAACCTGGATACAAAGGAGAAAAGGTAAAATAATGCATCATAGACTAATTTGCAAAATATCGGTTGTGCTAGCAATGCCATCTCATGGTTAGATTAGAAAAAAAAAAGTATACCTTAAAATGCAATTTAAGTCACTTTGAATAAAAGCGTCTGCCAAATGTGTAAATGAAATTTAAACAAATACAAATTTTATATATGTCTTACATGCAATCCTTGTAGTAAATCTTTTTTTTTTTTTTTTTTTTTTTTTTTGTATGTTGTACTGACTGATGTTACAAAGTTTTTACCTGTTAATATATAATATTACATTTTAAATAGTATAATATCTTTCTTTCTTTCTTTTAATTTGGAATTTATGAAGAATAAAACAGCTTTTTAATCAACTGATATGACTTTATACTTCATCTCATCTGAGTGTATTGTCAAAAGTAATATATATTTTTCCAAAAAATGAATGGGCAAACCTTTAAATTGTGTTGTGTATATACTGACACTGACTTTTAAAAATATATTAATTTTTAGGGTGAGCGAGGTGAGTGCGGGACACCAGGAGTTAAAGGAGACCGAGTGAGTGACACTTCAGATCTACAGTTCATGTACAGTAACATTTTTGTACAGTAACATTCTGAATTTTAACTGACTGAATCTGATTTTTTAAAAGGGTCCGGAGGGTCCTGTTGGTATCAGAGGAAGCAGAGGACTGCAGGTTTGTCTTTACACTTCATTTATGAAAACGCAACACATGCATTTTCTCTTTTTCATTAGTAGATTACTGTATCACTCTGTTGTGTTTCTCTGCAGGGTATGCCTGGACCTAATGGAGACATTGGCTCTGAGGGCCCACCAGGCAAAAAAGTGAGTTTGATTCAACAATGTCTGCTTTCAAATACACTAAAGCAGCATTTTTTTTTTCAGAAAGCAGGTGGACAATTACACTCTTCAAAATTAAGATTACAAAAGAGGCTTTTCACAGTGATGCCATAGAGGTACCATTTTGGTATCCTGCAAATAACCATTCAGTGAACCGTTCTTAAAAAATAAATAAATAAATAAATAAATAAATAAATAAAAACTTTTTGAGAAACATTTTAATGATCTTTAATAATCATGAAGCACCTTTTTCCAATTTAAAGAACCTTTTGTGAAATGGAAGTGTTCCGTGGATGTTAAAGGTTCTTCACGGAATAATCAATGCCAATAAAGAACCTTTATTTTTAAGTGTGTAAAATGTTTGGGAAAACCTAATGCCATAAACGTTCTTCCGTGTTCTTGTGTAATAGAAATATTTCTGCAGACCTAAATGCCCTGAATGGGCTTGCAGGGTGCTGCCATGCTAAGAATGACTTTAAAAAAAGAATTCATTAGGCTGGTTATTTTTAATTTGGATAAATTTTGACACTCAAAAAGCTCGTCTAGTTCTCTGTCAGTGCTGATATGCATCTGTGTGCTTCTAAAGAGAACTCAGAACTTAATTATTTTTTCTGGAATGTTCTTTTTTCCTGTACTGATGGATGTCATCTGAGCAACAGATTAATGTCTGGACTTGCATGCTTGTGTCGTACCACAAATCAGTATTTCTGTCTTTGACAGGTGAAGGTGTTCTGCCTAATGTGTCTGAACACAGTAATTGCGGTCTTTGCTTAAATATGTCTGACATGAGCCATGTGTCTTCAAAGACCCCCAGTTTCATCTGCCCAATGAAAGAATGCATGCAGACATGTGCCTAATGGCCCGATGTACATAATAGTCATGAAATGATTTTTATAACATCACGGTTATTATGATTTTTCCATTTAACAGATGCTGATATTCAAAGCATTCCCTTAAGGTTAAGTCTTTTGTTTAAAGCAGCACATGTTTATTTTAGTCCCCATATTAACACAGACTTGATGACAAGCAGACCAAATTTATATTTAGTGAATCTGACTGGATCCAGATGATGTAAGCAGTTTATTGCTGCAGTTTGAGTTTTGGGATTCGTTCCAAGTAGATTAATCACCATTTAGATGTAAATGTTATCCACTCTTCATCCTGCATGCACTGCATATTTAGCACAGCATATTTCAGAATGTGGTGTCATGTGCAAGACGCTACAAAACATTGTGAAACATGAACGCAACAGTAAAACCTGTCTCTCGAGCAAGTGTTTACATAGAAAAACAATGGTGAAGTATATAGCGCAGTGGATAAGCACAATTCTGCACATTCGGCCTCTAAGAACATTATTCAACATATTCAACATTTAGATTTTGGTAGTAATGGCTCAATAATCTTTTTATTGCCTTTCTCTGATTTTCAAATCAGCAAAATCTAATATCAGTCATCTTCTAATTCCTATGTATTGTTTTATTAATACATAAACCTATTAATATATAAACCAAATACATAAGGATATGTTGAATGAAACATGTTTTGAGAGTTTTAGACAGTTGCAGTTACCATGTTTTGCAGTTGAATATTTACCCTAGTCGGTTTAAGTAAAAGAAGCTGAGATGCATTCATTTTGAGACTATTGGTTTGTTCTGTATAGACATTTGGTATTAATTTTATGTGTGCAGGTCTAAAAGAAAGTCTTAAGAAGGCTTACATTTTTTATGACTTTTTTTCTTTTTTTTTCTTTACCACTATTTATGGTTCTGGACCATTAATACTTGTCTAATGTGGTCTTTTCAATAGGGTAGAGGGCATTGAGTTCACAATATTGGATCTGTTATTATTGTTCTGAATGGTTTTGCATCTTTAGGGCGAGAGAGGTTTTCCTGGACCACCCGGAATACAGGGCGAGACTGGCTTTGGGCTTCCTGGACCAAAGGTTGGCTTTAAATGGAAACTCTGAGATCAGGAACCCAATGTACTCATATCTGTAATCATAACACGCATGTTTTCTCAATCTGTAGGGTGATGTGGGGTTTCAGGGCAGAATGGGTCCTCCCGGGCCTCCTGGGCTTGGCGAGCCGGGCCTACCGGTAAAGATATGCAAGTGATCATGCTCAATAGGGATTGCAATTGTCATTGAACACAATGAAGTCGTTGTATTAATTTCTATAATCATGTTTTCTCTATAGGGGCCACAGGGGCCGCAGGGTTTGCCAGGAGAGAAGGGCCCTCCAGGAGAGGGTTTACCAGGACCAAAGGTAAACACGTCATTGCACACAGTTCATCATTTTCAGAATGCAGTGTGTGTGAGTCATATCAAGGTTTTGAAGAGGTTTAATGTGTTTTTATTTAAGTTGTGTCTTGTGTGCATGGTTTATATCAGAGAACCTTTGAAATGTCTAAACTTTGTGACCTCTGACCTTAATTAATTTTCAGAGTGATCCAGCATTCTTTCATCTGTTTTCATTCAATAAAGTAACATAACTGATCTTGCTGTTGTTTGACTCTGTATCTGAAAAATGCAGGGTGTGTCAGATATATTTATGCATTTGGCAGATGCTTTTATGCAAAGCAACTTAAAGTGCTTTCAGTAAATGTGTTGCCTGGGAATCAAACCCATGACTTTGGCTTTGCTAGGGCTGTGTTTTACCAGTTGAGCTTCAGAGGTTTGTTGACCCAGTGTAGAATAAGATTTTAAATCGTGTTTTTGTTAAGGCGACCATTTTAACTACTAAAACACCCTGGCAAATACCCAGATAACGCACAATGGAAAAAATAGATGTTGAAGACATTTCTTTGAACCAATTTTAACTCAAATTGCATGTAAGTTTCACATATAATTACAAAGCAACAGAAAGTAACAGTGAATAAAACATGAAATTTTGAAGACGAAAGACTAAAATAGCATTTTCTTTTAAAATGTACTATTACAACTCGTACAACAACAAACAAACAAAAAAAAAAACTTTTTTTTTTCAGTTTAGCATCATGGCAGAGTTTTTCTTCAGAAGCTGTTATACATTATGCAAAATGTCTTTATGGTTCTAAAATAGGCTTCATTTTCTCTCCACAAATATTGCTTTTTCTTTTGATCTTAGGGTGAATTGTGACCTGCACATTTTTGTGACATTCACCAGGATAAACAACAACAACAAAAATATATGAAAAAGGGATGGCAATGCATGGTATAAATTTGATGGTTTAAACTTCTTTCTTTTACAGGGTGAGAGGGGTCTGGAGGGGCCGAGAGGACCCAGAGGACCAGTAGGTCCTGGCATTAGAGGAGACAAGGTAAAACATTCAGAACGTTTAAATGAAATTAGATTTTTAAGTGAACTAATCGCTTTCTTTTTTGAGCTCTTATCTCATGAGTGGGTTGATTATACCCTAAAGCTGCTCTATACTAGATGTTTAGTTTTCTTTAAAAATGTTTACAAATTAATTAGAAATGTTCTTAGCTCTGAAAAGTTTCAGGTGTTACATAATTTGCATTATTATACCGTTCTCTGTGGCTTGTGAAGGAACATGTCACAGCATGCAGTAAAATTAGTACTCAGACGTATATGAATATCAATGCTGTATCTATTACACATTCCAAATCCTTTTAATAACTAGATTGTACATGAGCTGACAGATTTGCTTATGCTTGACTCTGAGGTGTGTAATTGCAATAATATATTTGTGTTTATTGTCTTAAGGGTGATATTGGTCCTCCTGGTCTTCAAGGACCAGTGGGGCTTCCTGGAGCAGGGATCCAAGGAGAGAAGGTGACGACAAGATTATGATCTGAGCATGACGTAAAAATGTACTGTACATCCATGCATTGTAGGATATGCTTGTTTTAGGGTGTGGAAGGACCACGTGGACCCCCGGGAAGCAGAGGCCCACCGGGTGAGGGCTACCCTGGACCAAAGGCAAGAGATTCCCATCTTGCTATAAACAATGTCACAACTTCAAATAGTAAAAGGGTTGGATGAATGCTATCTGATAACTTATGAAATCATCTGTATGCTTAAAAAAATGTGTTGTTGAAGGGTGATCAAGGTTTGCCAGGTGAGGGTGGTGCACCAGGAGAGAGAGGAGCAGGAGAACCAGGAGCTAAAGTAAGTCATCTTCACTTTACTCTTAATGTAAAGTCAACATGAAATCAGAATTCACTCTGTTGTTTTTCTTAATTCACAGCCTTGCTCTTGTGCACGATTCATCAGTGCATGTTCTTTTGGAGAAAAAAGTTGGTCTTTTATCAAAATTTAATTTTTATGATTCAATCAAGTCCCATGCTACATTTTTTCTTCACATATTCATTGAAATATGTAAGATATAATAAGTATATAAGTTAAATGGGTTGCAAACAGCATTTTATGTTGACATTATCTTTTAAGTACTAAAAAAATTTTGTTAATTTAAATAAAGCTGAAATAAAATAAAATAAATCTTAGACAAAAAAACTTGCTGAAGTTTAAGTTGAATCACTAAAATTACTAACTGGAAATAAATAAAAACTAAGACTAAACTAAAGCTCAAACTGAAATTAAACCTTAATGCCAATATTAAAAATAAATAAATAAATAAACTACATTTAAAAATGAAAACAGAAAATACAAAAAAAAAAGCCTAATGCAACATATTAATAAAACTATAATAGTATATAAATAATGATAAAATAACTGTTACATGTTTAAAGTCATTAAAATCTTTCTGATAAAGTTTCTTGATCAAAGTGGTTTTGGTGGTTAAAATAGTTAAGCATTCTACTGAAGACACCAGGTCATGGCAGCATAAGGTTGTTAACTTTTGTTGTTAACTGTTTTTGCTGGTCTACCAACTCTAACCAACTTGAGCAAGATGCTCTACTAGGTTGAAAATTCACACATCGGCAGTTAACCCAGCTGATCATCCATCTTGATCCTTGTACTAGACAATTATTATACATGTCAAGCTTTGACCAGCTAGAAACCATATAAAACTAGCACCACTTTTTTTCCATAATTTGAATGATTAACATATGAATTATTCTGTGAAGGGGGAACCTGGTGCTCCAGGGTTATCAGGATTACCAGGTTTACCAGGAGAGGATGGAGCTCCAGGACAAAAGGTACCAGGCACACTTTAATCTCTTAAATCATTTCAGCCAAGACTTAGCATCAGCACAAAACGGCCACACATATTCATCACTGTGTGTATTTCAGGGAGAACCAGGAGCCCAAGGGTTGAGGGGCCCTGAAGGAGCAGCAGGAGTGGGCATCCAGGGTGAAAAAGTATCTCTTTCACTTTTTTTCACACGTTTAACTTTATAAAATCATCTTAAAGACCTATCAAATGAAAACTGAAGTTTTGAGTGTGAGATTTCCATACAAGTCAATCTTCTAACTTCCTGTTTCAATGGGGTCTTTAACTGTGAACACCAACTTGATTCTTATTGATGTAGTGTTTTGTTAATGTAATGTTGTTTAGGGTGATCAGGGTCAGCGGGGAATCCGTGGGTTAGCAGGGCCACCGGGAATAGCCGGACCCTCAGGGTCGAAGGTGAGTGCCTAGTTCTCAGCTGTGAATCTGGAATATGTTGTCTTTTGCTACATAGACATTATAAAACATCTAATATAAAATTTCCTTCCGTTCTTTATTAATGTCTTTGTAGGGAGAGCCTGGCACCCCTGGGAGACTGGGATTACCTGGACTACCGGGACGTGCTATATCAGGACCAAAAGTAAAAGCTTTTCTATTTGCAATCTGGAAATAAACGTTTTTGGTATTTGTAATATAAAACAAACAAAAAAATTAGTTTTCACAAGTCACTTTCTGACTTTTTTTTCCGACACACTATTTCCCTGGTTAATACTGTAAAGCTGCTTTGACACAATCTGCATTGTAAAAAGCGCTATATAAATAATGGTGAATTGACTTGACTTTTGGACCCCACAATATATGTGTAAAAAACCCTTTAAATGCACAGTATGTATGTTAAAAAAGCATTGTAATGTTTCTTTGTAGGGTGACGTCGGCCCGCCAGGTCCATCTGGTCCAATAGGAGAGACGGGATATGGACTTCCTGGACCAAAGGTTCATTTAATTCTTAATTATTGTTAATACTGTAAAATAAACCCGTTATTAATCTGTTGTCAGTCTTGATCAAACATCAATGGATTGCTCATGGTTTGTTTCTCAGGGTGATCGTGGTGACCCAGGTCCTCCTGGTCTAAGTGGACCGAAAGGGGACGGCTATCCTGGTCCCTTAGTGAGTAAAAAATGTCTCTTATTAAAAACCATTCATGATCATGACATCATTCTGTAATGAAGTTCTCATAATTCACCATGAAGTCATATTTTGTTGTTGCTGTGTGTGTTATTTGTTTGCAGGGGCTTCCAGGTCTTCCTGGTCTTCCAGGAGAACCTGGTACAGAGGGCATAGGAATACCTGGACCAAAGGTAGGGCGGTTCTTATGTGTCATCCTAAAGCAGATCTCAAATGTTTAAAAATATTATCATCAGACGAGGTGTAAACACAAGTATTTCATCATGACTGTGTCTCAGGGTGATATTGGCTTCAGAGGTTTACCGGGCCCACCTGGACCTCCAGGGGAAGGACTACAAGGACCACCTGTATGTCACCAAACACAGACACATGTTAATGATACCATGTCAATCTCATTCCTTTCTTAGACTTGATTTATGACAAATTATGAACAGATCCATGAAAGCTCCTCACCATAATACAAAAGGAAACATTTGTGTGCGTGTGTTAAAGAACATATTTAAAAGTCTTCATGGTTGCCCCAAAACGTTTTTTAGAATATGAATATTATTGTTAAAGTAATATTTACACTACCATTCTAAGGTTCTTTTTTGAAGAAATTAGTACTTCTATTTAGCAAAGACACATTAAATTAATCAAAAATAAGACATATAATTTTATCAAATGTTTATTTATTTATTTATTTTGTTGTTTTGAACTTTCTATTCATCAGACAATCCTGAGAAAAAATGTACCATTATTTTCAACATTGATAATAATCAGAAATGTTTCTTGAGCAGCAAATCAGTATATTAGAATGATTTCTGAAGGATCATGTGACACTGAAGACTGGAATAATGATGCTGAAAATTCAGCTTTGATCACAGGAATAAATTACATTTTAAAATACATTACAATAGAAAAAAAGTTATTTTAAATTGTAATAATGTTTCACAATTTTCCTGTTTTTACTGTATTCTTTATCAAATAAATGGAGCCTTGGTGAGCAGAAGAGACTTCTTTCTAGAACTAAAGTATCTAACACCAAACATTTGAACGTTCGAGCATATATTATATATTTTTATAGTACAAAAAATTGAAGTGGCATCTGCAAATAAATGTGGCTAATTGTTCCCACAATTAATAATTTGAAATGTTTTGTTTGAAATGTGTTTTGCCATTTTTTTTTTAAATAAGTGGCACTTATCTAATGCAATGACATATTCAGACAAGTAGATATGTCAAAGTATTTGGCTTATGTATCCAAATACTTTTTGGATAAAACATTTTTTATCTGTAAAGTGTTTTTTTCTAATATCTGTGATCCCTGTGAGACAGTGCATTCTGTCTCTCTGAATGAACATCCCATGGAATACATGCCATTCCTCAAAGGCTTCATCAATTACCACATCATCTTAACACCACATTTATCATCGTACTGTATCCGTGATCGTATATTACAGGCACGCACACACACACACACACACACACACACACACACACACATACACACACCTGCTCCAAATCTTTTACATATGTCCAACGAATCCAGATAATGTAATCCAGTAACATAAACATCATTCCAGATGTTCCATTGCTGCTTTCATCCCAGCACCAATGAATCTGAAAGTGTTTTTTCTCCTTTGATTTGTGTTAATAATCTGTCTGTGAACAAAACAGGGCAACATGGGAAGACCAGGACCTCCTGGACCAACTGGGCCACCAGGACAAGGCCTACAGGGTCCAAAGGTGAGACACTGGCTTACACAAATCATAAAGAGTTGACCATGCATATATGTGTTTTCAAACCTAACAGCAGATCTTATACACTATTGCAGGGTGATCAGGGGTCACAGGGTGTGAGTGGGCCAAGAGGACCTTCTGGAGAAGGAATGCCGGGGTCAAAGGTCTCAGGTTTTGTTATATAATCTGTGTTGTGATTGAATATTCATACAGTTTATTAATATGAAGGCCATTTGTGTTTTTCAGGGGGATCGTGGAGGTCAGGGTGAGAGGGGGATGAAGGGGGTTAAAGGTGACATGGGAGATCCTGGCATTCCTGGACAAACAGTTAGTAAACTAATCATTTCATATAGGATGCAGCCTAAATAGTAGGCAGAGAGGTAATTTGCTAAAATGTGGTGTGGTGCAATGAAATAAATAACATTTTGGTGCAATAGCATGCAGTGAAATACACATTACAATAAAATGCATAAAAAATCAGGTGTTTCAAACAATTATAGTAAAATTGAAACTTATACAAACAACAGAAATCATAAGAGCTTTTCCCCATTATATAAAAGCAAACATTTTTATGTGTGCCACATAGGCCAATTATGTTTATAAAATATCTCAGTTCTGTAATTTCCATTTTTTTTTTTTATTTTGAGATGTATTATAACTCCCCAACTCACTTGTTTCAGGGTAGACCTGGAATCAAAGGTGAATCTGGACTAACGGTGTGTCTTTTACATCTTTCACATCATATTACAACATTCAAACCATGATATGCATTTTATTCATATATGGAGTTCACATGTATTTCATCTACTCAAATGTGATGTTTGTTTGTTTTTAGAGGGATGAGATAATCAGAATGATCCGGGAGATTTGTGGTATGTGCATCCCACATTACATTTGAACATAATATGCTTTATATACTATTCAAAATGTTGGGGTTGGAAAGACTTTTTTAATTTTTTTTTTTAAGTTAAGTCTCTTATGCTCACCAAGGCTGCATTTATTTGATCAAAAAAATACAGTAAAAAGATTAATATTGTTAAACATTTTTGCAGTTTAAAATTTCTATTGCGATAACATTCTAAAATGTAATTTATTCTTGTGATGTAAAGCTGAATTTTCAGCATCATTACTCCAGTCTTCACTGTCACATGATCCTTCAGAAATCATCCTGATATGCTGATTTGCTGCTCAAGAAGCATTTCTGATTATTATCAATGTTGAAAACAGTTGTGCTGCTTCATATTTTTTAATGAATAGAAGGTTCAAAAAAAGCATTTATTTAAAGTAGAAACCTTTTGTAACATTATAAATTTTTATTGTCACTTTTGACCAATTTAATGCATCCTTCCTGAATAAAAGCATTAATTTCTTTAAAAACAAAAATAAATTTTACCCAGACTTTTGAATGGTAGTATGTAAAGTTCATTAAATGTCCTGTCCTGTCTTTCAGGCTGTGGAGTCAAGTGTAAAGAGCGTCCCATGGAGCTGGTGTTTGTGATTGACAGCTCTGAAAGCGTCGGGCCTGATAACTTTGAGATCATCAAGGACTTTGTGGCCGCATTAGTCGACAGACTCACTGTAGGGCGTAATGCCACCCGAGTCGGTCTTGTTTTGTACAGCCTAGAGGTCCAGCTGGAGTTCAACCTCGCTCGCTACATGACCAAACAAGACATCAAACAAGCGATACGCAGGGTTCACTACATCGGCGAGGGTACCTACACCGGCTCTGCCATCCGCAAAGCAACTCAGGAGGCGTTTTACAGCGCAAGAACTGGGGTGAGGAAGGTTGCCATCGTCATCACAGATGGACAAACAGATAAACGGGAGCCAGTGAAGCTGGAAATCGCTGTCAGGGAGGCACATGCAGCAAACATTGAGATGTACGCTCTGGGGATTGTTAACATTAGTGATCCGACACAGGAAGAGTTTCTCCAGGAGCTCAATCTCATTGCGTCGGACCCTGACAGTGAGCACATGTTCTACATAGACGACTTCAACACCTTGCCAGGTAATTCAGCAAACTTGAGGTTGATTGCCAATTCACATACTTCTACAATATGAATGTACTTCTCTGGTGATGGCAAGATGTATAATTGAATACTCTACATATGGAGGTATGCATAATGCTTTTTCCCACAAAATGGTGTGTTTATGGCATGTTAACCAGCAGGGGCATGTTTTTTAAAAACGCTGTTTATCTTGACTCATTAATTAATTCCACTGCTAAAAAGTCAAGACATTTTACATAAACTTTAATATATTAAATATGCTAAATATTTACATTTTGTATAATCATAACTGCACTTCAACATCTAAAGTTCTAAAGAACATCTAAAGAATTACAATTCAAAATAAAAGAGATCAAGATTTAAGTTAAATTTAGTTTTGATTTATTACTGATACATTACAATTCATTATTAATCAACATTTAACAAATACATTTAAAAACTGGCATATATGTTCCTCATCATTTGTAAAAATTGATGCACACTTTGAAAGTTGAAAGGAAAAAGTTAAAAAAATGTAATGTATGTATTACATATGTAGGCTATATACATATATATTTTTCTAACAATAAATAGTAAGTCTTTACTATCACTTTTTATCAAAATAACACATCCTTGCTGAATAAAAGTATTAATATCTTTCAAAAAAAAAACATTACTGACCCCAAACTTTTGAATGGTACAAAAGTTTGTTACAAAAGATTTCTATTTTAAATAAATGCTATACTTTTAAAATTGTTATTCATCAAAGAATCCTCAAAAGAGTATCACATGTTCCAAAAATATTAAGCAGCTGTTTCCAATATTGATAATAAATCTGCATATTAGAATGATTTCTGAAGGATCATGTGACACTGAAGACTGGAGTAATGATGCTGAAAATTCAGCCTTGCATCACAGGAATAAATTAGATTTTCAAGTATATTGAAACAGAAAACTATCGTTTTAAATTGTAATAATATTTCACAATATTACTGTTTTTTTTCCTGTATTTTTAATGAAGTTAATCAAGTAAATGCAGCCTTGATGAGTATATAAGACTTCTTTAAAAACATTAAAAATTTTACTGATCCCAAACTTTTGAACGGCAGTGTAAATATTAATATCAATAAATAATAGTTTATATATTTAATAGTGCTGTCAAACAATTAATCACGATTAATCACATCCAAAATAAAAGAATTTTGTTTACATAATAGATGTGTATACTGTGTATATTTATTATGTATATATACACACACATACATGTATATATTTAAGAAAAATATGTTACGTTTATATATTAAATATATTTATATAGGATATAAATGGATATAAATATATACATGTAAATGCATGTAAATATTTTCAAAATATATGCTGTATGTGTGTGTCTTTATATATACATAATAAATATACACAATACACACACTTATTATGTAAACAAAAACTTTTATTTTGGATGCAGTTAATCGCAATTAATCGTTTGACAGCACTAATATTTAATAATAACAGTTGTAATAATAGTAGTTGACTTTACTATTTATTTGTTTGTTTATTTACTTATTTATTTAAATTCAATGATAAACTTAATCTGGAATTGATCAGATATTTACATTTAGGTACAATTAAATATCTAATATTGCTTTTCTCTATTTTAATTCACTCTTATACAGCTCTGGAGTCCAAACTGGTCAATCAGCTCTGTGAGGATGAAAATGGAGCACTTATCTTCAGTCGCATTAATGGTTTTGAAAACGGATATGGTATTAATGGCAACCGCATCAATGGTAACGGCAGGTACAGTTATGGCACCAGTGTAAATGAAGTCCACAGAGAGAACACGGGAACACACTCTGGGATGAACACTGTCACTCACGAGAGCGGGAGAGGAGGCACGTTTGCTCCAACAGCTGGTCCAGACATTAATGAGGTTAGTGCACTGAGGGGCTTAACAGTGGCCAGACACTTTCTTGGTGGCCTTGGTTTAGTAATATAGATAATGAATGGAATTTTTTATTTGTGTTCAACTTTGATTTTGAGTGTTTTTCATGTTTCTAATGTTCTCTCAGGAGGTTGAGCGTGTACCTGAGACACCAGACACAAACACTTCAGAGCAGAGCAGCGGTAGAGGAGATACTCCATCAGTCACTGGGACGTCCACACAAAGCAAACCTTCATCAGGGACAACATCATCATCATCATCAACAACAAAATCATCATCAACAACTGTGAACACTTCAACCTCAGTGCAGTATATACCAGCACCACGACCACCATTACCTAAAGGTAAAAACATAACGCACTCTCTAATACACTACTGTTCAAAAGTTATGGATCTATAAGATTTGTATTTATTTAATTTGAAAGAAGTGAATACTTATATTCATCAAAGATGCATTAAATTAATCAAAAGTGACAGTAAAAACTTAAATATTGTTACAAAAGATTTCTATTTTTTACTTGAAAAAAAAGTATCATGGTTTCTGCAAAAACAGCAAGCAGCACAACTGTTTTCAACATTGATAACAATCAGAAATGTTTCTTGAGCAGCAAATCAGCGTATTAGAATGATTTTTGAAGGATTGTGTGACACTGAAGACAGGGGTAATGATGCTGAAAATTCAGCTTTAATCACAGGAATAAATTAATAACATTTTTAAATATGCATAATACAATAGAAAACTATAGTGACCGGGAGGGGACATTTTCCGTTCACTTAGTTTTGTCTTGGCCACAACATATTAACCCGTGGGAACGTCATATTAACTCGTGGGAAGGTGATAAAATGACGTGGCCATGAGATCATTTTGTCAAGGTAACTACATTCTTATGTCATGGCCTCAAGATCCTAATTTGAGGGAACGACATATTTTTCTTGTTTCAACGAGTTTAATGCGTAAACAAACCTGCGTGACAATAGCAACCTGATATTATCAGAGATAATTTATTAATATTTTATTTTGAATTAAGAAATTATTATATTAATTATTATAGAAATAAAACATTATTAAATTATTATATTAACCATAGGCCTAGGTTACTGGACAGTATTACATGTGATGTAGTCAGCATTCAAATGAAGTTTATCATGAATAAATGTTACATAAAGTACATGAAAGAAAAACAGGCCTACAAGAAATCATTTTTGTCCGTCCCATAGTCTTGTAAGTCCATTAACTGATCGTCTTTTTCCATAATATGTTGTATATTGTTATTATTAGACTATTTTATTGGTTATACAGTATTTTTATATTCATTGATTTTTTTTCCCTCTTAATTTTGATCTCTTTACTTAACGTTCTGAATAGTTTTGTAAGCAATAGCCTACTGTAAATGCTCGACATGCCAATAAAGCTTTGATTATGCTATTTGACTGGAATTTTTACTGGAAGTGCAGTTTAAAGTTTGAATATAACATATATTTAATTTTATTTCGGCTAATTAATAAACTAATTTTATAGCCTACTATGTTTCTTTGTGGAATTAATAATTTGTGTAGTTTCATTTGTAAATGAAAACACAACACGCTTATTTATCATCTCACACATGTGTAAATACAAGCATGAAGTCAAAACTTTATTGACATAATTGTCAGGCGTTTACAGTATTTGCAAAATATATTGTAGCATATTAATAATACTAGCATACAGAGGGTTAATTAGGTAAAGCGATACACAAATTGGGAAAAGGGGAAAATAAGCATATATAACAATAAATATACAAATATAGCCTTAACCAGATAATATAATAATAATTATAATAATATACAAATATTCAATAAAAAGACACAATCAGTTAACATATTTACAAGACGAGATGAATAAAATTGTTTTATAAACCTCTGATAATCCCAGGTTGCTATAGTCACACAGGTTTGTTTGTGCATTAAATTTATGGCCACGAGAAATGGCTGTTCCCACAAGTTAATGTGACATTCCCACAAATTAATATCTCGTGGCCACAGCAAAACTAAGTGAACCAAACATGTCCCCTCCTGGTCACCGTAGAAAACAGTTATTTTAAATTGTAAGAATTTTTCACAGTATTACTGTGTTTACTGTATATCTTTGATCAATGCAGCCTTAGTAAGCATAAGATAATTATTTAAAAAAAAAAAAACAAGGTAACAAGGTGTCCTTGTTACACACATTACATGTACTTACTATTGTAATAACAATTAATTATGCATAATTGCATGCAAGTAACCCTACGCCAAACCCTAATCCTAACCCTAACCATATAGTAAGTACATGTTAATATTACTCAGTACTTAAATAAAACTCAAACTTTTGAATGGTAGTGTACATAAAAACATTCTGCATTCTTCAACTTCCTGATTTCATAGATACCCATTCAATTTTTGGGGGGAAAATCACTAGAAAATTACTACAATGGGCTACAAATGAAGCATTTTAGTCATTTTATGACATTTACTTGCATCTTTTTTACTTATTTAAAAGGGCAAAGTCTGCTGCACATGCATGCACAGGATGTGTGCTATCACATGCATTCCAGATCATCTTGTCATCAAATTGCCTATATTATCTGCAGTCTTCTTTTATTGAAATGTCTGATGAACAAAAAAAATCTATAGTTGAAGATTCACATTAATAACAAAAGCAAGGAAACTAGTGAAATATCTGAAGGTTTTGTATGAATATGAAATATACGTAATCTTGTAAACCGTTTTTTTTTTTCATCTATATTCAGAAGTTGTATCTCTGGACCCCCGTTGTGAGCTGCTCCTGGATCAGGGCCCTTGTCGGGACTATAACATCCGCTGGTACTACGACCGGCAAGCCAACGCCTGCGCTCAGTTCTGGTACGGAGGCTGTGAGGGGAACCGTAACCGCTTTGACACAGAAGAAGAGTGCAAAAAGACATGTGTTGTTGTGAGAGCAGGTAAAATACACACTTGAATTGAAATTTTCTTTAGTAAATATTACTGCAAATGAAAATGGACACCAGTTCCTTCCATATAGTCACATTCTTCACTCTTTTCTTTGCATTTAGGAGGCTGATATCCATTATGGATACCTTTCCCTTTGTCTGTAGCTAATTCCTCACACTCCAATACAATGGACCTGCACTGAAATACTCAAAAGTATATGAAAAATTGGTAGGACAGGAGATTTCATTGCGAGTAGCTAGTTGATGATGCACAGTACTTTTCATATCACAACCTGCAGAACTGTGAATAAGCAATACTGTAATATTGTACACTGTCATAGTTACACAACATTCTTGAATTGGCATTAATGTAATAAATGAAATGTAATCTTGATTTTGAGAACTAATCTTGTCAGTATCAGTGTAATAAAGCTTGTCATTTTGTATCTTGTACTTTTTGTAATAAAATATTTTGTACTTGGATAAATGGCCTGGCTGTTGCACTGTCAACAAATCCAGATGATCTGTAATCTCATGTTCACTAAATCATCATATGTTCAGCTCAAGATGGATTTGTGCTGGTTATAGTAGAGTTATAATGAGGTAACATGGCACATGTTCTGTGGTGACTTTGAGGTTGCACACTGCCATCTCTTGGAGACAAATTAACATGCAGTATTTTGATATTGTGATGTCTGAGAAAGCAACCCATTAGCATTCCCATTCATCTCAATGGCAGTCCAGGAAGTGCATGACCTGCATCGTGCCATTTTTGTTAATGTTACCAATTACTTATTTACTAAGGTAAAAGGTCAAGTTTTACACCATTATGGGAGGCAAAAAACATTTTTTTTAATTACTGCATGAAATACCTTGATTTGTTTAAATATAGTAGAGCTCCAATATAATCAACCCCAAACTTCTGAAAAAAC
Source organism: Spinibarbus caldwelli (assembly GCA_039654775.1). NCBI lineage: Eukaryota > Metazoa > Chordata > Actinopteri > Cypriniformes > Cyprinidae > Spinibarbus > Spinibarbus caldwelli. The sequence goes on from CM077236.1 coordinate 4,043,614, forward strand.
AGCATCCAAAATAAAAACCTAAATGCTGAATAAACCTTAGCTAACCTCTATAAATTAAACTGATATGTTTTTCACTCGTGCTTGTCATTAATATCTTCCCCTGCTTCTTCTTTAACAGTCTCACACATCTGTCCCTTATGCTTTGACTTAAATTACACGTCTCCTTCCCCCAACACCTTTCTGCCTGTTTTAATTTTAGTATTAGTGTCTCTAGTGCGACTGGCGCTCTCCTCTGAGCCCTGAGATCATTCTACAACCATTTGCTAGAGTTGGAAAAACATGAAATCCCATATATTTGTGATGCTCAACATACTCTTTTGAATAGCACCAGTGAAGCTCAGATTACTAGTCTGAAATATATTTATAATGTCCCCAAATACTGCAACCGGGAAGTAATAGTCTTTGGCCCAATCTCAATTCTGTTTTAAACCCCTTCACCTACCCTTATACACCTACCCCTTTCCCTTCACTGTTTAATCACTGTTTTTGAAGTAAACTCACTCAAGTAAAAGAGAGACGCACAGACGCGCATAAATGCAATGTCCATCTCTCTCTCTCAAATTGGCCATATTTGAGAAAAGGGTTTAGCGATTTCTAATTATTGGGGGACTAGCCCCCCTCAATGTCTATGGTGGTCACAGCCCTGATCAGACATGAAAATATGTTTTGGCACTATCGTGCAGTCAGTAATGATTCAACGTTAGCAAACTTTAGCGATTTTTTGCAAACATTTCTTTTAATAACATGATTGTAAATATGAACACACGATTGACTGTAACATAGAACAAATGACTACTTTTCATTAAAATCTTTATTAATCCCAAAAATGCCTACATTTATGTGTCTTTTTGTTCGCTCAGGCAGCCATGTTGCCGCTGTAGCCGGTTTACGCTGAGATAATTCTCATAACCCTTCGTTTGAAGTGTGGTGCTGAAAAATCTTCATTTGAAGGGCCATCTGGCACCTCACCCTACCCCTACCCCTACCCCTCCAACCAAAAGAGAATTGAGACACTCCTAAGGGACTAGGCCTTTGACTTCATTTGTACATTTGAGATTTGTGTTTAGCAGTGCTGTCCACACGGTCAGAAAAATATGCAAAAATTGTACCTTTAGAGGTACATCTGGTGTAGTAGCCTTAAAATGTCAACTTTGCACCTTATCTACCCCTAAAAGGTGCAAATTAATACCTTAGAGCGGTAAAATTAACCCTTAAGGTACTATGAACATTTCATTGTTAAAATAGGTACAAAGATGTCCCATCAAGGGTGATTTGTACTCTTTGGGTGACTTTGAAACTGCTGTATCCCTAAAGGTATAGATTTTGCACTATTTTCTAAGAATGCACAAGTATAACCAGCTACACTAAGAGTTTCGTCTCCTCCCAGGATCTGACGCATGAATAATAAAGTTTGACTCAAGGCACCGAGTGCTTGAGACAGCTGAAAATGGCTCATCACCTGTTGTAGTCGCAGCTGTCTCCAAACACTGCTAGTGAAACCTTCATTTATGTGGAGAATTGAACTCAAAGACACTTGCATTAAAACTTGCAGACAAAGTATAGAAGAATAGACTGGGATTGGTAAAACTTGCCGACTCATAAGTCTCCTCAGAGCTTTATGTGTCTCTTCCCGTCGTGACAGCTGCCATCTAGGCTGGCCATCACATTGGGATCCCTTTCTTCACAACTAGGATTGAGGGTTGACAGAGGCAGTGGGGGTGGACAAGAGCAGGAGGGTTATATTTAGAAGGGCAGGATTAAATAACAGCCCCTTCACTCTGGGAATCTTTTCAGCACTCTGTCCTTTTCCAGCCTGGCCGGTGTGGCGAGCAGACCTTCAGCCACCTTCTCCCCTTTTTCCTCTCTTGTCTGCCAATTCACATCTTGAAACGCAACAGCATGGATCCTAAAGCCATAAAGGAGGAGCTGCGGCTGTTCCAGAGCACCTTGCTTCAGGATGGACTGAAGGAACTTCTGAACGAGAACAAGTTTGTGGATTGCACTTTGAAAATCGGCGACCGCTGCTTTCCCTGCCACCGCTTGATCATGGCCGCCTGTAGTCCTTATTTCAGAGAGCTCTTCTTCTCTGAAGACGGCAAGGAGAAGGAAAGCGGCAAGGAAGTGGTTCTGGATGACATTGATCCTAATATCATGGATATGATCATCCAGTATCTGTATTCCGCTGAGATTGATTTGACAGACGACAATGTTCAGGAGATCTTTGCAGTGGCGAACCGATTCCAGATTCCCTCAGTGTTTACAGTATGTGTGAACTATCTCCAGAAGAAGCTGTCGCTGTTTAATTGTCTCGCTGTCTTCAGGCTCGGCCTGGTCCTCGGCGTTCCCAGGCTCGCCATAGCAGCACGCGATTTCATCGCTGACCGATTTGAAACCGTGGCGGCTGAGGAAGAGTTCCTTCAGCTGGCACCTCATGAGCTCTTGGCTCTGATTGGTGGAGACACGCTTAACGTGGAGAAGGAGGAGGTTGTGTTTGAGTCAGTGATGAAGTGGGTGCGCAGTGACAAGGCCAAGCGCGCCAAGAGTCTGGGCGATGCGTTCGAGTGCATCCGCTTCCGACTTCTTCCCGAGAAGTACTTCCGTGAGAAAGTCGAGACCGATGACATCATCAAGGCAGATCCAGAACTCTTGAAGAAGCTGCAAGTCATCAAAGACGCCTTCAGAGGAAAACTCCCCGAGAAGAAACCCAAAGAGAAGAAGGAAGGAGAGGTGAACGGAGAGGCCGGAGCAGAGGAGAAAGAGGAGCTGCTGCCGGGTTACTTGAACGATAATCGTAGACTGGGGATGTACGGACGAGACCTGATCCTCATGATCAATGACACGGCCGCTGTGGCCTACGACGTGGCTGAGAATGAGTGTTTTCTGGCTGCCATGGCAGAGCAGGTGCCAAAGAACCACGTGAGTCTCTGCACCAAGAAGAACCAGCTCTTCATCGTCGGTGGCCTGTTTGTCGATGAAGAGATCAAAGAGTCTCCTCTGCAGTGTTACTTCTACCAGGTACAAAATAATTTTAAAACTAGGTGCTGGTGTGATGGTAACCACACTAGGTTTCTTAAACTAGCTTTACCAGAAGGGATCTCAATGGTCTTCACCGAAAGGATCATGCTGATCCACTATAGACCAGGACCAGCATGGAAATCCATCTTGAACTGATTTAACTTTAATTTGCAATTTCCTAAGTACTTTTCAGGTTAATTTTTTCTTAAATCCTATAATTAAGATCTCTGAATTGAGTTGCTTTTATGGTAACACTTTACATTGTAATTTGTTAACACTGGATAATATGAATTAACAATGATCGGTACTTTTTCAGGATTTAGGCTAATTTTATATTCTACCTAATGCATTTTAATTATTTCAAGTTGTACAAATTAACATGAATGTATTATAAACAAATATGAATTAACTATATATATCAAGTCAATTTCATTTGTATAGTGCTTTTTACAATACATGGACTCAAAGCAGCTTTACAGAAAATCAAGATGTTACTATTAATAATATCGTATGAATTTAGCAGATTAGAGCTGAGTGATAATGTAATTCAAAATCTTGCAATCTAGCAGTTTTGCTATGTAGTAGCTTATATATTGCCGTATGCAAGAATACTGTTTGTACACTGAAAAAAAAAATTATTCATTGAATTTACAAAGTTTTTTAAGGTAAGTGGTTGCAAGCAATTTATTTTATTTACATTTAAATAAACAAATTTAGTTGACTAACTTTTAATTTTTTTTAAATGTACATTAAAAAAATTGTTTGCAGCCACTTACCTTAAAAAATTTTGTATAATTTTTTTCAGTGTATGCCGATATATCTAACTTTATGTAAAAGAGTGGGTGATAATGTAGTAACATTTTGCGACAATATATTAAAACAATATTAGTCTACAATATTATATGTTTATAAATGAAAATGAATCTGTATTAATAAATTTATTCATTATTAGTTAATGATATCTACTTTTAAACCATATTGTAAGGTATTATGGGAACTTATTTGTCATTTTAAAACAATTCTATCCTATCCAGCTGGACAGTATTGCTGCTGATTGGAGGGCAATGCCTCCTATGCCCAGCCCTCGATGCCTCTTCAATCTGGGCGAATGTGAAAACCTGCTGTTCGCCATCGCTGGCAAAGACCTGCAGACCAACGAGTCCCTCGACTCTGTCATGTGTTATGACACTGAGTATGAATTCAAAAGCTGTGTCTGTCCACCTGCTGATTCTGCTCTTCACACTTGACTGCTGGCTCAGATCTGTGGCTTCAATAGTATTTCATGTCATTGCAGAAAGATGAAATGGCACGAGACCAAGAAACTTCCTCTGCGTATTCATGGCCATTCAGTTGTCTCACATAACAACTTGGTGTACTGCATTGGAGGAAAGACAGATGACAAGTAAGTGTGTGTGTGTGTGTGTGTGTGTGTGTGTGTGTGCAACTGAGATCAGAGGTGCTCAGGAACATATTGTATAGTTTGCAGCTGTCTGTGATCCATCAAAGTTCCTCAAAAATCTTCTGTGCAATCTGACACTTAAAGGGCTCTTATGATGAGGAACCCATGATGTATTCATCTTTTCAGATAAAACAACTTGATGAAACTTCCTCTTCAGTCCTAAGCATTTATTGAGATTTATTGGCAGCTATTAGTAAACACCAGAAGAACTAGTAAAAAGTAAAGAAAACTTGCCAAATTGTGCACTGGCCCTGTCTGTGTAGCACCTACACGTGTTTGAAATGAGTGGCTTAAGTTTATATTGATATAAATACATAATAATAGAAAATTATTCAATTATACATGTATAATTCAAGCTTCTACATTTTAAAGAAAGATTACAAAGCAACATTTTTATTTAAAATAACATGAACCAATGGATTTTTCACAATAACACCAAGAATGTACTTTAAATCAGTTTTTATTTCATATTCAACAACATAGTCGACAACATTTGGTGCACTGTAAATGATTTGATTAAAAAATCAATTTAAAGTAAATAAATCTCTCTTTTCTCTCTCACAGCAAAGCTCTCAATAAAATGTTTGTGTACAACCACAAGCAGTCAGAATGGCGAGAACTGGCTGCTATGAAGACGCCCAGAGCGATGTTTGGTGCCGTAGTTCATAAGGGAAAGATCATCGTAACTGGGGGAGTGAATGAAGATGGACTCACAGCTTTATCTGAAACCTACGATTTTGGAACAAACAAGTATGATTTATTTAAGTATTATTTATATATTATTAAAGTATTCTTTAAATATTTTGAACTGGCTTTTATTTGTATAGTTTTGGTTTTTATTTTAGTTTAATTTTTAACATTTTTAATGTGTTTTTTCATAATTATTTTAAATATTTCTATTTAGTTTCTATTTATTTTTTATTTCAATTTTAGTCATTTTTGCTCTAGGTTTTATTTATTTTTATTTCACTTTTAGTTTTAGTAACTTATTTTATTTCAGTTAGATGCCAAGGAAATATATCTAATTTTGTTTTCTCAAGTTTTTCATCTAATATTTAATTTTATTTCAGCTTTATTTCAATTAATGAAATTTGTTTAAAGTTTTAATTTTAGCTAACAATAACAACTAACAAACAAAATATACTATGCAGTTTACAGGTTTGCTTGTGATATGAAACAATAATATTATATCTGTAGGGAGATGTACCATTCTAAATGTCCTCTTCCTGCGCTTATCCATCTTTTCTGTCATCTCTTCACTGCTTCTGCATGTAAAAATGAAATATATATATTTTATTACATTAATATGATTTGCTCTCAGGTGGGACACATTCACAGAGTTCCCTCAGGAGCGTAGCTCTGTGAATCTTGTGAGCACCGGAGGAAACCTTTTTGCCATTGGGGGCTTTGCTATTGTAGAACTGGAGGACAAAAACATTGGACCCTCCGAGATCACTGATGTGTGGCAGTAAGTCATCCCGATTCTGTGTCCAGCTGGTTCTGAAAGGAAAAAAGATTTCAATTAATTAGTCAAGTTCCAAGAAAGTGGCCTGGAATAGATCTAGCATAGAACTGGATGTCAATTTATGTATTGACCTGTTTTCTTTCACAGGTATGAAGAAGACAAAAAGACATGGAGCGGCATGCTGAGAGAGATGCGCTACGCTTCCGGATCTTCCTGCGTTGGTATGCGTCTGAATGCTGCCAGGATGCCCAAACTTTAAATCAAACCCATTTTTTTTTTTAAATGTGACCCCCTGTGGTCATGTGACCTTTGACCTCAGCACACAGCTGTCTGTGGTCAATTCTGTCTACTCTAAAATAAAGCCAAGGGAACTAAACCCTTTTCATTAAAGTGCAACAAACTTTTGGGTTCCCTAAAGTGTTTTTCTTTTACATTTTAGACAAACAGTTAATGTGAAATGTGTGCGTAAGTGTGTGAACATGAGCCATTTCTCATTTAATGCTATGACAGAACCATGTAAGCAAGAACAGGCGCATTTCTGTATTGTTATTATACTGTAATAAAAATAGACTCTAGTTCTCTACTTCAAAAATACTAGGTTACTTTTATGTATGTGCATTTTTTGTAAAATAAACATTTTTAAACCGTATCAATGTGTGTGTGTGTTTGTGTGTGTGTGTTTAGCAGATAGATTTCTCTGACCGGCTAGTTTCATTATTTTAACTGCAACATGTTATTGTTATTATATATATTTTTTTAATTTCAAGTTTACCTATCACAGTATCTCCATGTATCCCAATGATAACACTTCTTTAATAAACATATTACTATTTGATATTATTTCTATTACCTTTATTAATATACAATATATAAATTCATATTTATTTTTAGCAAATATAAAATATAATTCATACAACACAACTTTATTTATTTATTTTTTTTTTTATTTGCTGCTAGTGTTTCTTTGAGAGCTTGATGCCAATGCTTCACAAGGTTTCTCCAATTCAGGACTGAAAGCCTCTCAGTAATGTGGTCTCTTCTGGTCTGTATATCTGTTTAGAGGAGCTCTGGAGCGGGAACGATTCCCTCTCACATCCCAACAACTCTTTGATTCTTGGTTGGGAGACCGGGATCGACGGCTATAGGTGTGCAAAGATCTGGTTCCATTCCTAAACTGATTCACCTCCTGTGTGAGACAGAATCATAAAATAGTTTTGAAGATGCAGAAGATGAACTACAAGAAGAAACAGGGTTTAAGGTCTTACTTGACGCAAAACAGTGTTTGCAGTCAAACTGTCAGGAGAAACATCTGACTGTCTGCAGGTTGGACAGACGTGTCCATCAGACTCCAGCAAACACGTTCTGATACCTGACACCAAACGATTCTCAGAAACAGCCTGTTTGCTTCTGACTGATGTTTGTTTGATCAGACACTCACATTCATCACAGTAGCTGCTCCTGCAGCAGGGAATCATCACAGCATCAGTCAGCAGATCCTTACAGATCAGACACAGCAGCACAGCAGGAACCGGGTCAGATGAGGATGGGGATGAAGGGTTATTCTGGGGTGAGAAGGGCGGCTTCTCTTTCTTCCCAATTGCATAGGCATCACTACACAGATCAAACACATGATTCATACACAAGACTTTAACAAACACTAGAACCTGCATCCAGACCAAGTACAGTAAACTCACGCATCCATAACGGGAATGACGTATTTCCCACTGCTGTCCATCATGACTCCCTTTCTGTCAGGATCATCCACCTCCACCAGGAAACTACGAGGAATCCCTGCGCATTTCCGTATGCGCTCATGAAGAGCACAACTTTTCTCCTGTGAATTCATGAATGACATTCAAACTCTGACAGACTAACGGGGACAAGAGCTCAAGCAGACAGCAGCTGTGATCTCTCAAAGCTCAGTTACCCCATTGCTCGGGCAGTTTTTAATGTGATGTCCAGGAATCCTACAGCGGAAGCAGATGTAGTTTGGTGGAAGCAGTCCGATCAGCTTCATCGCATCACTGATGAATGTCAGAATCATGAGCATCTCTCATATATCACAGATTCAGTCGCTGTCAACGTCTGAACACTCACCTGCTGGAATAATAGCACAGACTGGACTGGTACATCACAGCTTTGAGTTTGTCCTCCTCTGATGCATTTGCCTCAGCCAGATTCTCAGTCTGTTTCACAGGCATTTGCATCTTTTAATGTTTAGCACTGAGACACTCAAACCTCCTGGAAGAAGCTGCTTGTGTGTCATTGTGGCTTCACAATACATTGTGTTTTGATATTCAGCTCTTATTGTCTTCATTAAGACACTTCATATGCAAACACTGAAGTTCATTACAGTGCAGTAGAGCGTATTTCTCTTTCATTTCAATACCTTCAGAAGCAGATCCAGTGAAACTGGTGAAGAATCACCAACCTGCTGCTGAAATAAACATGAACACAAGAGGAGATTTACCTCTGTGACGAGACTCAACACAGCAAATTCTGCTCTTTGGAATAAACTCCCTGGTAGTTAAAATCAACTCAATCTGAGTGTACATGCGTGACCATCAAATAGACTCCAGGAAAGAGTTAAAATAACTCTGCTCTTGGAGTTGAATTTTTAACACTTTTTCAGAGTTAAAATGTAACTCTTTCTGGAGTTAAAATACTAATCCTACGAAGAGTAATTATAACTCTAAAATTGAGTTAATTATAATATGAACTCCTTACCAGTGTTAAAAATCAATATTTAAAAAATTTAACACTTCTTAGAGTTAACATTTATTTAACAGAATATATGTTTGTTTTATGTGAAAATTACTACACTGAATGCCATACTCTTGACTTACTGTTTTTTATTTGAGCAAATCCATAGATTAGGTTTAGAAATTCCATGCATGTATACACTTTGAAAATAATTGCTGTCATAAAATACTGTAAAATCGAAAAGCAAAACATTTACATTAGGCAGCTAACAGAGTGCCAACTAGAAATGTTTAGTAAAATTGTATAAAACATTGCCAACAACACATCACTGCATTATATAAAATCAAGCCTGCAGGTGTATAAAAAAAGTAGTGCAGTATAGGATTGTGTAACCTGAGGACGACACGTATACATCAGATGAAAAAACAAGGAACAACTTGTGCAGGACACATTCCATGACTTGGTTTTAGGTGCCTGAATAAATGCAAAGCTGAACCAAAGGATGAAGTGCAGAGGAAACAACTTAACATTTTGATTTAATAAGACAATTACTGCTTGTACTTAGTTCTTTGACATTTGGAGTTTCTTCAGTTGTACCTTTATCAATTTTGTACATAATTGTCTGCAAAAATGTGTACAGGCTCGTCACGTACCCAAGGATGTACATGACTGACAAGGCAAAACTTTTCTGTCCAAGACAATGTAAAAGGTGGAAACCTGTGCTTTTGAAGTCCCTGAAGCAATAAGATACGGTTGAGGGTTTCCTTTAGTGATCAGGAGATGGTCATCAAGACTTTGGCATGACTGAAACACAACATAAATGTCCCTTTATAAACAATTTGTTTAAAAATATGGCATTAAGTACAATATTTGGAATAGGATAGAGTTGTCTTAACAAACCTTATGAAATTTCACCACATGATGTGATGTGTTGCCGCTCCAACACTGATCTTCTTGGGCCGCTTTCTTCCAGCTGATTGTGGAGTAAGAAGATCCAGCAGGACAATTAGAGAAGCCATGTCACTGTCCCATTCTGGAGACAGAAAATAACAGTAGTTATTTCAAACTAGTCTGTTTACGGCATCTCTAAGTTACCCCTGTGTATTGTGCATCATAATATCTTAAAATTACAAACTATTAATGGGGTAGTTATAGTTGTGCTGGAGCGCAAACAAAATTTTTAAATTTCATATACTGTACATGCCCAAAGCCAAGGGGACTTTTACTCTATGTTCTTACACGCATCATGTTTTTTTTTTTTTTTATGTAATAGTTATGAACAGCATTCCCAAAGCATGAATTTACTGATGAGCTTTATTAATAGACAAAATTTAAGAAAAAAACTGTGTATTAAGTGTTTCTAGCAGAATTTTTGGGGAAAATGCTTTTGGGAAATAATCAATAAAACCTTTTTAAAAAGAAGAATGATTGACTCAAGTAACAACATTACTATTTTGATGATGACTGTACCTGGATCATCATTCAGTACAGCTTTCAGATGCTGTTTTAGGAGAGCAGTGTCTTTAAGGTTCCTGGCCTCCTGGATGACTTTTTCTTTAAAACTGGTGTTCCATTTTTCCAGGAACCTTGAAGCAACCTCTGCTCCAAACATCAGTGAGAACGCTTGCAAAATCTAATTAAAAACAGGAAAGACAACCATTCAGACATCTAATGTAACATAATATATTTTTTTAAATAAAATTTCACATTCTCATTTAATACTTACCAGTCCTTTGACATCCAAGAAATGAGGAAACATTTGTAGTACATCAGCTGATCACTGTGGGTCGGGGAGAATCTGTAGTGGAATTTATGTTACAGTCTTTATACACCTCTCAAGAAAGCCTTTGTTGCTCTGTCATTGAAATGTAAATATAATCTAAGAGCTGCGTCAGCAAAATTATCATATGTTCCAAGGTGGATATTCCCAGGGTCAGACAAAATAATCACATTATATATAACTCTGCTTACCACAAGTAGTGAGAGTAACATCTTCTGTCTGATTTGAGGAGGCACCAAACTCTGTCAGGTCTGAGAAGTCAGCAGAGTTCTTGGATGTTTCAGCAAATAGAAGTTCTGAAATACACAAATTTTGTCTCTGAGTCAAGATACAAACTCTCAAAATATCTATAAAACAAAACAAATGTTCTTAAATGTCATCAGTGTGGATGATAAAACACATTTCTTTGTTTGTTGCAAGTTCTGGAAAGACATCCTCATCCACCTCTATGCAATGGTCATCTGTGACTTTCAATGTTGAATTCTTTGGTATCAGAAACCTCTGCTGGACTACACCATAACATCAACATGTTATTTACAAAAGAAATTGCAAAATTACTGTCACTTACTCTTTATTAACTGAATACAAAAACATATAACTCACCTGTAACGTTACTGAGAAAATCAGAGAAACAAACTTCTTCCAGTTTTACATACTTCTTCCCTCCACGTTGCACTTTTATCAAAGTCATGACCTGACATTAAAGAAGAAAACATGTCATTTAAGATAACAGCTAATGTTAGGGTGATTGAGAATGCAAAAAATGTTTAAGCTGAAAACCACGCACTTTCATGGGTCACGACTAAAACGTATTTATCATAGCTGTTACAATTCAAAACATTGCAGGCCTAACGTTACAATTTCATGGCTCAACTATAGCCAGGGTAGACACTGCAGTTTAGTTACAACGTATGTAAAACATAAGGCTATCTGAGAGACATAAGGCTGCATTACTGGATAAAAGATATTACCTCGTCCGCATTAGTTTATGGAAGCTGAACAATTTGACGGCAAAACACTCATTATCAGAAACACGGCGAATGGAATGTCGGATAGCCAATGTTAGCTCGTTCACGTCGACACACACACACACAAAAAAAATAAAATAAAATAAAACCTGCACAAAACATGCTCGGAGAAACGAGTTAAGTTCAACAACAAGTTCGCCACGATCGACATTAGTACACAGTATATAACGTAACAGCTACGACAAAACGTGTTTCTGTCAGAAAATATCAAACATTTTGAAATAGTATTTTTCTATATATGTATATAAATACGCGTTTTTACCTACCTCAAGACGAAGTACAAGTCCTCTGTGCTGCAGAACCAGGATCGTGGCGCACTTCTCAACATTTAACTCCAGATGTGGTGTTAAAACACGCTCCTGAACACCAGTTAATGAACTCCAAAATAAAACACAGCCAGGGAGTATCCCATAACACAAACTGTAGTCAGAGTTAAAAAATAAACTCCAGAAATCTAACTCTTTCACACTTTTTTGCCTAACTCCTGATTTTTCAACTCCAGAAATTAGAACAATAGTGAGGTCAGTCACATAAGAGTTTAGAGACCAGAAGCATGAACAAGACACACAGAGACAGATGAGATATGAACGAGACGCTCGTCTACAGAAACCCAATCAGAATGAACACGCACAGCCTTGACCGTCAGGGAATTAATAATAGTTTTATTGTGTAATGTTCCAGTAATAATACAGCAAATGTGCTTATTCATACAAAAAATGTAAAGTAAAATTGAACAATAGTGCATATAGAATGAAAATATTATTTAAAATGGTTCAGTGGAATTGGGCTTACATTCGATTCAAAACAAGTAAACAAACGACTTGTCTAGACAGTTTGATCTAAAACAGAGTAACTTTATAAAACGTAGCAAACGTGGCTATCTGTAATATACTGGAGGAGTCAATTGACGATGTTCCATATGTTAGAGTATAAAAATAACCATAGGAATTGAATATTCGACGAAGAACTTTTACAAAGAGAGTTATTAAACATGAAAACCAATGCAAACACTTTTCTACATACTGTTTGTGAAGATCCACATGATGGTTCAGGACGATTACTGCAAAACCCAACAGCAAAGAGTTCAACTGACTAAAACACCAATGACAGACTGATGATTCTTCAAATTACATCTAAATGATAACAGTTGTGTTCATGTCACGTGACTTACTTAACAAATCTTTTGTTTGTGGATTTGAGCCCAACAGCAGGGATTCGTCTGATAATGACTGATGTGTTGTTGGGAATGAGAGTTTCATCATCAGTGTATTCTGACAGAAAAAAACACCAATAAAACCTTTAGTTTCACTCACACAGTATTATTTGAGTGCCATTAAATATATCAAAATACCAAAATATTACTATCTGACTCCATATCATGGTAACACAACACTAATACAGCAGCAGATTCATTAAGTTTAACTGTTTATTGAACATAAAAGCATTGTGTTCTAAATGTTTAAGTTTTGTTTTATGTGGAGCTTAACTCAACTTCATGAGTTTGTGTTCTACATGTTTAGTTTAGTGTGATCTGGAGCTGAACTCACCTTCATTGGTTTGTATTTATATGTTTAGTTTAGTTTAGTTTAGTTTAGTTTAGTTTAGTTTAGTTTAGTTTGGTTTAGTTTGTGGAGTTGAACTCACCTTCATTCCCAGCAGGTACAAAACAGGCACACACCGTCATAAGACGTTGATAATTTGGTTAAATTTCGGTTGCGACATCGGGTGACCAAAATTCAACGTAAATTCAACGTCTAATGTCAATGTTAAATTGATGTCCAATACTGACGTCAGCTGACGTTGAGATTTTGTTGTTTTTAGGTTGTGCAACCAAAATCTAACGTTAAGTCAACGTCAAATTGACGTCAACCCGATTTTCATTTTCAACCAAAATGCAACTTCTGTCCGACGTCATGTCCAACGTCAACCTGACGTTACATAGACCTCTGGTGCCAGCTGGGTTGGTTTGTATTTTATATGTTTAGTTTAGTTTAGTTTAGTTTAGTTTAGTTTAGTTTAGTTTAGTTTAGTTTGTGGAGCTGAACTCACCTTCATTGGTTTGTATTTTATATGTTTAGTTTAGTTTAGTTTAGTTTAGTTTAGTTTGTGGAGCTGAACTCACCTTCATTGGTTTGTATTTTATATGTTTAGTTTAGTTTAGTTTAGTTTGGTTTTGTTTGTGGAGCTGAACTCACCTTCATTGGTTTGTATTTTATATGTTTAGTTTAGTTTAGTTTAGTTTGGTTTAGTTTAGTTTGTGGAGCTGAACTCACTTTCATTGGTTTGTATTTTATATGTTTAGTTTAGTTTAGTTTAGTTTAGTTTAGTTTAGTTTAGTTTAGTTTGTGGAGCTGAACTCACCTTCATTGGTTTGTATTTTATATGTTTAGTTTAGTTTAGTTTAGTTTAGTTTAGTTTAGTTTAGTTTAGTTTAGTTTCGTTTAGTTTCGTTTAGTTTAGTTTGGTTTAGTTTGTGGAGCTGAACTCACCTTCATTGGTTTGTATTTTATATGTTTAGTTTAGTTTAGTTTAGTTTAGTTTGGTTTAGTTTGTGGAGCTGAACTCACCTTCATTGGTTTGTATTTTATATGTTTAGTTTAGTTTAGTTTAGTTTAGTTTGGTTTAGTTTGTGGAGCTGAACTCACCTTCATTGGTTTATATTTTATATGTTTAGTTTAGTTTAGTTTAGTTTAATTTAGTTTGGTTTAGTTTGTGGAGCTGAACTCACCTTCACTGGTTTGTATTTTATATGTTTAGTTTAGTTTAGTTTAGTTTTGTTTTGTTTAGTTTAGTTTATGGAGCTGAACTCACCTTCCTTGGTTTGTATTTTATATGTTTAGTTTAGTTTAGTTTAGTTTATGGAGCTGAACTCACCTTCGTTGGTTTGTATTTTATATGTTTAGTTTAGTTTAGTTTAGTTTAGTTTAGTTTAGTTTGGTTTAGTTTGTGGAGCTGAACTCACCTTCATTGGTTTGTATTTTATATGTTTAGTTTAGTTTAGTTTAGTTTAGTTTGGTTTAGTTTGTGGAGCTGAACTCACCTTCACTGGTTTGTATTTTATATGTTTAGTTTAGTTTAGTTTAGTTTAGTTTAGTTTATGGAGCTGACCTCACCTTCATTGGTTTGTATTTTATATGTTTAGTTTAGTTTAGTTTAGTTTAGTTTAGTTTAGTTTATGGAGCTGAACTCACCTTCATTGGTTTGTATTTTATATGTTTAGTTTAGTTTAGTTTGGTTTAGTTTCGTTTGGTTTAGTTTGTGGAGCTGAACTCACCTTCATTGGTTTGTATTTTATATGTTTAGTTTAGTTTAGTTTGGTTTAGTTTAGTTTGGTTTAGTTTGTGGAGCTGAACTCACCTTCATTGGTTTGTATTTTATATGTTTAGTTTAGTTTAGTTTGGTTTAGTTTAGTTTGGTTTAGTTTGTGGAGCTGAACTCACCTTCATTGGTTTGTATTTTATATGTTTAGTTTAGTTTAGTTTAGTTTGGTTTGGTTTAGTTTGTGGAGCTGAACTCACCTTCATTGGTTTGTATTTATATGTTTAGTTTAGTTTAGTTTAGTTTAGTTTGGTTTAGTTTAGTTTAGTTTAGTTTAGTTTATGGAGCTGACCTCACCTTCATTGGTTTGTATTTTATATGTTTAGTTTAGTTTAGTTTAGTTTAGTTTATGGAGCTGAACTCACCTTCATTGGTTTGTATTTATATGTTTAGTTTAGTTTAGTTTAGTTTAGTTTAGTTTAGTTTATGGAGCTGACCTCACCTTCATTGGTTTGTATTTTATATGTTTAGTTTAGTTTAGTTTAGTTTAGTTTAGTTTATGGAGCTGAACTCACCTTCATTGGTTTGTATTTTATATGTTTAGTTTAGTTTAGTTTGGTTTAGTTTCGTTTGGTTTAGTTTGTGGAGCTGAACTCACCTTCATTGGTTTGTATTTTATATGTTTAGTTTAGTTTAGTTTGGTTTAGTTTAGTTTGGTTTAGTTTGTGGAGCTGAACTCACCTTCATTGGTTTGTATTTTATATGTTTAGTTTAGTTTAGTTTGGTTTAGTTTAGTTTGGTTTAGTTTGTGGAGCTGAACTCACCTTCATTGGTTTGTATTTTATATGTTTAGTTTAGTTTAGTTTAGTTTGGTTTAGTTTAGTTTGTGGAGCTGAACTCACCTTCATTGGTTTGCGTGCTGCTGATCTTTAGGTCACAGAGCTTCAGTCTCTCGCGTCTCATGATTTGTCGTTTTAACTCTCTCACAGTGATGTGAACGCTTTCAAACGGGATCGTGTCGTGACTGAGTTTACTTCGAAACTTATAATGAACACAAGGCATGTTGACACATCTAGATTTCACCACACAAAACAAAACTGGTCTAAACAATCACAGTCGCGAAGGGAAAAACCAGCGTTCAATCGATTAACTCTGTCAGCTCAATAATCGTCTCAAGATGCTGATGAGAACATAGATATGTATACGATATGTATATGATATGTACATACATATCTATGGAGTCATGTTTACAGAAAACGCAAACAGAACGTTGCCATGGATACTGATCAAGCTTGTCCAATTAAAATCCGCAACAACGAGATATGCACCTGAGCGCTGAAGAACTTGAAATCCCGTCAATACGTATTAAAAAAAACGTGAAAATTGTAACTCTTTTAATAAGGTTTATATTTTTTATTAATTATTATTAATATTAATAGTTATTATTATATCTTTATTAATAAGGTTTAATATAGCCTATGATTTGTGTGTGTTTCATTGAAAAAACACCAATTATTGGATTTTTAAAGATATTTTAGTTTAGTAACAGTCGCTTCCTTGTGCTTCTAAACTCCACTAAATATTACTTTTTCATGCTAGAATGTGAGTGGTGAGATTTTTTAATCAAGTCACCCGGAAAATAAGTCAGTGTTTACACCTGTAGGTGGCGACAACTTAACGTCTATTTTGCTGAGAAAAAAAAGTGAGCGTAAGTAAACAAACTTCAACAAATGACACAAGATTACATTTAAAAATAATTAAAATAAAATAAATGTATTTACATATAACGACACTCAAGCGGAACGAAACTCCAAATCTCATGTGATTTTTGTCCGCTTTATGCTTCCGTTTTCTCTAGTTCAGGCGGTTTATGTTTTTACCCAGAATGCACCGCTGATCGTCGCGGCGCCATCTTTACAGACCTGCTCGCTGAGGACAGGAGAACGACAGTCAATGTTGTTAATGTGCTCTTCATTTTGGTAGCATTTCTTTAACTTGGATCAAACATGTAAGTCATACGTCCTGTCAAAAAACCTTTCAGTATGACTTGTACAAAGGAAAGAACAAAATGGAAATCTCAATATACTCAGTAATGGACACATGTAGCACGTTAGCATGCTAGTCATTCAATCAAAACCAAAACGTTGCGCTTTCATTGCGGTTATGAGAAAATCTAACTAATTACCCGGTTTCCTAAAGCTAATTAGATAAATATACAGTTTAAACAAATTGGGATACACAAGGTGTGCTGCTGGTGGCGATTTCACGTGTGTTTTAGCACAAGCTGAGACAACAAATGCAGCAGCACGAAAAATAAACATTTTAATGTCGCTTAATTCTAAAGCTATTTATAATCTCAAAGGTAACATAAAAACAAGTCGAATAGACTTATGAGCCGTGTTCATGGCCGTAATGTGTTATTCTGACGACACTGACATATTGACGCTGATTCAGAGTAGGCAAGAAAATAGCATGAACAGTTATTGACATGAAGGAAGCGGACTTGCTACATAAGAAATACTAATACTCTCTGTGGGGAATTTTTCCAAATATGACAAAAACATGTCAAAGTTATAATTCACAACAAAACCGAAAGGTTTTGCTGGTCATGGAGTGTGTTAGTTTGTGTTGTACTAGTGAAACGGGTTTTGATGGTGTGTGAAGTCTGTAAGCACAGAAGTGTTGCTGTAATAGTGTTTGCTGTGTTTTGTGCCTGCAGTGAGATGGGGGTGAAGGCGCAGCGTCCTCGCTGCTTCTTTGACATTGGTATCAGTAATGTGCCAGGTGAGAATATGCACAGCTGCTCTTCAGTACATGAAAATGTGGGATGTATTTCTCTGTATAATATTTTTCTCCCGCTGGTTTACCTTGCTGCAGCGGGCAGAGTGGTCATTGAGCTTTTTTCGGATGCGTGTCCCAAGACATGTGAAAACTTCCGCTGCCTGTGCACAGGTATTTATGTATATGTATTTATATAGAGAGAGAGAGATGTTTAATGCAGTAAAATTACTGTCTCTGTGAGAGATGTTTTTACAGCAAGTCTTCCAGGTCTGTTTATGCATTGCTTTGTGGGTATTTTCCATCTCTGTCTCCAGGTGAGAAAGGAATTGGTAAGACTACCCAGAAACCCTTGCACTACAAAGGAAGTCTGTTCCACAGGATAGTAAAGGACTTTATGATACAAGGAGGAGACTTCAGTGAAGGTACTGCTGTCTTTTTTTTAATCATGTATATCATTTGTGTGATGATATTTGACAGAAATGTTTGCCTTAACAGGAAATGGTAGAGGTGGTGAATCTATATATGGAGGTTTCTTTGAAGGTGTGTGTCATTTTTTCCACTTCATAAGCCTGTGCAAATTAATAAAATATTGCAGTTTTTTTTTTAATTAAAAGTTCCAGAGTAATGTCAAATATTTCAAGTCATTTTCTTGAAATAATTCTTCATTGACTTGATTGACCAGGTTCATAGATCAGTCTAAATTAAAACGCTTATATCTAGTAATCAAAAATGACTTCAAGGGTCAACATGAAACAGTTTCTACATTTCAGTCAGTGTTATTTTAGTGTTTATCTGTATTCATTGTATTATTTAAAGTTTTGACTTAGCTTGTATTTCTTTATTATTTGTTTTTGCTTTCAATTTTATTTATTTTATTACTTTTTGGATTTTTATTTCTATTTAGGTTTAATTTTTGTTTTAGTAATTTTAGAACAACTTCAGTTTAGTTTCATAGCAACATTTCTAATTTAATCTTTTAAGTGTAGGTTCATTTAATATTTATATTTTATTTTTAAGCAATTTTTAGTAGTTTTAGTTATCAGTAACAACAGTAATTTCAATATTCTGAGATTTTCTTTGTCTAGATGAGAGCTTCTCAATGAAACATACCAAGGATTTCCTGCTGTCGATGGCAAACAGAGGGAAAGACACCAATGGCTCGCAGTTCTTTATGTGAGTCCAGCATACGTGCTTCTAATGGATTGTACAGCCCTCTTTGAAAATGGACGATGATCTGTGACTATCGTTTTCTTTTTTGCAGCCTTGATGTAGAATAGATGTATGCCCTCAGTGCATTGGTTTGGTCTTGAACTAGATATGAACTGCAAATGATCATGTCTCAGATCGATTTATGGTGTGCATTAATCACTGTTTTTGTGTTCGTTAGATTTATATTTACATTCTGCCTCACTGTTTTGTGTCCCTGACCATAGAACTACAAAACCAACTCCTCACTTGGACGGGTAAGTGTGCAGCACAACGTGTTTAATAATTTTTGATAAACAAACTGCTAGGCAACATATATCTTATGCAGTGTTTGTTGCTTTTTTCCACAGAATTCATGTGGTGTTTGGTCAGGTGATCTCCGGCCAGGAGGTGATCCGGATGATCGAGAGTCAGAAGACGGATACCAACAGCCGGCCCTACGCCGAGGTCAAAGTGCTCAACTGTGGGGAACTTGTTCCAAAATCTAAAGGTGATATTGCATATTTTCTTTTCTCATGTTTAAAGCTAGAAATGTTTAGATGTTTTATGCTATTAGCTTTACCTTATATTTTTATTTGTGCTTGTGTATAAATATGCTTCTGGCCTAAGTAGGCTGACCCTATGAAATCAGTTTTAATTTTTTTTTTTTTTAATTTATTTATTTATTTATTTATTTTTAATATTTAATAAGTTTTCTAGATTCTGTTTGTTTTTCCTGTTATAATTCTTTGATTCTGTTTTAATGGATAAGTAAAATTTTAGTAATCAAAAAGCATGTCTAATTAAATAAAATCAAGTTTAGACAATTTAACAACAAAAATAAATTTTAAAAAAATGATGTGAAAATTAAAATGATGAATATGTATAAACATGCAATTATAATAATTAATGCAAATTTATCATCAAAAACAGTGGCAATCAAATGAAGGCAAAAATAAAGCACTGTGACATTCAAAAGTTTTAGATCTAGTCACGGTTCTTCCATCTCATTAATTTTGTAGTTGTACTTCTACACACAAAACTAACGCATTCAGAGCCACTGTCAGTTAATTAAGAATTGACAAATGAACTTATTTAATACGTGAGTACAATCAAGGCACATCAATTGTGATAGAACTGTCCAATGTTATGGAAGTAAGTATTTAATGGTCACTATGATTACTTGTCTTATTCACGACTATCTTGGGAATAGATTGGATGTTAATAATTCATTCATGCAGAATGTTCCTGTAAACTTTTATTAATTATAAATTACGATTGGCAGTGCAAAAACAGCATTTAAAAGAGATCACACTTTAATTTAATCTTGGTTTAATCCTACTGATGCATTTTTTCCAGTCAAATTGTGATACTGTGTTTTAAAGTATTGCTTCAACTTCTGTCATCCAGCAAAGAAAGAAAAGAAGAAGCATCAATCTTCCAGTGAGAGTGACAACGACTCTTCCTCGGGCAGCTCTTCGGACTCGGAGGAATCAGAAAAGGAGAAGAAACGACGGAAGAAACATAAGAAGGAACACAAGAAAAAGAAAGAACAGAAACACAAGAAGGAAGACAAGAAAGGGTGCAGCTGCCCTTTATGATGAGAATCTTAAACTCTACAACAACTAATATAAAATGTTTCAAAATTAGAAGAATTTACTTCCCATCATTAATAAAAGCTCAACACAGTACTAAGCAGTCTTGAAATTTATACAATTAAAATTTATTCATAACATATAACAATATCTGAAATGATTTTGCCAGCCTCATTTGTTTTTTAATTTTTTTTGTACAAACCATGTTCATTCTTGCTGAAAGTGATTTTTAATGTAGTCATTCTTCAGAAGAGTGTGAGAATTTTAACGTGTGTTTCTGTAGGTCTGATGAGGAAGAGGCTGATCCTCAACCCGTGTCGACCATCCGCCCAGAGGAAGTCCCGCCCATTCCAGAAAACCGCTTCCTAATGAGGCGAAGCCCCCAGAAGGCCAAAGAAGAGGAGCAGGGGAAAGAAAAGCAAAAGGAGGACTCTGGGAAAGACGGACAACGAGAAAGAGACAGGGAGAGAGAGAGGGAAAGGGACAGGTAGAATGTGATATATTGATACTTCATTCAGTAATGTTGTGGAGGATCATTTGTTGTACAGACATGGATGAAATGCCTATGTTGTGTAATATTTTCCTCTCCAGTTCGTAACTTTTAAATTATATTCTAGACCCATGGCGAACTCACGGCCAAACCGCACGAGACTGGTGATGACCAGGTCAGGGCGCAGAATTAAAGGAAGAGGACCGAGGGTAAGAGAATAATTATGATTTGCTTTGAAAGGCAGATCGTGAAAGTTAAATATGAATACACTCAAAACGTTTGGGCTCAGTAAGATTTCTGAAAGACGTCTCTTGTGCTTAGCAGGGCTGCATTATTTGATCAAATGCAGTTAAAACAGTAATATTGTGAAATATTTTAACTATTTGAAATATTTGTTTTCTATTTTAATACATTAAAATGTATTTATTCCTGTGATCAAAGCTGAATTTTCAGCATCATTACTCCAGTCTTCAGTGTCACATGATCCTTCAGAAATCATTCTAATATACTGATTTGCTGCTCAGGAAACATTTCTGATTATTATCAATGTTAAAAACGGTTGTGCTGTGTAATTTTTTGTGGAAACCATGATGCACCATGAAGTTCAAATGAATAGCATTATTTTAAAAATAGAATTTTTTAAAAATATATTACAAATGTCTTTACTGTTACTTCTGGTCATTTCACACATCCTTGCTGGATTAAAAAAAAAAAGAACTGATCCCAAACTTTAACTATCCATGTTTTGTTTTACATATGTCTTCATTTTTATTTTAGTGAATAACTTTAAAGCTCATTTTTATAATTTTTTATTTTTATTTCTGTAGCGCTACCGGACACCATCTAGATCTCGCTCGCGGTCATGGGATCGGTTTCGTCGCAGTGAGACGCCTCCACACTGGAGGCAGGAAATGCAAAGGACACATAAAGCTAAAGCCAACACAGCCGCCACCCAGGAACGATGGATCAAAGGGGACAAGTATGTGCAATTTTTACAGTGCACACAAATATTGCATCCAGGATTCATGCAATGACTTCATAAATGTAACTTGTTCACTCAAAAGTAAAATTTTGTTTTCTTGCCCTTGTGCTATTCCAAAACATTACTTGCGCTCAAGAGTTATCTGTATTATATAATTTATTAAAAATATATATTATTTATTATTCTTACTTCAAAATAAATCTTTCATGTGTGTTTTTTTTTTTTTTTCCAGAGGAGATATGTCAGAGGAAAAGACAGAAGCTACTGAGCCAGCCAGCGAGAACAAAGCTGCAGGACAAGAAGAAGCAAAAAAGAACTCTGAACGAGAAAAGAGAGATGCAAAGCGGGACAAATCACGCAGTCCCTCCAGAGGAAGAGACAGGAAGAGGGACAAACATCGCTCCAAAAGCAGAGATAGGGACGCACGGAAAAAGACAGATGCTGATGCGGAAAAGAAGAAAGCTCGCAGCCGGAGCAAGAGCAAAGAAAAGAAGAGAGAGAAGGAAAAGCACAGTAAAGTGGATGACAAACGGGGACGCTCAAGCAGCAAGGACAGGAAAGAGAAAGATGCCAAAGAGCGGGACAAGGAGGGCGAGCAAAAAGACAGAAGCAAAGAAAGGAGCAAACAACATTCAGAAGGGAATGAAAAAGAAAAGTCAAAAGAGGTGGAAAAGAAGAAGAATGGAGAGCAGCGACGTGACCGATCTAGAAGCAGAGAAAAGGGTCGTGACGGGTCACGGAGGTCCCGGTCCAGAGGGCGCGACAAGCGTGGCCAATCACGCGACAGAGGCCGTGACAGACGCCACAGCAGCAGCCGGGACAGAAGATCATCTCGCCGGTCGAGAAGCAGAGAGCGAGACAGACGGGACCGCGGGAGAGATGCAGAAGACAGAAACAAGAGGAAGAGTGCAGAGGAGTCAAAGAGCAAAGAGAGCAGAGGACGAGACAGGAGCTCCAAAGAACGATCCTCCCAGAGACAGAGAAGCCGAGAGCGAGATGATCGACAGAGCAGCAGGAAGAGGAAGGAAAAGAGCGACAGTGGAAGCAGCGATTCAGAGAACGATGCTGATAAACAGAAGAAAAGAAAAAGGAACGAGAGTCCGAAATCTAAAGAGAGAGCAAAGGACAAATCTAAAAGTCCAATGAAAAAGAAAAAGGACTCGTCTTCCAGTGACAGTGACTGAGAGACTGCATGTACCACTCCATTTTTTGTTTTCATTTCCCCCATCAATGACTTGCTGTACAACAATGGATACAAAGAGACATATTTTAGTCATCGTGTGAATCAGACATGCCCCTCTCCTGAACGCCTGGAATATTTTTTTTAATGACTGATACGGATCACAATGTCCTAATTTGTTTCAGTTGAATCGGTTATACTTGTCCTGCTTTTATCTGACATTTGTTTTCATTTACTTGCCCATATCCTGAAATATACGTTTAGTGAAAATGGTTGCTTAGTTGTTTTTCTGTCCAATTTGAGCTGTTTTATAAAAGGGGTTTGTTGGGGACATGTTTGCGTAAATTGGAGTTTTGTAAGGGCTTTATGTTTGTAAAGAGATGACAATGTTAGGTTCTGTTGAATTTGACAAATAAAAATTGATACTGAACCTGTGAACTTCAAATTCAGTGGTCCTGTTTATTGAAGTCTCTTCCTGAGTGCAATTAGGAATTGAGGATGTTTAAGGCAAAACTTTTTTCTTTTTTTTTTAATGCACTAGTCAATTGTGAGATTGAGCCATTTTGCTTCCATAACTTTTCTATCAGATTATTGGAAGGAAAACATCTAAAATACACATTTAATATATCTTTAAAAGGTTTCTCAGAATGAGTTTTTTTCCCTGCACTGAGTCAGAAATCTCCAATTCAGCAGCACTCATGCACTGAATTTTACATTTGTATCTACTCTGAAGGTTTTTACAGAGGGGTTTGTTCATATATCAGTTTTTTTTTTTTCTTGCTGTTGACAGTATATTCATGTGGTGATAGAAAGAGATCTTCAAAATCCTCTCTGTACAAACTTTTAATATGTCAATAAAATGAAACAACACATTGGAACCTAGCTGTATCCAATGTTCAGATTTCTCTTCTGGAAATGTATGAAATTAGCGCATATTTAATTAGATAACGCCTCATTTCCATATTTAAACATTTCAGAAAACGTAATACAAAAATGTCTTAATGTACTGATTAATCAGCTAAGATACCACGTGATTTTATATATATATATATATATATATATATATATATATATATATATATATATATATATTGGTTTTACTATATTCAAGCTTGAAATTAGTGTTTCAGTCATAAATTGTGCTGACGTCTGATTTAAAACGTTATTTCAAAGCTTTATAGCTCTACTATTCTAAAATATTTACTATCAGTATCTATATTTTAAGACAGTTCCGTTCTCATCCAGAATACACTGATTCACTTTGAATGAAACAGAAAGCAAGAACGACCCAAGTTCTTACGATCCTATTGACCAATCAGAGCGTTGCGAGACGTTTGAGTGCCGTGAGTGGCAGCCAATCAGAGACGAGCCGTCGCTTGCGGGGCGGTGACTAATCACGCTTTGTGTTGTAGGCAGCAAGTGTCAGTCTCATAATCGCTTACGAAATCGAATAATTCACTCAGGCTGCTGCTTCAGGTCAGTATATATTTGATTTGCTAACATGCGTCTCATTACTAGACAGATATGTTGAGTACTGAACGCCGTTTTGTAGCTCATTATGTCAATACTGTGTTTTTGTGTCATTTCTAGCGCAGAATGAAGACCTTAGTGGTATTCGACTTTGATCACACTATAGTGGATGACAACAGCGACACATGGGTGATCCGCTGCACTCCCGAGCAGACGTTACCGGACTGGCTGAAGAAGTCCTACCAGAACGGCCTCTGGACCGAGTATATGGGTCGAGTCTTGACCTACATCGGAGAACAGTCCGTTCAACCGGACCGCATGCGCGCGGTCATGGAGAGCATCCCGTTCACCGACGGCATGACCGAGCTCCTGACCTTCATATCTGAGAATAAGAAAGACATCGACTGCATCATAATCTCCGATTCCAACAGTATCTTCATAGACTGGGTGTTGCATGCATCAGGGTTGAAGTCTGCTATAGATGAAGTCTTCACCAACCCTGCCAGCATCGATGCACGCGGCTACATGAGCGTGCGCTGCTTTCACGCGCATGACTGTCAGCAATGTCCCGTAAACCTGTGCAAGAGGAGGGTGCTGCAGGATTTCAGAGAGAAGCAAGCTAAGGCTGATGTGCATTACGAGAGGATTTGCTATATAGGAGATGGAGGAAATGATTTTTGCCCCGTTCGAGAATTGAAAGAAGGGGATATTGCAATGCCTAGGAAAGGATTCACCCTAGAGAAACTGTTGTGCAAAGCCATTTCAGAGGGTTCAGAAGCACTGCCTGCGAAAATCATGCCCTGGACTAGTGGCAATGAAATCCTCAGGGAGTTAAGAGCTCTTATTGAGTAATATAGTATTATGGGCAATATTGTGACAAACTACAGACTCACTGAGCTAATAGAATATCACATGTTTATTCTGCACTAAATGCATCATGTGCATGAATGTGCATCCTATTATAGCTCTTTCCCCCTTAATCTACTTGATAAACTAATTTGGGCATGGTGTAATATCTGTCAGAATTAAGTTTATGTTTTGGTTTCAGTGCACATTTTAAAATGTTTTTTTTTTTTTTAAACAGATTTACATATAATTGTTTTGACAGTAATTTTAAATCTCTTTGATATTTAAATCATAGTATAAGCTCACTGTTTGGATTTATCTAACAAATAACTTAAAAGTTTGAGGTGCTTAATATTTAATCCACTGAGGTTTGCTGCAGAACATTAAAATGAACACATGTAAATGTTTTAACATGCTGACTAAATATTTATTCTAAAATCTGCACGATGAAAATCATATCTATAAATACTATGCCAATGAATGCCATTATTGTCATGTTGTAAGAATTAATGCAGCCTGAATGTGACTCTAAACCTTTTACACTGCAGTTTGGTACTACTATGAAATGAAAATAGTTTAATATTTCAATGCAGAAGATATAATACGAACCATATTATTTTTATTATTAGAAACCCTAATCTGCATGTTAGTACCATATTCGCATATATACAGTGGACCCCAAAAGTCTGAGACTACTAGAAGGGTTTTTGTTTTTGGGTTATATTATTATTTTTTAATTATATTTTATTTCTATTTTTAAGTTGATTATATATTACAAATAATTAATAAAATAAAATATTGTTATTATTATTAATATTATTGAAACACTTCAGTGTGGTGTCAGCGGGGTCATAGTAACTCATGCTGAGTCCTGATAACAGCAGTTTGGGGTCAGACGTGTCACTCTTGACTTTAGATAAACTGTGTTGTGAATGTTGTTTGTTCCTGAATGAGCTTGAATTAGATGTGTATTGTAAATGCAGCCTGATTCTTGATTCAGAGTGTTGTATTCAAAGCAGAGATGAATGGAGAACAGGGACTCTAGTATTGGTTTATAAATAAACATAAAGATTGCATGCCATAAAAGTTCATTCATATGACTGGAGCATCGCCATATTCTCCTAAACTGAGACCTTGTTCCTGTTAATATTTAAAACAAATCTTGTGTCCTTTGTACTTCTGACACACAGGCCATGCACATGTTTAGTGTCTGATTATAAAGGAATAAATTACCCAGTCAACGTTATGACTTGCCTTTTGTTTCTTTGAATAAATGATTGTATCTGAATGGAGGTTAAACTAAGTCTAGATAGCAGCCATAATTTAATGAAGCACAGACTGAGTCCAGCACTTTGTGGACGATGATGTTATTAAAGAACAGGACCTAGCTGCACAAACCTCTTAAGCTAACCATTAGTAATAATTATAGGCTGTATGATGTGTTTTTTGGGGAATAAAAAAATATTTTCAATATAACAATATTCTAGTGTTCTCTAACTGAAATGACATTTCAAATAAAACTCCTGAAATATTAAGGCTATTAACAAATTGCCTGTGTTTTAGCAAAGTGGTAGCATGGTAAAAATGGAAAAGCACTTTAAAACTAATGAAATAATTTCAAATGATTGAAAATAAAATTATTTAAAAAGAGCTGCTCGATGTTTATGTAAAAAATAAACCAGTCAGGAAATGAGCGGATTCCGTGTTGAACTCACTTTCCCATGATCCTCCACGTGACGTCATAATAACGCGACGCCTTCCCTTGCTTCACGTTCAGATAGCGTTTAGCGTTTAGCGTGTCGTTTGGTTGAGATCAGAACGCTAATAAAGTGAGTATGGGGTTTTTGCAGCGTTGCTGGTTTTTCTGATGTTTACTGTGTCGCAATGCTTCAGAACGGACAGAAAAAACAGCAACGACAGATTGTACGCCCGATGTTTGTTCAAGTGTCATTCTGTGACATGTGGCGCACATGAGTTACAAATATTTATAACAGCTATTGCCTGAATTTATAGCCTACAGACAGGCTATTTTAATCCTATTTAACTCTGGATATATTCACTTCAGCAGTCAGCATTCAATGTAAAACAGAAGGAGTTCGTGGACTCGCACGTGGTTTGAGAATCACACTCTTGTCTAGTCACGCCGGTGTCTGAAGTTCAGAAACAGTGTAAATGTTTACAGACTTTTTGCAAAATAGAAAATAAAATCTGTTTTTGTTAGTTCTCGTCCCAGCAGAGATGGCAGACAATCAGGAAATGTCTCCTCTGGAGAAGAAGGTGGCAGAACAGATTGAGGTGAGATGATGAGCATCATAATTAGGTTTATTTTCTCCTTCAAAGCCTTCATTCAAATGAATGACATGAATGTGGTGTTTCTGTGTGTGTTCAGTACTATTTTGGTGATCACAATCTCCCTCGAGACAAGTTTCTGAAGGAGCAGCTGCAGTTAGATGATGGCTGGGTCGCTCTGGAGACAATGCTGAAATTTAACAGGTAAATACAAGAGAAACGCATCATGTTTCTGGAAATTGGAAAATAGAAACAGGGTTTCTGTGGGTTCTAAAATGTCTTAATTTATGCTTCCACAAATTAAGTCCATAAAAAGATTGTAAATCTGAGCAGAAAGTCGTAATTTCATAAAGTAATGGCATTAAATGTTGCATGCACTGCAAGAAAACTGTATTTTCCTCAGTATTTTTGTCTTGTTCTACAATACAAATGCATAAAACATCTTTAAATCAAGATACGTTTAGTTGCAGATGCATTTTGAAGATATAAAGTTTGAGAAATTGAGCGAAATTAAGTGCTTCAAATAAGAACTAAAGAAAGAAAGGTCAATGGGTATAAAAACTTGTTTGCTCTTTGAGTTACGTTGGTTTTTCTGAGCCCATTGTCAGATGGTTGTTGTTTTAATCATAAACTCACTTCATCTGGTCAATTTTGTCATTTTGCTTCTCAAGTAAATTTATATTGACTTAAGATATTTGTACTGGAAAATAAAATACTGAGAACATCACTTTTTTTGTACTGTGTGTAAAAGTGGAAAACGCAAGTAAAAAGCAATGAAGATTTACTGGACATTTCCATTGGAAGTATTTTTTCTTTGAAGCACTGCTAATACAATTAATTGTTTGCATTTAGAGAACACATCAAAATAGTGTTCCCTTCATTTTATTCCTTAAATTTTCTTTACCCTGGTCTTAAAAAGTCTTATATTAACTTTAATAAAACCTGCAGAAACCCTGAATGTTTTTTTTCTCTTTATTTTTTTTTCTGTATTCACCATGAGCTGTTGTTACATGAAAAGAGAGCTACTACTTAGAAATATTCCTTTTTAAAAATAACACTCAAAGTCAAAGTCAAAGCTTGTAAATCTAATGGCTCAGGGTCTTTGCTGCTGTTGTGTTTGTTTGATTTTGTGTTCGTCCTCACAGACTAAAGAGTCTCACATCAGACCCAGCTGTTATTGTTGAGTCGCTGCAAAAATCTAAAACGGGTTTGCTGGAGATCAGCGAGGACAAAACCAAAGTAAGACGAAATCTGAACAAACCTCTTCCAGAGAACAATGTGGAGTACAGGGACGCGCTCAAACACAAATCCATCTACATGGTGAGCGAATGGGAACAATGACATCAAGTTCCTCTTTCTGTCTCTTCACGTTACCTTTGCTCTAAAACAAACAGCGTATAATAGAGTTTTAACAGGTCGTCTTGTCCTGTTTGTATTACTGGATACTGTTGTTTTTCTCTTTTGTCAAGCCACGTTACTGTTGGTTGACTGATATTAATGTTTAAATTCAACAGAAAGGTTTTCCTCTTGAAACCACGCTGGATGAAATTAAAGAGTGGTTTGCAGATAAAGGCAGAGCTGAGAACATCTACTTGAGGAAAGGAGCCCAGAAGACTTTCAAAGTAAGGCTTTTAAAGTGACACAATGAGGAAACCGTTTGGACAAGTATCTCAGGAAGAATTTATGCTTTCAGTGGTCAGACCAGTGTTGTTATTTATATACTATTATGGTATTTATTAATATTTTGAATGTTTTAATAAATTATTTTAATATTCGATTAAGGTATTCGTTCTTTAAAGATTTCTATTTAGCTTTGTTTTTTAGTTTTAGTCATTTTGGTACACTGTAAAAAATTGTCAAAACATTTAGAATGTATTTTACAAGGAAATACTTTCTCATAAATTTCTCATTTAGTTTAATGTTGCAGTTTCTTTGCTAGTAAATTTCACAATTAATTACATTTTCTGAGTAAAAATTGTTTGTGCATCTAGTTTTTTCAGTGTGCGTCAAACTTTATTTTATTTCATTTAGTTGCCAAGGCAACATTTTAAGTTGGCATTTCATCTAATACTTTTATTATTTTTTTCAGCTTTATTTCAGTCAATCAAAACAAATGTTAACTTTTTTTTTTTAGTTAACAAGACTGGGACAGACAAGATTACAATACTTGAAATCTGTACTTAGCATTGTAATTCTATTTTACTGCGAGTAAAACAAGGAATTTTGTGTCTACCTCAGTTTTTTTTTTTGTTTACGTTGCTGTTGTTGTCTGCAGGGATCGATCTTTGCGGTTTTAGAGTCTGAAGAAGCTGCCAAGGCTTTTGTGGAGCGTGCTGATGTCAAAGAGTACAAAGGGAACGAGATGATCGTCATGATGAAGTAGGTGCTACTGCAGTTCAGTTCCTCATTTGTCTCTGAGCATTGCATGTTGTTTTCTTAGTACCTAATTGGCTTTGAATATTCTGGTGTGAAAGTTGTTAACCTTTGACCTCTGTCTGTAGAGAGGACTACTTTTCTAAAAAGGTGGCCGAGAGGAAGCAGAATCGTGTGGAATCAAAAGCTAAAGCAAAAAGGTAATGCACAACACCTGTTCTACAAAAAAGTGAGAGGAGTTGAAAGTTATAACTGGTAAATGTGCGTTCCAGTGAAAAGGAGGACAAGCAGAAACAAGCTGAAGAAGAAGAACTGGTGAGTTTTCATGCGGAAACGCAAAAAAACAAGTTCCCAGATGTGACTGTTAATAATATATGGCTCTTCTGTTTACCCAGAAATCCCTGAATGATCAAAGAGGCTGCCTGCTGAAGTTCTCCGGTGAATTGAGTGACACCTCGAGAGAGGATTTCCACAAGATCTTCTCTGATCATGCTCAGATCAAATGGATTGATTTCACAAGAGGAGCTAAAGAGGTGAGAAATCAACATGCTTCACAAATACTTCTGTCACATTCAAGTCAAGACAACATTATTTTTACTATTCATTTTTTAAATATTGGTTAATTATTTAACATCAGTTTATATATATATATATATATATATATATATATATATATATATATATATATATATATATATATATATATAATTTTTTTTTGATGAAAGTATAATTTTTTGGTGTTTGAAAGAAAGTTTCAACAAAGCTGCATTTGTTTGAAAAAAAAATACAGTAAAAACAGTAATATTGTGAAATGTTACTACAATTTCGAATAATTGTTTTCTGTTTGATTGTATTTTAAAATCTGAAATTTACAGCATCATTACTCCAGTTGTCAGTGTCACATGATCCTTCAGAAATCATTCTAATTTGCTGCTCAAGAAACATTTCTTATTAATTTTATAAAAAGTTGTACTGCTTAATATTTTTATGGAAACTGTGGCACATTTTTCAGGATTATTTGGTGAATAGAAAGTTCAAAAGAACAACATTTAACCATTATGAATGTTTGCTACTGTCTAGTAAAAAAAAATCCAGTCTTTACTG
Organism: Spinibarbus caldwelli; assembly: GCA_039654775.1. Classification (NCBI taxonomy): domain Eukaryota; kingdom Metazoa; phylum Chordata; class Actinopteri; order Cypriniformes; family Cyprinidae; genus Spinibarbus; species Spinibarbus caldwelli. The sequence goes on from CM077236.1 coordinate 4,074,617, forward strand.
GCAATATGAGTTAAACTTTAAAGATGTCTTCCTCCATTAATTTCTGTCGTTCATGTGCTCCTCAGGGCACCATCCTGTTCCACTCAAATGCACAGGAGGCCTTGCAGAAGGTCCGAGAGGCTAAAGGAGGAGAAGATCCTAAGGTTAAAGAGCAGGTTGTTCAGTGGGAAGTACTTGAGGGAGATGTAGAAATGGAGACTCTGAAGAAAATCATCGAAGATCAGCAGGAGTCCATGAACAAACGTAAAGGAAGCAGAGGTAATTCAGAGGACACAATAAACACACGCAGGTGTCTGAACCCACAGAATCTCACAGATTAACACATTGCTCTTATGCTACGCCGTATCCTGTTATTGCAGGAGGTCACAGGGGTCGTGGAAGAGGCAGGGGAGGACGCAGAGACCGAAGAGGAAGAGAACAGACCCAGTTCAAGGGAAAGAAGACCAAGTTTGATAGTGATGAAGAGGGAGATGAAGGTAAAAGGGACATTCTGGAGTCCTTTTCTCCTCGATTGATGTCACATACACTGAAAGAAATGGTTTAGAAACAATTTTCACTCTGAAATTGCTAGTAAATTTTGTCACACTTTAGTTCGGGGACCAATTCTCACTATTAACTAAAACTTTTGCCTCAAAATCCTAGTTTGCTGCTTATTAGTAGTTAGTAAGGTAGTTGTTAAGTGTAGGTATGGGATAAGATTAAGAGATCTAAAATATGGTCATGCAGAATAAGGCATTAATATGTTCTTTATAAGTATTAATAAACAGCCAATATGCTAGTACTATGCAAACTAGTTAATAGTGTGAATTGGTACTTTAAAGTGTTACCTTAAATCTCACATATAGTTACAAAAAAACCCCAGCGTCATGTTGAATTAAATGTGAAATTTTGAAGTTGAAAGACCAAAGTATTATTTTCTTATAAAACGTACTCCTATAGTCCGTTTTATTTACAACTTTGAAAAGTCATTTTTAATTTAATTTTAATAATATAAATGTAAAACAATAATATAATAGGTATAAGGATTTTGTGATATATACATGCATACATACATACACACACACACACACACACACACACATACACACACACACACATACATACATACATTATTTGTATTTTTTTATTATTTATTTCTTTAACTTTTTATGCCTGGTAATACTTGTCATTTAAAACATTTAGAAGTATACTTAAATAATATACTTAAGACAGACGTTGTGGTTGTAGTTTTCCTCAATATAAAACTACTACAAATCAAAACCAAACAGAATATTATGAGCTACAAATTTGTTGCATAGCCTTTTGTATGTTTTATTATTTTAAAATGTAATTGCAGCAAAGCAAATTTACTTTCTTGTTCTTACTGACCGTGACATAAAACTGTCTTTGTACATGCATTTTGAATGCATTTCTAATTTAAGATTTCTGATATTTTGTTGAGGCTGAGAGGTTAGTCAGGCTTTTAATTAGTTTCATCACCCACAGACACGTAGTATATTCAAATGCCTGAGTAAATAAAGTTTGCTTTTGGTTTTTGGCTTTAGTCGTATGAAATCAGAAATGTATTTTCTCCTTCAACAGAACAAGCCAGTCCAAAGAAGAGACCCCTGGAGTCTAATGGTCAAGATAATGAAGAGCCAGCTTCCAAACAAGCAAAAAGCGAGAACGGTTCTTAAGGGCAAAGAACTGTGGCCTTATTTTTGAACAGTAGATTTTCACTAAAATCAAGAAACCTGGAAAATGCATTCTCAGACTACTAGTGTCAAAAGCTGCACAAAAGCTTTATGCCACACTTTTTCACTAAACTCACCATGAAAAAGGCATTTTTTTTTCTTTGAACAAACATGGTGCCTGGATGATGTTTATTTGCCATACACACACTTTTGATTGCTGGTATGATTTAAGATCTCATCTGCAGCTCTATAAATGTCATTTTTAAAATCTGTTCAGTTTAAGCAGTTAGCTGGAAGCGCTTATATAACTATTGACATGTTTAATTGCATATTTTCATTCCTTGAGCGCTGACAGTCTGACAATCTACACCGATTGTGTTTTGAGCGTAATCAAGGGGCTGATTATCGGTTCTAACAGCATTTCTTAAATTCAGTACTGTATTATTATAGAACTGTTTGAGGCCTATAAGTGAATTTATGAAGGTTTTGACAATGTCAGAATTTTTAGTAAAGCATTGGTCATTGTTTTTTTCCATTAACAAAAACCTGTTTTCCACCTGCTAGATTATTCCATTGCTTTTGTCACTTGCACAAACGTAACATAAGACAAAAAGTGTGTTATCTTTGTTTCTTTTTATACATTGCTGTAAAGTTGCTTTAAGTGGTTACAGAGGCATGTAGATCTTGAGAGTTTTCATTAGGTGGAATTGGATTAGACTGAATTTTGCTTTTTAAATCATATTTTCTTTATCACAGCAACAGAAACATGTCTCTTAATCTAAAGTGCTGTTTTAGATGCCATGCTTCATATTTACCCATTCAGGGCTTCAACAAGCACTCATTGTTATTTTTTTCTTATGTTTTTTACTGTCTTTCATCTGTTGAGATGAATATTACACAAATTCAATAAAGAGTCTTGAAAATCAAAATAGTAATTATGTATGTGGGGTTGTCATTTTTGATGCAGTAATCAAGGCATCATACTTGTCAAGTGCGCCAATTCATTTATGGCTTGTGGCTCTTTTAAACTTTTGAGTATTGGTGAATGTTATTTATATTTAAATGAATATTCTTATAATTGAACAGGCCTTGCAAATCCACAGCTTTAAACAGTGGGATAATGCTTCTGTTGTTAAAAAAAGGCAAAAAATTATGACAGCCACTAACTTTGTACTCAATGCTTTTGACACTATATAGTTTCAAAACCATAGGGAATCCTTCAAAGATTACACATAAAACTTGCTAAAGAATTGTGCATAAAAAGTAGTAAATGTTGCCAAACTGGAATGCTCATTTAAAAATTTCAATATTTTATATTTAGGTTGCAACAGTGGCAGACCGAGAACTATAGTGCTCAATGGAAATTTGTTGTTTCATGTATACAGACTGAATCTAAACCATAGTCTTTTGTAATATTACTAACATTATGATGTATGATGTCATATTGTGTTTAGAGGAAAAGTGTAAAGCTCCATGTCTTTTAGAGGTTAACTTTTGAGATAAAATATTGTGATATCAGTGCACATCCAGCAGGGGGCGTTATGCTTTAATTTTTAGTGCCTAAACATCAAGACGTTTCACTGCAGTTTTTGCATGCTAAATTCAGGCTTGCTTTGGTTATAGGTGGCCTTTTGAGTAGAATGCAAATACTTCTACCTGTGGTGTTTTTCCTTTGGTGCAATGTCACTGTTGGGAAGCAAAGAAAATTTACAGTAAACTGGTGTTGATCCTCAGCTCACCGCATCAGCGCATAGCAGTTTCTTGATCTTCGCCCATCATGGTTTGAGATTTGTTTGTCGAGCTCCATGTTTTTGAAATCTCCACCTATTTTACATGTCCATAATATGTCTAGATGTTCATGCTAGTGTGAAAATCTTGTGTATACTGGCTGAAGAGATGCTCTGAAATCAAGAATGTCAGGCTTGGGCCAGTGAGCATCGATAGCCAAGCAAATACATAATACACTAAAACCACTGCAAATGGTTTTAGAAACAAACTTTAAAAAAACAACTTAAGCAAGCCTGTTGGTTTTATCTGGTTTAAGCTGGTCTTCCAGCCTGGCTAAATCAGTTTCTAAACTCCTTCTAAAACAATCAAGCCAGTTTAGGCCGTTTTTTACCCACAGCATCACTCTAGTAACCTGTTTTGCATGTGCAAATATCATATCATCTTTGTAGTCTCACTCTATGTGACAATCTGACTGTTATTCTCATTTCTCCCAGTTAAGATGCATTATTATTTTCTGATGTTCTTCCTTTATAATGTCCTATATTTTTACTGTTTTCTATGTTTTTTCCTCTGCATTTTTGATGTCATTTGACATGGAGCGGCTCACAGTATCATGCACGCACACAGGTCTTCATGCATCGGTTCGTGGTCTATTGTCACCCTTGTTTTGCATGCACAAGCAGTCGCCCGCATGTCAATGAGTGTCCCTGGTGTCTTTCAACGTCTGCAGCACCTGAAAGTCAAACATTCGACTGTGACACCAAAACCGCTGCTGTTCAACGCACATAATGCATGTCCTGTGAAATGAATGCCAATGGCTTTACGATCTTTTACAGAGATATCGCCATATGTGACGTGAACGTGACATGAATCGTTTGTTAACAAATAGGTTGTTGGGTGTCATTTAGTACACAATCCAATATCTACAAAGCATCAGATGGAATTTCACAGCACTTGTTGAAGTCAAGTAGATATCTGGCTGGATATCAAGTATTATGTGTCAGTGCTTTGTAATTACCTTTTTGCATGTAAGCAACCTGTCACGTCACTCTGTCCCAGCTTGCACACTGCTGATGGACACGCATTGTTACATGACCTTGAAAAGTGCATGTGTATAACCAGCCACGAGCACCTACAGCTCACTCTCATTCGCACATGGTCAATACCTGAGCAATCAGGGCTTTAGTTAGAGAATCTGTGGGTGGCGAGGGCTTTCAGAGATGAATGGACAGAGATCAGCCTGATAACAGAGGGTTAATTCCAGCCTCAGTGCATTATGTGCAGCCGTTAAGCAGTATTTTAAGTTGATAAAGTGTTGTAGAGGTTGGAAAGGAAGAATCATGTGTTTGTGTGCAAGAAATGAGGAATGTCCTCTATTCAAGGTCACAGGAAAATGTGCAGTTGATGAACGCTGGATGTGTGTATTTTGACTGAGATATAGTTTGACGTAAGCCGTACAAGGGCGGAGAATCAGATTGGTGGGGTTCTTCTCCCTAAGGCGGTCTTGACACCACAACGACAAGATGATTAATTTCTATTTTTAGTCCCCCCCCCCTTTTTTTTTTTTTGCCAAAAGTCATGCTATGATCTTTACTTGATGCAAGTCTTTACAACATTTTAGGAAAGGGCAGCATTAGAAACGCCACACTGGAATTAATTTAAAAAAGCAGTTATATCTTTATAGCCCTAGATATAAACATACAGTATCTTGTCCAGCACCATTAGTTCTACAGATGTGAAGGCATTGTTCGATTTGTTTTTGTGATTCATAAAGGGTAAATCCAGTAAAAGGTAAAACATACAAATAAAATCCCATAGGTTTACATTCACTGTTTAAAAACTGTTTAAAGGTTCCAAAAGTGGAAACAGTTTTGGTTCCCCAAGGAAGCTTGTTGAACAGTTCTTAAAATAACTATTTTTCTTAGTGTTAAGAACATTTTAATAACTTAAAGAAACTTTCTCCACTTTTTTCCACTTTAAATGTTTAATAGCCTATTAATTAAGATTATTTTCTCAATTTAAGATTTAATTTTTAAATTTAATTTAAACAATTCCTTTAAATTTTCGGCAAAAAAGTGCTGCGCAACTAAAATTAAAGCATGAAAAATGTTGATATTGTGTGATATTTCTTTAAAAAGTAATGCTTTAATAAACGTTGTTGTTAAACTTTTGTTGTTGCTAAATTGACAACATTCCACAGCACAATATTATATTTTTGTCATAATTTCCTAAAGTTAAACCAAACTTTTATTTTGGCGGGTTGTAGTGAAGACCTTTAAGTTTATGTTTCCGTGCTTCAGTATGTAGTAGATTTAAACAGCCGTCTTTTGCAGTTTAGTCCATATAAGTGTATAGCCTTACTTTTGATTTATTCATAAAAATGGCCAAATTCCATGACATTACGCATGATACAGTAAATTTCGTGGATTTCGTCATACGCCCTACAAGCAACATTCTGGCATCATTGAAGTAACTTGTCTGGGCAAGTAGGCTACCACTCATTTTTTTTTTTAGAAAATATAAAACTATAGTAAATTCTGTAGAGCCATTTGACTCTAATGTACTACAGCCATATCATTATGTATCTGTGAACAGGTAATTAGTATCTGGTTTCTTGTCCTGTGTACCTGCCACGAATTAAATGGATGATTAGCTTTAACAAATTAGCCAAACATTGCTTACCTACCTGTCATAGCAGATGGATTGATTGATGGAGTTTCTAATAAGATCTGGAAACAAACTAAACACCAATCCTCATTTTTTTTTTTTTTTTTTTTTTAAAGCAGCCTAAACCAACTAATCTCACAATTTAGACTTTGTTTCTCAAATTTCTGACTTTTTTCCAAGTTTACATCAAACAATTCAAATTTTTCTTACAATTTTGAATTTACATTTCACAATTCTTTTTTTTTTTCTGCCATGGAATAAAAAATTAAAAGGTAATTGCTACTATTCATCTCACAGTTCTGACCTTATTTCTTGCAATGTTGATTACAGTATCTCAAAAAAAAAAAAAAATCAGAATTGCGAGACACTGTCTCTAAGAAAAATAAAATGGGAAAAAAGTCAGAATTGTGACCCAACGTTTTTTTTCATTCTGTGGCAGAAACAAGCTTCCATACATCCAAGTATAGATTATATAAAAAGCAAAAAATGTAGGGTGGGGATTTGGTTCTTTCCATTGGTTGTCGATTGGATGCAGGCAGATCTGAATTGTGAGTTTGCAGTCAATTTTAAGAAAGGGGCAGAGTTTAAGTGGACAAAATGATTGGAGAAATTTGCCATATGACACCAGAGAGAAGTCTATCATTTCTCTGGAAGATGGAGTTGTACAGTATATAAATAATGAGATCAAAACAAAATTTACAAATGAAACACTTGCATAGATGAATTGTTCACATTAAGCTCATGCATTTAGAAAATAATCAGCACTTTAAGTGCAAGCAGTATGTGTGGTTACATCTTGTTTCCACCCAGTTCTGCAGTCCCACAGAGATAAACGCAGAGATGCAGTCTCAAGGTCAGCTGAAGATCTCTCTGCGTTGGGCTTTCCTCTGCTGTCAGTTTTGCAGCTGTAGTGATATTAATGCTCAGGTCGAATGTGCATATGATTAGTGAGTTTTTGCTTTGACAAATGGCTGTGGGGTCGCTATCAGCCATCCTGACAATATTAATGACCACACCGACGCTAAGCAGAGGGAAGCCAATGAACAGAAATATTGCTGTTATCTGTGCGGCCATAATCATAAAGACAATAGAGAGATGTTTAACGGCGGAGCACAAAGGCATTTATCATCTGAAAGAGGCGCGTCTGGGTGGCGAGACTCACGGACGGCCGCAGTCGTGTGGGGGAGTGTGTTTGTGTGTGTCGCACTTTTAACATCCATTTTGTGTAACTAGGAGGGTTGGAGGGTTATGTAAAAACACATTTACTTCAGTATAATGTAGATTTTCACCCTTTTTTGTTAGTGGTCACTATATTTAGGACTAAGGATCTGAATAGACCTTTAACCAGTTAAAGGGTTAGTTCACCCAAAAATGAAAATTAGCCTGTGTTTTACTCACCCTAAAGCCATCCTAGGTGTATATGACTTTCTTCTTTCAGACGAATCCAATTGGAGTTATATTAAAAATTGTCCTCCTGGCTCTTCCAAGCTTTATTATTGGAGTGGGTGGGTGTTTCTCTTTAACAGTACCAAACCCATTAAATAAAGCGCAAGCATCCATAATAAAACGTGCCTCACATGGCTCCAGGGCATGAATAAAGGCGCGCGACGCATACGTCCTACGTCATCCGCTGGATCGGCTTCCGCATACTTTTATTTTGGATGCAATTAATCACAATTAATCGTTGCTCATTATTTTCAATGAATAAAATAACTAAAAATCATACTGACCCCGGACTTTAGAACAGTGTATGTGAAGCAAGATTGATGTACAATTGATTTGCAACAGATGTACAATTTTCACCTGGTGGATCATAAAACTCCCAAAAGGCATTGAAGGAGAGATCCGAGTGCATAAAGACTTTGGCTCTTTACGAAATGTGCCAGTAAGCAATCATCTAGCAGCCACTCGGAACACCCTAGCAACCCACCTGTCTGTGTGGGTAAATGTTAATGCCAGAATAAGGGTTCAGTGGTGACCCAATTTTTCAGTGGGCCAACCTGCAGAGAGAAACACCGGAGGAATCGCACACATACTCCATCTGGATCTTTAACCTCAGATGGTGTGTTTCTATGACAACCCTCCTCTGGCCTGTGGAGGTGGGAGATGAGGGGCGTCGAGCGCTCACTCTTGACCAGTGGGCCGTGGAGGGGCTGTCAATACTGTTCTGCCCCATCACCACCCAGAAAAAGAGAGGTGTGTGACTGAGACGGAGGAAGATAAATGCAGCGAGAGGAGGTACGAAACAAAGAGATGATTGTCATAATGTTCTACGTCAGAAGGTCACCCATGTTTTCTTCAAATAATATGGCACAGCTGTCCTAGAGCATGTTTAATGTCAATATTAAATCACAATTGACCCTGTTTACTGGTTTTAGGGGCAGTTAACAAATTGCTTTTTGAATTATCGATGATTGTAAACATGTGCTAGATGGACGCATTGCCTGTTAAAAAAACATTTTTTTTTCTGTATTTTTCTGCATTACACTCTTAAAAATCAAGTTCCAAAAGGAGATTTTCACAGTGATGCCACAGAAGAACCATTTTAGGTTCCCTAAAGAACCTTTCAGTGAACAGTTCTTAAAAGAACCTTGTTTTTTTCTTAGTGTAAAGAACATTTTAAAGGAGACCTATTATGCCCCTTTTTGCAATATGTAATATAAGTCTCAGGTGTCCCCAGAATATGTCTGTGAAGTTTCAGCTCAAAATACCCCACATATCATTTATTATATCGTTTTGAAAATGCCTTTTTGAATGGAAGCAGACACCACACTGTTTTCATGCATGTCTCTTTAAGTGCAAATGAGCTGCTGCTCCCGCCCCCTTTTCCAGAAAAGGGCTGTCTTTACAGCTCATAATTCAGATACTCTGCTGATTTTGATTATCATGTCTATCGTGTTAAAATCATGTTTTAAACGCATGAAATCTGATATACAGTTTACTGAGCTGTGCACAGAAGCACGTTCACAGAAAGCATCTGTCACATGGCAGGTGAGTACTAAACTTCTCTTTCATGTCTTATTGCGCTTAAACTGTCAAATACACACAAATTTATGTTAAAAACTCACAAGAGTTACGAAAACAGTCAGTTATGTCTGTGAAGGTAAACAGCTGGGAAAGAAATCGCATGTTGACATTAGATCTGTGTGGCAGCAGTGTAATATACAGTAAATAAATCAATAAATCCACTGCTGTCTTGTCTGCTCTGAGGCTGGGACTCTAAATAGTGTTCTGTGCTCGACAGTGCAGCCAAAGACAGAACAGTTAGCATGCTTTGCTCGAACTTTCACCATGGCGTTAGAACTGGTACAACGTTGTCACTTGCGAAAACACAATGACAACGCTGTGGGTGGAAATGTGCAGATTAGGGGGCATAAAAAAAAATTACTGGGTTAATCTTTTTCACATTTTCTGGGTTGGTAGATGCACCGGGGACCCGATTATAGCACTTAAACATGGAAAAAGTCCGATTTTCATGATATGTCACCTTTAATAATCTAAAGATCTTTTTTCAATAAAGAACCTTTTGTGCAATGGAAAGATTACATGAAAGTTAAAAGTTCTTCATGGAATCATCAATGCCAATAAAGAACCTTTATTTTTAAGAGTGTAAATTGTTTCAAGTTAAAAATTGTTTCAATTTTGTTTGTAAACCAATGAATCAGTCAGATGAATCTATGGCCAGTATTAGAATATTTTACTTGTTATGGACAAGCATAGAGTGCTACAGGAATGAGACTTAAAACCCAGAAATCAGTTGTCCCAAAGTCAATGGATTTATTGAATGGATTTTTGGTAAATGCCTGAAATAAAGTCAGTGATTAACACAAGCTCAAGATATTTTAGTTTTTTTATTAAATGACATAAACTACATCAGTAATACCCCACTTTGCATGTCTTTTTAAGGTGGTTGCTAACAAGTGGCTAAATGGGACTACAGAGATTGTCAAGGATATTAAACATCATCGCTCCGAACAGAAAAACTAGTCGCTTTCACAGCCTTGTTGTGATTTTAATCTCTGCAATCTTACGATTTAAACTTTCTAACTTGTAGATTTTCCAAAATAAAGACTGAAAGAGATGTGGAGGCTTAGTTTTGAAGTTGTCCAAACATGGTGTAGGCCTAACTTTAGCTTTTTACTTCTGCTGATTGTATTTAGGCTTCAAAATGTTGTGTCCAGGTATGAAGGTTATTATGATGAACAAAATGTGCAAGGCAGTCACATTTACCACTGTTTGGCGAAATCCAATCATTTTAGTAGGAATCACTGGGAATTTGGTGTGAGGACGAAAGTTTTCCCATTGCAGATTTCACATCATGTTCATGCAAATTCGCCATGTTGACCAACAGAAATCTGTTTGGTTTGAAAGGTACTTCTTTGTGAGCTGTGCTTCATACATCATTACACTATTGACTATAGATAATTAACCTTTTTTGCCCATGAAATTTCCCTACTCACCACCTGAAATCATAAACAGTTGTTGGCTACAGAGCTTATTTTCTGCAATAATCCATAAGCCAATGGAAAAAGCCTATTGGCATTTTGTCAAGGGAACCAGGGTGACGTTAATGTATATGGTGACCTATAAAATACATCATCCCTGCAGAACTCTCTTGTGTGTTTATATTAGCAACAATGCATGGGAGTTAATATAATTTCATATTATGCTCATATTGTTCAGTTCATTGGTGCTAAAAAAAAATAATTATCAAATGTAATAATTTGCTTCACCACAACTTTTTTTTCATCTAATGTAATAAATCTCTCTCTTTTCAACCCCTCCCCTCCATCCATAGCCAATCAATTCCTGATTAATTCTTTTTTCTCTTATTTAATATTCAGTATCCCTCAGAAATACGTCATATTGCACAAATAAAATGGGTTGCATTTTGTGTTTCACGTTGACTTGAGACCATGGATCAGCACTGTTTATTTGTCCTGTATGAGGTTTATACCCACCCATGTATGTATAATCACTGATACAAGCTCAAATGTGTTGTAATCATACATGCTGATTCCTATGTGTTTGGCCAGATTAACCTGTCCATGTGAGACAAAGTAACACTGAATCCTGAGCTGCACATGGTACAAGGAAATGGCTGACTTTTCACAGGCCATTTCTCTTTTTAGACATCATGGGCATCTTTTTCCATTCTTGTGGTTGCCATGGGGATGAATAAGTGGGTTTCCCTGCTGGGCAGAAAAAGAGATAATTTCAGTGTCTTTGTGTGTGTGCGAGAGCATGAATCATGGAGTGTGTTTCTGACTCTATAGCTCTGTTCCACAACAGTGAGCCGCTTTGCCATTTGCAGCCTATATAGGCAAATTGATTGATTTGGAACACTTTACATAGGCGGCAGCTCACAAATAGGGCTTCTTGCATAAAATGCAGGGGGGATTCAACTCACAGTTGATTTGCATTAGACTTTGATGTTAGCAGTTTAGACTTGGTGATACTCTGAGTCTAAAAATGCATGGTACACCAATATTGGGTCCATCTGTATTCAAATTTAACATACTTTTTAGCATTGAATTATATATTTATAATCAGCATTTTTTTTTTTTTTTTTTTTGCTTTGTCTGTGTAACGTGGGGTTTTGGTTTTTGTTTCATGTTCATGTTTTCATGTCTTTTATTTAGGAATTTAGTCATGGTCCCTGTTTGTGTCATGCTTCCCTTGCCCTCATGTATTCATGCCATTGATTCTCTTGTTCATTGTGTCATGTTCTGATTGGTAGTCTTAGTCATATGTCCTGTCTCTCATTGGTTGGTTCTTGTCGCGTTACCTGTATTGTTTGCTATAAATAGCCATCTTGTTGCCATTGTTCCCTGTCGTGTATTGATGTTGTAACCCGCTGTCGGTGAGTCAAGTCTGTTCAAGCCAAGTCAAGTTTATTCAAGTCTGTCTCTGATCAAGTCTGTCCATGCCATGTCAAGTCTGTTTCAAGTCAAGAGTGTTTCAAGTCAAGTCTTTGTCTGTTTGGATTATGTTTGTATTTTGGATCACTTTGTAAATAAAACTGCACTTGGGTTCTCACTACGCTCGCCTCCAGTGGACTGATCATTACAGTCTGTTATTTTTAATGTAGGGCCCTATGATTTCCGTGATCCGGAAAACGTGGACGGAATCGCAGAATCCAGTCATAAAAACGGAATTTACTGTATAACGTGGAATGTCACGGAATTTGCCAAACCTTGGATGGATAAATCAAACACACATTTATCAAAACAGTCAATTATATACTACATGAACACATGAACATAATCTCTAGAACTGCTCTGAGAGTCACTTCATGACCATTTTACCGTTTCATTTGAGTAAAACTATCGTCATATATACAAACAGAAACCTAAAGGTCTTCACAGAAACCCATCAAAATAAAAGTTTGGTTTAACTTGAAGAAACCGTAACAGAAATATTAATTAATGTTATGATAGTACTACTGCTGATAATAAAATTATAATTAAAACATTATTTTTAAAGCAATATTTACCAGAAATATTATGTACCAGAATTTATTTAGCAGAAAGATGTAGATACACAACACAGTATTTCTGAAAAAAATAAATAAATAAAATAATAATAATAATAAATTAGTATTGTTTTTATAAAATCAATTAATTAGAGATCCTTTTAATTATTAATTTTTAATGGAACCATTAAAATGAAATCCAGAAACTTAATGGAAAACCAGAATTTGGTAAAAATAAAATATATATATATATATATATATATATATATATAAAAAAAAAAAAATTTCGTAGGACCTTATATATTGTTTTTGTTAAAATTTTAATAAATTGCTGTTTAATATTGTAAGTTTCATGATTTCAATTAATTAGACATGCTTTTTGATGAATAAAATTTAATTTAACCATTAAAACTAGAAAAATGAGAAAATGAGAAAAAAAAAAGGAATCCAGAAAAATTATAACAGAAATTTGGAAAAAAAATAAAATAGATTTCATAGGGCCATATTAATGGATATTATTCAGTGCATTTACTTTCTTCATGAAGCATACATGCATTTCTGCTATAGATTTTGGCCAAAATGAGGTTTATCTTTGAGTCTAAATCTTTTGCATCAGGAAGCACGTCTTTGATGCCCTAAAAATCTGTTTAAGAATATCAAGAAACTTTTATAGCCAAATAGTTTGTTTGTTTGTTTGTTTGTTTGTTTGTTTAGTTAACAGATCAAATAAGCTCATTTTATATTACTGCAACGAAGGTCCTTGACCTAAAATGGAAATGTTGCCCTTCTGCACAGTTTGTTCACAAAAAGGCCTCTTGGCCGCCTCTCGGCTGCTGTAATGTGCGATGATAGCTGTCCACAGTGATTAACTAACCCTCACGTTAACATCCTCTCCAGCTATTTACAATGGGCTTCATGCTAGCATGCACAATTAGTGTCGGCATGGCAACCATGAATAGTCACAGCCCACATTTGATTGTTGAGTCCTCGTCCCATTCAGTGTTTTTTAATCTCATGATTAATTATTACTATTCATGGTTACAGACAAAAGCACGAGAATATTAGATATTTTTAATACTTTTTCTTTGTAGGTTTATTCCTTGTGTACATACATCCCATCATTATAAAGTCTGTCCTTCTGATGATTTGAATCATCATATTATTATTTGATTTCGTGGCCTGTAAAAAAAAAAAAAAAGATCCAATTGACTGAACGCTGCTTCCAACCAATAAAATTCCATGCAAATTAAATGTAAATACAAGCTGTTGTGTTGGTGGGAAGATTGCATGAGTAATTAGCATAAACATGTTCATTAGCATATGGCAGTGAGTCAGTGGGACATATCATCCAATAGAAGAGTGGCGTAACGGTGGCGTATGCTGTAGCCAATCAGAAGACAGGAAACCCTAGAAGCTTGTGACATCAAAGACTTGCCCACTTCACACAGGAATGCCCTGAAAGTGTGACGCACACGATTAAAATACACACGTTCAATCTCTCTGTGTCCTTTTAGACGTCATCTTCATTCTTGTCACGCGTCGCATTTCTTTGCCTCTCCGTTTGCTCTTCTGAAATCCCTTCAGTTCCTCTCAAGATGTATCTTTTATAGTCTTATTTGCGTCTTTCAGATGTCACTATGCTGAAGGGGTTTCAGTCAGGATCCAGTGTAAGTGACAAGCGCCAGAGTGGCTGCTCTGTTTTACGTTTTATCTACCAAATTTCAATTAACCTGGAATTTTTTTATTCTAACATGCAGGAGCATCAAATACTATGACCAGAATATTCTTTGAGTGAAGAAATGCTGTACAGTAGCCTATAGACACAGAATATTTAGTTAAATTAAAGTATTCATGTTTTAATGTGTATATTAATGTGAAAATGGTTCAGTGGCCCCAAAAAGTGTTTTGACGTTTAAGATGCACTTAAAATATCTGAATGCCACTGTATTATTTAATAAAATATCAAAGCAAGTGGCATTTACTTTTAAGCAAAACAGCCCAAGAACATTTTTCAAAGACAGCGTATTACAGAAAGAAGTTTTCCCGTGTGTTTTCTTTATTCTGTATCTTTAATGCAGTGACATTCAGTTATTTTTACCTGAGGTTTAGTGGTAAGTCCAGGCACAAGATGCTTTGACATAATTGTCAGAAGCTGTGATGTAAGCAGCTGTTTATATGCTCAGAGTCGTGACTCACAGGATTATATGAATATGTTCCTCTTGAGTTTCCTTTGTTTTTTTTTTTTTTTATAAAATTTTCTACTTTGTTCTATAACATTTATACATAATTCTATTTCTCATTTTTATTTATTCACATTTTTTTTTTTTTTTTTGTCATAAAAAGCATTTCACTGCACACCCTGTGCAAAAACAAAAACAAATACAAATAAACAAATAAATAAAAATGACTGAAACTATTTTTACTCAGAAAATTCTGTTTATTTGTGATTGTGAAATTTATTAGCAAGTAACACAGTGAATTAAACGTAGAAGTTTGAAGTAGAAAGACTAAAATAATGTTTTATTGAATAATAATTGTTTTATTTACAACTTCAAAAAAACTTGTAATTCGTAAACATTTTATTTATTTAAAACTTGCCAAAAATTGTATAAAAATTCTGAGACTAATTTTTCTCATATGTGCTTCTCATGTGTTTCTCTTGAGAGAAAAGGCCTGATAATCACCGAGATTTCTCATTAATGTCTCAAACTGTGCTCAGATTTTTTAAAATGCCAAGTCTGCAAAGTCAGATCTATATGAATTCAAACAATTCTCATTAAGATCAAATGATCTGAGCTGCTGTCCACATAAACTTACAAGTACTGATAAACTCTCAGAAAACAGGTACAAAAGCTGTTACTGGGGCAGTACCAAGATACTTTTCAAAAGATACAAATATAGGTACTAATATGTGTATTTTAAGTATGTACTTACATACTCTTTCAGGGATAAATAAGGTACAAAAGTGTACCTTTTGAAAAGGTAGTGCCCCAGTAACTACTTTTAATACCTTTGTTTTTCTGAAAGAGTAGCTTACTGTATGTCAATAAACTGTCACATTTGAGTGTATTTTACTTTTCATTTTAGGAGAAACATCTGAGGCAAAGTTGATTAACCATAATTGATAACACCATTACATCACCTGAGCAATGAAAGAGCAACATCTGAGCAGTTTTGCTCTGGGCTTTCATCTCTCTCACACCACCGATGTCTAGTGTTAATACGCCATTACCAGTGACCTCTGAACTTTACCCTCTATCATCCTTCACTTTTTTCCCTGACTGTGTTCAGTGTGTGTGTGTGTGTGTGTGTGTGTGTGTGTGTGTGTGTGTGAGTCTTATCAGCTCTCCGCAGATGCTCTCCTGTGCCATTCACATTTCGCTGTAAAATTGGCTTTTCTCTCAGCAGGATAGCGAGGGATTATCCTCTTCTCCTCCGCTCAGCAGAATTAGCCGCTGGAATAACCAGTGACCCCTTTTCAGCTTATTTTAGGAAGCGCTGAAACACACTGTACTGCACATCATGAAAGGCCTGAGCTCTCTGATGTGAGGGAAAGAATGCTAGCAAATGTGCAAGGTCATACATTCACAAACAAAACATGAAGAATAGCCTAACAGAAAGGGTCTAAAATTATCAAATGCTACCATCATCCGTTTAGGTTGATGAAGGGGTTGTATTATTGTTTTTTCTAGTTCATTTATATTATATTTTATATTCCTCACATTAAAGACCCCATGAAAACAAAATGAGAGTTTTATAGCTTTCAATCTGTGTTAGCTTTGAGGATAGTCTATACGCATAAAAAATTTCAAAATTCTTTACCAGATTAATTTTACGGTCTTTCTCTTGAAGCAAAATGGAGTATTTTGTCCTATCAGACGCTCTTTAGAATCAATATGTCCCTCCTAATAGTAAGCATACGTGTTAATTATTTCCAATATACAATATTGAATATATTTAGCCTTAAGTGTCTTCCAAAATAAAAAAATTTGAAAAGTCAAATTTTTGAAAAAACAAAACAAAAACAAACAAAAAAAAAAAACAGGCCGTTTCTAGGCATAAGTAAGGCAGTTGTATAGTGTCACCACCAACACCCCCGTTAACACATCAACATAATAACAACTCATTTTAGCAATTTTTTGTTTTAATTATATTTAAGTGCCTGAATATTAGCATGAGATGGATTTTTTCAAATGTTATCAGAAAGCGATGATCAGAAATATAAATATTTTATAAATATAGGCATAATTTTTTTAAAGAATGAGGGCATGTGACTTAGTAATGTGTGATTTAGTAAAACAGTGATGATTTCCATAAAGCAGTGTGATTTTAGTATCATTGAGATACAATTATAGTTTTTATTTTTATATTTTCCGTTTTCATTTTTGTTAAAGTCTGTTTAATTTTTTTTTATTTGTTGTTTTTGTTATTAGTTTTGTTATAGTTTTTGTTTTTTTTATATGTCTAGTTTTTAATTTTAGTTTTAGTTTGTTTTTCAATATTTATTTCTGTTCATTTGTTAAACTAAATGAAAATGAGACATGGTTCCTTCACAACTAGCATAAATACAATAAGTTTATTTATTTATTTTAGTTTTATTTTAGATAACATTTATTTCATGTAACAGCATATATATATTTGTTGTTACATGAAATAAAATAAATTGTTAAATATAAATTGTTTTATATATATATATATATATATATATATATATATATATAGTTAATTATAATAATATATTTTTAATAATAGTATTAAAAATATGTGAATCAAATGCCTCAATCCCTGATTCTTGTTTTATTAAATTTTGTATGAAATTAAATTAAGCTCTAAAAAGTTTAAAACATATTTGGAATATTAGTAAAACCTTTACTTTGTTCATATAATTATTGGACAAATTCTGCCAAACTGAAATGCAGAAAAAAGGTATTGATATTATTTTTATAATATCATTATAAACTAACATATACATTTATGTTTTTGTTTGATAATTTATTAATTCAATGTACTTAATTTTATTTAGACAAAAGTAAACTAAACAAATTGTACACTCTAATTGTCAGGATTATGGACCTGTCTGTGTGTGTTTTTGCTCCCTGTGACCCAGTTTCTCCCTCATGTTGATTGTGTTAATTTGATTCCAGGTGTGTCTCGTTCTTCCCTGACTGTCCTGTGTTTAAAAGCCCCAATCTGTTCAGTTAGATTTGTTGGTTCTTAAACGTCTTCCCATGTGTTCCTGTGTCTCCTATGTACCCTGAGTGTTTGGATAATTAAAGACTGTTATTGAAGAACTCCTCGTTCATCGTGACACTAATGTCATAATGTCTAATTTAATTGTATATTATTTTTCATTTGAAGGCATAGTTTAAATGTTAAACTATCGATAGTTTTAAAATTACGGTTGAACCACTGATGTCACATGGATTATTACCGATGTCCTTTCTACGTTTCTAAGCCTTGATCGTGTAATGATCCTTGCTGTCTATGGGAGGATCAGAGAGCTCTCGGAATGCATCAAAAATATCTTAATTTGTGTTCTGAAGATGAACAAAAGTCTTACAGGTTTGGAATGACATAAGGGTGAGTTATTAATGACAGAATTTTCACTTTTGGGTGAACTATGCCTTAAATACATCTTGAGATTAGCATTATTTAGAAATACGAATAGGGACCAATTGTCTAGGGTGTCTGTCTAATGGCCAGAAATGGCCTAGTGAAGAAGCACGGCCTGTTCAAGTAAAACCTATTACACAGAAAAGCATGTTGTGTTTTCAGCTGAAATGCTTATGTAATTGTCTCTTGCTATTGTGTCAGTTTAAAAAGGTAGTTTCTCCTTAATATACAAGGATTGCCATGACTCATTGAAAAGCTTAGTCTCTCTCTCAGCAGAGCTGTCAGTTTCACTTTAAATTCCCCCTGTGCTTCTCATCTGTGTGTGTGACGCACGCTGAACTATCAGTTTAGCTTGGCATCTATTTCATATTTGTTTACGCAGCTCCTCATTTTCACTGTGAGCTCGATGCTGATTGAAGAGCACAGCGGCATCAAGAACGTGACAAACGTGAGTGTTCGTTGCCCACCATTTATGGCTTCATATAGTGTTTAATTGTGCATAATTTGTCCTTTGATCATAAACATGGAAACTTACTGTAGCTTTACAAACACACACAAATAATCAAGTTATATATCTTGACAGGTTGAAGCACAACAAGTTGTATGACGAGAGGAGAATCCTTCATGAAAGACAAATTCACAATGGCACATAACGGGGCACTGCGGGGCCGACAGTGGAAATTTCTAACGTGATGATGGCGTCACCTGTGATGACGATGTTGAAAAACGTCATAGCATTAGTTGGTAAGAAAAGCCTGTTATAAAATCCCCCTCACCCTCACACAACCCTACACATGCTCGCTGTGTACAATGTCAAGCTTTCTGTCTTTAGGTGGCAGCAGAGCTCAGCTGTACGCTCACTGGAACAGAACGAACCGGACAGCAGGTGTGTCTGTGGCACGTTTGGCCCTCGAGTCCTTTTAGAGCTCCTCTAGATGATGAGCTGATGATGTGACACCAGCAGGACAAATACTGCATATGTGATGAGTATCATAGTTGATGCTTCAGGCTTTTATGGCTTGTATAGTATAGTGAGAATATGGAGCTCATAATCGAGGAGGAAAAACATTCAGAGGCCCAAATTAAGCAAAAATATGCAAATTGGTACAATGCCAATATTTCTATCACCAAAAAGATTCAATTCCGATAGCTTGTAATGTAAATCAATAATATCTTCACAGTATAATGGACTACTTGCATAAAAATGCATATAAATATCAGTCACCACTCTATATCTCCCATTAATGTCTAGTAAGATGATATTTAGATGCTTAGTCTTATGATCAAATCTCTGTAGTTTCAAATCATATAATTCAATGCAATACACTGATGATTGAGAGATGTACAAATAAATGCTCCTGAAAAGCCTGGTAATCATATTTGATGCATTTTAACCTGATTTTTCTACAAAATTATGTCTGGATAATCAAGTAAACCTAAGTTGCTTCAGTTCAGTATGTGTTCATTTTGAAATATTACTAAGAATATAAAAGTTATGTTTAAAAAATCAGTAAAGATTTCACAACAAAAAGATACATGAGCCACAACCACATTTTTGCAATTATATCAAAAGGCCTTTTTAGGCATGTAGGAGATTTTGCACATTTTTTTTGAGAAATTAGCATATAAAATATGATGCAGTAGGCTCTAAATCTAAAGCATGAACAGTCCAAAAGTCTATGACTGGGGTTTAAAATCTAATTTAAACCTGGAAAAAAAAGTTCTAAAATTCAAAACAATGTAAAATGAAGGAACATTGTAGCTTTCAAAAAAAAAAAAATAATAAATAAAATAAAAAAATTCTGCACTATTTCTAGGTAACTAATCAAATAAGTTAATAAGTGCCGATGATTATGTGACTCAAATCATGCTGGAGAGCAGCTTGGGTGCTGCTGATTATGTTGATAATATGGTTTCTAATTATTATTTTTCAATAGAAATATGCACAATAGAAGCATTTGTTAGAAGTTTGTTGTTTGTGGTCTGTTCTCCTTAGGTTATTTTAGCCATATACATTATCTACAGCTGTCACATGCTATTTTTTTTTTTTTTTTTTTTTTTTTTGAGTATCTGTCAATAAATGTTTACAGAAATGTATTGTTTTTGACAAAATGCTCTATTTTGCTGTAGAGCTTGTACATATTTACCCCATTTGTTTTGGGGTTTACAGTCTTTTCCAATTGCAAAACACAGTTTTCCATCTATATACACCAAACCCATAAACCACATTCTCAAAAACTTAATGCAATTCACATAATACAATTTAATTTCCCAGATACACATACAAACAATCTGATACCATAAAAAAAGAGTTCAAATATATTTACGTAGCATTAAAGTTTCGTATAAAGTGGCCTACTAAATGAGCTGCATGCATACATAATGCATTTGAAACAATTTGTTTCACCACTTTGAGACCCAGAATAGATGTTATTTCTTATGTTTAGTTCATTTTATTGTGTACCTCCAACGCTTCTCCTCTCTGACCTTTCTTCTCAAAGCTTTTTAATAAAACATATCATCATTGTATGACATTTATAAGAATATTTCTGGGAGTTCTGGTATGTAACCGTTTGTTGACCTTTAATTTTCGGTTGAATAGTTTGTGGTTCCTGTAAGTGCAAGCAGTTCTGAAAGTTTTAATAAGTGGGTCACGAACTTACTGTGACATTTAAGTTTACAACACGTGAACAGCCTTCAGCAGCACAGAAAGATCTGTGTGTGTGTAAATTGATTTATGGATGCATTTGACTGTTCTTTCGTATTCAGTTTAGGGCATGAAATCCAATCAGCTTTCTTGAAAAACAAATTATGTTTAGCTACAGCGCCTGGGGTTCATTATGAGTTTTTGGGTGTCTCTTTGACTACGTAGAATGCGCAATTACAAAAACAGAGGAGATGCAGGCAGTCTTAGGTTACCCCATCCTCTCATCCTTCTGCGAAAAATAGAAAACTGTCTTGCGTGGTTGCCATAGAAACAAGTAATTGCTGCACCTGGCAAATTGCAGGGTACTTTAAAGTGGTTAATTCAGCGTGTTTTCTCGGCTCTTCCCGTCCTACAGGCCTGACATGTGACTCTCTGTTCAGATGCAGGAATATCTCCTGAATCCCTGATGTCAGCAGAGCTGAATTTGTTGTGTAATGATAATGTACAGATGAAAAGGTCAACTGGTTTCAAGTGTTTTGTGTGAGCTTGTGTTTGTGCATTTGCATGTTTGTGTGTATCTTTACATCCATGGCATTATTTGTGACTAACAATAGAACA
Source organism: Spinibarbus caldwelli (assembly GCA_039654775.1). NCBI lineage: Eukaryota > Metazoa > Chordata > Actinopteri > Cypriniformes > Cyprinidae > Spinibarbus > Spinibarbus caldwelli. The sequence continues at coordinate 4,096,038 of CM077236.1, forward strand.
GAATTTGGTTGTATATGTAAGTTTGTGTTTGAGCACATTTTAGAATAGAATAGAATGTGGTGGTTTGTGTATGTACATTTGTACATATGTTTTTGAGTACATTTTAGGTTAGGAAGAGTATAGAAATTTAATAGAATATGGTCATTTGTGTATATGCATTTGTGTTTTTGAGTACATTTAGGCTAGGAATAGAAAACAATAGAACGGGGGTTTGTGTATATTTTAGGCTTAGAACATAATAGAATGTGCTGCTTTGTATGTACATTTGTGTTTTTGAGAACATTTTAGGAATAGAATAGTGGCAGTTTGTGTATTTGTGTTTCTGAGTACATTTTAGGCTAAGAAGAATAGAATAGGATGGAATAGAATGTGGTGGTTTGTGTACATTTGTTTTTGAGTACATTTTATGCTAGGAATAGAACAGAATTGAAAGAGTAGAATAGAATGTGATGGTTTGTGTATATACATTTGTGTTTTTGAGTACATTTTAGGCTAAGAATTGAGTAGAGTAGAATAGAGTAGAATGTGGTGGTTTGTGTATGTACATTTGTTTTTTTAAGTACATTTTGGCTAGGAATAGAATAAAATAGAATGGGGGGGTTGTGTACAGATTTTTGAGTACATTTTAGTCTTAGAGCATAATAGAATGTGCTGCTTTGTACATTTGTTTTTTGAGGACATTTTAGGAATAGAATAGAATGTAGCAGTCTGTGTACATGTACGTTTAATCTAGGAATAGAATAGGATGTGGTAGTTTGTGTATGTACATTTGTGTTTTAGGTAAATTTAATCTAGGAATAGAATAGAACAGAAAAGAATAGAATGTGGCAGTTTGTATATGTTCATTTGTGTTTTGAGTACATTTTAGGCTGGGAATAGAAAAGAAGAAATTCAGTGGAATGAATTTTGTTATTATATTTTAGGCTACAAATAGAACAGAATAGAATTGTGAGGGTGTTATGTTTATGCGCATATATATATATATATATATCATGCATACATACAGTGGGGCAAAAAAGTATTTAGTCAGCCACCAATTGTGCAAGTTCTCCCACTTAAAAAGATGAGAGAGGCCTGTAATTTTCATCATAGGTATACCTCAACTATGAGAGACAAAATGAGAAAGAAAAAAAAATCCAGAAAATCACATTGTAGGATTTTTAAAGAATTTATTGGTAAATTCCTCGGTAAAATAAGTATTTGGTCACCTACAAACAAGCAAGATTTCTGGCTCTCACAGACCTGTAACTTCTTCTTTAAGAGGCTCCTCTGTCCTCCACTCGTTACCTGTATTAATGGCATCTGTTTGATCAGTATAAAAGACACCTGTCCACAACCTCAAACAGTCCAACTCCAAACTCCACCATGGCCAAGACCAAAGAGCTGTCAAAGGACACCAGAAACAAAATTGTAGACCTGCACCAGGCTGGGAAGACTGAATCTGCAATAGGTAAGCAGCTTGGTGTGAAGAAATCAACTGTGGGAGCAATTATTAGAAAATGGAAGACATACAAGACCACTGATAATCTCCCTCAATCTGGGGCTCCACGCAAGATCTCACCCCGTGGGGTCAAAATGATCACAAGAACTGTGAGCAAAAATCCCAGAACCACACGGGGGCACCTAGTGAATGACCTGCAGAGAGCTGGGACCAAAGTAACAAAGGCTACCATCAGTAACACACTGCGCCGCCAGGGACTCAAATCCTGCAGTGCCAGACGTGTCCCCCTGCTTAAGCTAGTACATGTCCGGGCCCGACTGAAGTTTGCTAGAGAGCATTTGGATGATCCAGAAGAGGATTGGGAGAATGATAAAACCAAAATAGAACTTTTTGGTAAAAACTCAACTTGTCGTGTTTGGAGGAGAAAGAATGCTGAGTTGCATCCAAAGAACACCATACCTACTCTGAAGCATGGGGGTGGAAACATCATGCTTTGGGGCTGTTTTTCTGCAAAGGGACCAGGACGACTGATCCGTGTAAACGAAAGAATGAATGGGGCCATGTATCGTGAGATTTTGAGTGAAAACCTCCTTCCATCAGCAAGGGCATTGAAGATGAAACGTGGCTGGGTCTTTCAGCATGACAATGATCCCAAACACACCGCCCGGGCAACGAAGGAGTGGCTTCGTAAGAAGCATTTCAAGGTCCTGGAGTGGCCTAGCCAGTCTCCAGATCTCAACCCCATCGAAAATCTTTGGAGGGAGTTGAAAGTCCATGTTGCCCAGCGACAGCCCCAAAACATTACTGCTCTAGAGGCCAAAATACCAGCAACAGTTTGTGAAAACCTTGTGAAGACTTACAGAAAACGTTTGACCTCTGTCATTGCCAACAAAGGGTATATAACAAAGTATTGAGATGAAATTTTGTTATTGACCAAATACTTATTTTCCACCATAATTTGCAAATAAATTCTTTAAAAATCCTACAATGTGATTTTCTGGATTTTTTTTTTCTCATTTTGTCTCTCATAGTTGAGGTATACCTATGATGAAAATTACAGGCCTCTCTCATCTTTTTAAGTGGGAGAACTTGCACAATTGGTGGCTGACTAAATACTTTTTTGCCCCACTGTGTGTGTGTGTCATATATATATATATATATATATATATATATATACACACACACACACACACTACTGTTCAAAATTTGTGGTCGGTAAGATTTTTTTGAAAGAAAGAAATTAATACTTTTATTCAAGGAGAATAGAATAGAATGGGGTGGTTTGTATGTGTACATTCGTGTTTTTGAGTACATTTTAGGAAAAGAAAATGGAAAACACTTAAACAGTTGAATTCTAATAATGTTATTTTTGATCAAATAAATGCAGTCTTGGTGAACATAAGAGACTTCTTTCAAAAACATTTTAAAAATCTTACCGACCCCAAACTTTGAACAGTATGTGTACGTTTGATTTGTGCTGTTTGGTTATCAAATTGGTTTTGTGCATCAGAATTCCTGAATCAAACACTCTTGTATCTTGTCATCCGTCACACATCCACTCTGGTGAAATGTCTTTTAAAAGCTTGAAGGATTAAATTAAGTTGAGACGAATCTCTGTCTGGTTGAGATGAGGATGCTGAAGCAGAGCAGGAGTTTTCACGTTTCTAATCACAGAGATTTTTGTCCTCAAGATAGCAACAAGATTGAGGGCTTCTCTTCAGCGAGGCAGGCGAGAGAAAAATACTTCCTTTAAACAAGATAACCATCACACGCACACAGCTTTAAATGAATGAGACCCGTCAGCAAGAAATGAATTACTCAAAGGAAGTGAAAGATTTGGGACGGCGTGCAGGCCACTGATTATCTGAATTTATGGTGGAGAGTCGTGACAGTCGGAAAACGCCGCCCTCTGACTCTTTCTGCGTTCTATCTATTTCTTTTGCACCCCGTTGCTTCCTCTATCCAGTGGTTAATGAGGGGTTCTCGCATTCACGCTGTCTATGTTATGTAAAAGCTGTCAAGGTCAGGGAAAGAAACTAGTTTCCAGTTTTCTGAGCAGTCGAACCGGCTTCACGGTTCCGTACGATGTCAGTGTCTTTAGAGTTTGCTGGAAGCATCATAGCTTTCAATTAATTTGGACTACAAAACAAAGTTGCTGTAACTAACCTCCTTATCTTCAACAGAAGCGTGTCTCCATCATTAGAGCTGGTCCCGGCTGAATTTATGCGTGGGGTTTAAACGAGCATGTTAAGTGCTGTAGTCTGCACTGGTATCCATCATCATTAGGTTGCCATGGCATTTACTATGAGGGATGAAAAGAGAGCAGCACGTTAGTTTATCAGAACTCTATTAAAAGAGCATTACGCCCTAAGAGTTAAAAGAGAGTGCGGCGAAAACAAATGAACCAACAGCCACTCAATGACTCAACACATTTCCACATGAGTCTCTGGAACGTGAGCGAGGGTTGTTTTGAACGCCTCCCGCACATGATGATAACTGCACTGCATCACCAAAATGTTTGCGGAGTACAATGACAGTGGTACAAAATGTACTTTGTTTCTGAAGGGAAATTTATTTTGGACTTCGTGTTGCAGCACACAAACCCGTATCTTGTCACTCTCATTTTGATTATGATTTTCATAAGAGAAGAAAATTATAATACCATGTAAAGCAAACAAAAATTGTTCAAAGGTTTGGGGTACGATTTTTCTAAGAAATAATGTTTATTTAGATAAATTGATCAAAAGTGACAGTAAAGACATTTATAATGTTACAAAAGATTTCTATTTCAAATAAATGCTGTCTTTTGAACTTTCTATTCATTGAAGGATCCTGATAAAAATGGTTTCAACAAAAATATTAAACTGTTTTCACCATTTATAATAATAGAAATGTTTCTTGAGCAGCAAATCAGTATATTAGAATGATTTCTGAAGGATCATGTGACAATAAAGACTGGAGTAATGATGCTGAAAATTCAGCTTTGCATCACAGGAATAAATTACAGTTCACAATTCATTCAAATAGAACACAGGTATTTTGAATTGTAAAAATATTTCAGAATATTGCTGCTTTTACTTGTATTTCTGTTCAAATACATTCAGCCTAGGTAAGTGATTACTTTCAAAATCATTACAAATCTGACCATCCCCAAATATTTGAGTTGTTGTATTACACTAAAAATAAGGAAATTAAAAAATAAATAAAAATCGTAAAAATAAAAAAATAACAGTAAAAATAACACTGCACAAAATTATCAAATGCTTAAAATAAAAATAATAAAACCTGTTTATCTATTATTTACTTGCAAATATTTTGCAATTACACAAATATTGCATATGTCTCTTTTGCTCACTTTATTCTCTGAATAAATAAAATCTCTCTCTTTTTTTGAAAGTCTTAAAGTTGGTTAAGAAACAGATGAATAACTTCGAAAGGAAAAGGTTGTGTGAAATGAGGATGGAAAGAGAGCTGCTAGTGTATCCTCTCTCTGTCAGAATGATCTATGATATATTGTTATATGTGATATCTCTGTTACAGTGCTACGAATATAAGGGCAACTTTCAGCTCTCACTTGATATCTATATTGAATGAAATAAAATTACGTACTAAAGCATAGATAGATAGTGCCTGAGCGTGTGAGAGTGCATGTGTGTGGCATTAAATTGCATGTGTCCAGATAAAGGATGTGTTCTCCACGGGAAGAGAAACAGAGAAGGGAATGATGTGAGAGAGGGATGACAGATATTCAGCCTGAGGAATGATGGGATAGTCAGATCCCACCTGGGGCTCAGAGAGAGAGAGAGACGGGTGGAGAAGAGATTTGTCAGCAAGGAAAAAACTAAACATTGATACAGGTCTTCAGATTTGTATTCTGGTGAAGAACGAGAGAAAAAGACAAATTTATGGGTGAATGACTGCGAGAGATGAGATGCCCTAATTCATTCATCCTTACATTCACAGATCTGTATTTTTGTCTGTATTCACAGTGGCCTCATAAAAAAAAAAAAACAATTAACTTTTATTTTTCTTGAATATCTGTCACACGCGCGCGCACACACACACACACACACATTTGTTTTTGTGAATTGTGGGGACATTCCATAGGCGTAATGGTTTTTATACTGTACAAACCTTATTTTCTATCGCCCTACACCTAAACCTACCCCTTACAGGAAACTTTGTGCATTTTTGCTTTCTCAAAAAAACTCATTCTGTATGATTTATAAGCCTTTTGAAATATGGGGACATGGGGAAATGTCCTCATAAATCACCTTCTCCTTGTAATATCTATGTCATACCCATGTGATTATACAAATTTGCGTCCTCATATGTCACAAAAACATACACACACACACACACACACACACACACACACTGGTTCAATAGCAGTAAAGCTCATTAACTCATTGATGCGGTGTCCTGGGGGAGATGTTGCTTTTAATTATAACAACAGTGAAATGTGTGTGAGTGTGTGTTCACTGCATAACACACCCTGTGGTTTCTATCACAAATTTATTATCTGTTAAACACTTCTAAACCACTAAAACACTTTTAGGATCCATCTAAGCCTTGTTGAAAAATATCTTGTAACTTTATCTGCCTTGACCAAATTTGGCTGCTATGAAAGAGTTATTTACTGTAATATTGCACTATTGTGGGGAAGGAAAACCATTTGTCTTTGACATTTTATGACATGTAAACGAATGTGACAGGAAATGTGGCTCAGAGAGATGGTAATTTAAACACACTGATAAATCTGTGTAAATCTTTGAAGATCACAGAAATGTATATTTCAGCTTATGTTTCAGAGAATAATGAGATGAATATTGATATTTGCTATCACATTGAAATTACAGAAACAGAGGAGAACGGAGCTAGTTGTTACTTTATGTACAACATTTTGGGATTTAAGAGATTTTTGTTGGTTTAAAACACCTAGTAAGAAATATGTTGAATTAGTTTTTTGTGATGTTGTTTTTTTTTTGTTTTTTTTTTAATTGGGGCACGTGTATAACTGATACAGCTATTGTATTGCAATTATTGCAATAATTTCTGTCAAAACGATGGTTTGAATTTTTTCTCCATTCTCTTTTACAAGATAATAATTGTTTTACTGTTTAAATTTTACTGAAAACCTATAAAAGCTGTTTAATATCAGTTTGCTCCATTGTGACAAATAACTCCATATTATTGTGAGAACATGCCCTGCTGTTGCATGTTCAGTGAATTGAATCCTTTTTTTCTTTGCATTAAGGGTGAAAATGTTAAATATCATCTTTTTTCTTTTTTTTTTTTTTTGTTTTTTGTTTTTTGTTTTTTTGTTTTTGTTTTTTTGTTTTTGGTACTTGCGCTAAAAAGTGTGACAGCCTCTATCTCCTCTATATTGCATGGATAAATATATATTTTCAAGCACATGATGGAAGGAAGCATAAATGAAAGGTAAAGAGGGGCCAGTATTGACCAGTACTGACCTGTTTTCAGTTGGTTACATCACATTTTGCCATCAGCACTTGTAACAGAAGTCTTTTCTTTTGGCATGTTTAAAAGAAATGCACCAGATTATAAAGATTGTTGAGTGTGGAGGTCACGAAAAGCTCCTGTCTTGTGTGTTTGAGCCTCAGGCTGTTTTCACTGCTGTGTAATGCTATAGACTTACAATGAAATGCACAATTCTATTCATGTAGCTGGTTTTCTGCAATAGTTACCTCAAGGATCTATTTATACTTGATCTTACTCATACTTTTAATATTCAAATAATATTTTTCACTTGAATAAAATCAAGTGTCAGCCAATTTTGCCTTTTTTTTTTTTTTTTTTTTTTTTTTTTTTTTAGATTACCGAAAAAAAAAAAAACACTTTTTCAGTGTTCTTTGTAAATTAAACAAACATTTGATATGATATTGATATTATTTACATATACAATACAGTGTCTGCAATGTACACAATATACACATAACAATCTAAAACTAGTAAAATTAATGAAATCTTTGTTCTTTTCTAATTTAATACTTTTTACATTGTAAATTGTTTAATTAGCATAATATTATGTATGAAATTTCACATTTTATTTGAGTTTCTGAATTTCTTAGTATATTCAGTTTGCCCATGTTATGTATAGATTTGGTTTTGTTTCTTCCATCACTTTTGGTCGATCCACATTATCTGGTGATTGTTCAGTATTGAGTGGTCGAAAGACAATTCGAAACCTTTAATCACCTCTTGAAGTACAAATCAATGAGATGGAGACCTGTGCAAATATAACAGCACTGAGCTCTCTAACCTTCCCTATTCGTGAAGGACTGATGTAGTTTGTCTTTGGTTGTTGGACTGAACTTTTAAACTTTGATGAGTCAGCACTGGGTCTTCATGTGACAGTTTGACATTCAGATAGGACACTGTGTGTCAAGTACATTGTCTGTAAGTTAGGACAGTGTGTGCAGAGAGATTTTCCCAAAGAAAAAAAGATTGTAAGAGTGAATGAGATAGTAGATTGTAAACAATACAAAGTAGTGTTTAAAGGACTTGTTCAACCAAAAATGCAAAATTGAGAAATGTAGCATTACATCACATGCTCAGCAACGGATCCTCTGCAGTGAATGGGTGCCGTCAGAATGAGTCCAAACAGCTGATAGAAACACCTTAATAATAATCCACAAGTGACCCACACCACTCCAGTCCATCAGTTAACATTTTGTGAAATGAAAAGCTGCATGTTTGTAAGAAACAAATCCATTAAGGTGTTTTAACATTAAACCATCCCTTCCAGCTAAAACATGAGTCCATAATCCATTATTATGATTCCTCCTGTGAAAAAGTCTCCTTTTGTCCTCTCAAATCAAAATCCATCCACACATTTGTTTAGAGCTGTTTTGGACGGTTTTTCACTTGTCACAATGAGACAACTTTTTCATGAAGAAAGCAATATTATAGATAGAGGACTTGTTTTTTAGCGTAAAGCAGTGAATTACATGTGGATTATTGTGATGTTTTTATCAGCTTTTTCAACTCTCATTCTGACAGCACTCTGCAGAGGATCCATTGGTGAGCAAGTGATGTGGAGATAAATTTCTCCAAATCTGCTCCCATGAAGAAATAAAATCATCTACATCTTGGATGGCCTGAAGGGGAGGAAATTTTCAGCTAATTTTTCATATTTGGGTCAACTATTACTTTAACATGCCTTAAATAGTCATATTAAATTGTGGAATAGACGCACAAGTATAAAATGAAAAGGAAACTGGATAGCATTATTACTTTGCCTGTAAAGAGCCCTGAAATGTTTTGTTTCAGAGGACACGAGATGCACACTTGAGATGCAGAAACCGCAGGCTGATGGGGGTAAAATAATTTTGTTTCCATGACAACAAAATGGAGCAGTTGCACAGGTGTCGTAGCGAGGGGTATTTTGGTGTGGGGTTGGAGGGGGACAGACAGTGATTGCTGTAATCATGCTGGGAAAATATTAAGCTAATGAGTGGTGACTGAATAGCATTTCTGTTTTCCCCGTGGATGTATATCTTTAACCTTCTCTCTCATCACAGATGCCTTCTTTATGCTCTTTGGGTTTCTCTCTCACATGCTGACTGAAGCTGCTCTGTGCCAAAATCTGTGTGTGTCCATGTGTGTGATGAATTCTCACTGTGGCAATACTAGGGCACTGCTAACTGCATACTGTGCCGTATATATCACTCTCAAAAATAAAGGTACAAAAGCTGTCACTGGGGTGGTACCAAATGTACTAATATGTGGCATTAAGAATTCTAATATGCACCCTTTAGGGTTAAAGAAGGTACAAAGGTGTACCTTTTAAAAGGGTACCACCCCAGTGACAGCTTTTGTACCTTTTTTGTGTGAGTTTATTTTAAAAAAAAAAAAAGGTGGTTAATTTAAATAAAGTAAGAGATAAAATATTAGATAAAAAAACAAAAGTTTTTTTTTTTAACCTAAAAAAATGAATGAAAATGGTAAATGTTAGCAATTAACTGAAATTAAGTAATTATTAATAAATCAATTTGAAATAAAAATGACTAAAATAAATTAAATCTAAAGATAAATATTAAAAAAGATAATTTAAATAATAAAAGCACATAACAAAATTACTAAACCTTAAATGAAAATTCAAATGAAAACTGAAAATATAAAAATAAAAGTTAATTCAAAATATGAATAAATGTTAGGATAGTGTATAAATAATACTAAAATAACACTGATATACTGTAACTGCACAATATTTCAAGTAATAATATGCTACATCCCTGCATTATGACCTCACTTTTCTGACTCATCACATATTTAAACTTAGTCATATAATTTTTGAAATACATTTTTTCCATTTTTATTAATCCAATATAATGTAAAAATATCTTAACATTTTGCAGTAAAATCAAATAATGTGTCATTCATGTACAACAGTAAAATATATTTTGTGTTACTGCAAATTTGTTTACTTGTTTTTACTAGTCTAGTTTAACTAGTGAATTTTTAATCATTTTTAGATATTTATACTGTAAAATTAGACACATACACTACTTTTTTTTGTTTTTACTAATACTTGTTTTTGCATTGAATATGTGACCTTGAGAAGATTTCAAAATTCAACTGATCCACTCAGAATGAATTAGCTGATTTTACTTACAGTCACAGTGGAAATGAAAGTCAAATGCAGTGCATTGTCCTCTGATTATATGTGGCACTAATTGGCAAATACAGTAGGTTATCCAGGGATTCCATATATACATAAAATTCACTATAGATTGTTCAGTGTAATTCACTGTATACTGTTGAATTGTAAGTAGTATGCTATACCGAACATATCCAGATATTGCTGTGTTTAAAGCAGCATTGTTTCTCTGATTGTAAACACCAGTTTTGTTTCCTGCGCTAACGCTCCTCCTCTGGCTAAATCTGAACAATGTTCCTGTTTGCATAATAAGTAGATTGCTGATTGCCTAAATGGCTCTGAGCGGCTCAGGGCGAACTTTAATTTTAGAGCACGCAGGGAAAATCGAACCCCCGCTGAACAAACTAAATGTCATGATGTTTTATCCTGACAGGACATACAATAGTATTATTACTCTGACTTCATCATCAGATGCTTTACAGGCCTTTCTATGATCCTACATTTAAATAATCAATCTGAACTTCCCTTCATAAGTTTATCCTTTTCATCTCTATATTCACAACAGTGCTACTTCTGAACTCAAATACCTGATCTAAAACTGTAAAAATAATCTTTCATGATTTAGGTTACAGTTAGTTTATCTTATATTATATACCTATAAGAAAAGTTCATCAAGACAAGCTTTAAATATTGGCTTTTTTTTTTTTTTTTTTGTATTGGAATATTATTCAGAAAGTTATGTAGGCTGTATTTATACCATTATATTATATGTACTTTACTAGATGACAAATGGGCAGACAGATAGATAGACGAATAAAGGAATGGATAGATAGAAGGATACATGGATGGAGAGACGAATATAAGGATGGATGGATGGATAGATGGATGGATGGATGACAAATGGACAGACAGATAGATAGATGAATAGAGGTATTATAGACAGATAGATAAATAGACAAATGGGACGATAGATATTTGATAGAGGGATGATAGTTAGACAGGTGGATGATGGATTGATGAATAGACAAACAGAGGAATGGATGGATGGATGGACGGATGATAGATGGATGACAATTGGACAGACAGATAGATAGACGAATAGAGGGATGATAGATGATGGATGGATGGATGGATGGACAACAAATGGACAGAGATGAATAGACAGATGGATAGATGAATGGACGGAAAGATAGACTGATAGGTGTCAAGCAAGCATAGTTAGCATAATATAAAACAACATAAGTTTATTGTATGTCCTTCTTTAGATAGTAAAATAAATCTCTGTACAGATGTAAGCGGGATGCACTTCATCATTTGGTATTCATCTCTGTGCATAATCAAAAGTAGAGTTCAACTCAAGGTTAATAAGTGGGCGTCTCACTCGATGTGAACACACACACACACACACACACACACACACACACACTGTCCTTTATGCCTCTCCTCCTGTCTCTCTTGCTCTTTCTTTTTTTGTACATACGATCACACAGGCACTATGTTTGAACACTCTTTTATCACACGCTCACACACACACACACGCACACGCACGCATGCATGTGCTATCTAACCTCTACTGACATCACAGGACTCTTTTTCCTTCGGCTGATCGCTGCTTCACATACATGTGCAGGAGAAAGCACTTGGACATGTGACTCAGAGGAAGGAAATGTCTTCTGCACTAACTGATCTCCATTTATATGATAATAGGCAGCCCGAGGAAAGGCAATTAAAGTGGCAGCAGCCTGGTTGTTTTAGGCACGCTTTGTCTCGTGGTGAATAATGGAAAATAAGGAATGGTTCTGTTTAACAGTTCTGTGGCCAGAGATAAGACATGCATACACAAACACACACTCATTAGGGTTTCACCACTCTAATTATATTGTCTAGCTGCTCTTAGAAGAGCACATCAAGTGCTGTTTTTATTGCGAGATGCATGTGATTTTCTCTGAGCATGTCCAATGTGAGTTATGTAAGGGTTATTTGGAGACTCAGCTATGACTGACAGCTCTCATTCAGTGTGGATGCCACATATCTGGTATTTACCACAAGGTGGCGTGTTGCTCACACACTGAGTAATGAGAGTGTTTTCAGAGAGAAGCAACCTGGTCCTATCTGAGTATATCTGCACCATTCCTGAAACACATTTTGAATTCTGTAACCTTTCAAATATTAAAAATGACTGTGTAAATGACTTTATTTATAAAAGTGTTTAGTCTGGGCAATGCACTTAAATCTTGATCACTGCAAAAGACGATCATGAAAAAACAAACAAAAAAAAAAAAAAAAAAAAAAAAAAAACATTATTTATACAATATCAAGACAATGAACAGGATGGAAATAAAGAGCCCAAGTCAGTCATTGCTCAGACATTGAAAATCAAATCTTTTGAAATGTTGATATCCTCATACTGATTTTTTTGTCACAATTGAGGTGAAAGAGTTTTAGTAATTTATACCAAAATGTTTAACAAGAGGGAATATATGGAAGCTGCCACAGGATAAAACACAAATAAAAAGGCAATTGCATATTTTTATCTCGCAATTCTGACTTTTTTTTCCCTCAGAATTCTGATTTTCTGAAAACAATTCTGTTTTTCCCCCCTACCATAGAATATAAGAGGTAGAATGAAATAAAAAAGGTAATTGCAACTTTTTTCTAATAATTCTGACTTTTTCTCACAATTGCAAGTTTATATCACAGTTTCAGACTTATCAAAATTGCAAGTTATAAACTCTCAACTGCTCATTAACATCTTGCTATTCTGTCTCTTTTTCTCAGAATTGTGAGTTTATATCTTGCAATTCTAAGTTTACATCTTGTAATTTTGTTGTTTGTTTATTTGTTTGTTTCTGTCACAGAATAAAAAGTAAAAGTAATTTTGGCTTTTTAGCTCTCAGAATTGTAAGTTTATATTTTGCAATTCTGAATTTATATCTTGCAATTTTGACTTTTTTCCCCAAAATTGCTATAAAAAAAGTCTGAATTTTGAGATACAGTCTCAGAATTGCAAGAAATAAGTCCTAATTGTGAGATAAACAGTCATTTAGTCAAATAAAGTTGATTACATTTATTCTGTGGAGGAAATAAGATTCCATTATAATGCTGAGAACACAAGGGGAAATAAATAAATAAATAATGAAAATAACTCATAAGTTCATGCAGCATTCACTTAAATCAAATTAATGAACTTATTTAAAACCCTTATTTTCATTTAATTCTCTATTGTGATGCCTTACATATTCCAATATCAGACAGATTGGATCGGGACATGAACATGTACTGCACAGTGGAAATGAACCTTCTAACCCGATCTCTGTAAATGCACTCAAGCCGAAACAGAAGTTTATAGCAAACATAAAGCTCATGGTGTCGATGAAGCCGACCCTTTGTGACGCAGGTTTGTGATGCGTTCAGCATGACTTTAGAGGTATAAATGTTTGGCAAGTGCTTAAGGAAACGATCACAGTGCATTTACATAACAGATGGCGCCTGATGGTAATTTTCATGTGCAATTAACTCCATTCATGAAGATGGCAAGCTCAAACACCACATTATGAGACTGTTTGGGTGTACGTGTTTTATGGTGTTGGCTATAATTGAGAAACAAGAGGTCATAAGACAGATTATGTATGTTTGGTTACACTATTCGACATACCGTTGTTATTTTATGTTCAAGGTTTTGATTCTGTCTCATCAGTAGTGGACTCTTATGCTCTTTCTCTGCATGTTTTCATATGTGTTGGAAAAGGAAATACATGGGAAGCAGAAAGGCGAAGGGAAAGTGGATATCCTTGTGTATATGGGTAAGTGTGTGTGGGGGAGCAGCAAGAACAGACTCTGTCCCAAAAACTAGTCAGCTCACTACATAGGCAGTATTCTAAGGAGTCATATGCACTCTCCCTAAAAGCTTCTTCCAAAAGATGGAGGATTTTTATCCAATATAAATTACATTATATTTGAGGTGTGCAATTAATGTGTCTCTGGGATTCAAACCCATGACTTTGATGTTGCAAGTCCACTAGTTAAGCTACAGGAACCACTAAGATTAAACTTTTTTCAAACCAGTTTTTATGGTATAGCTATCACATAATATATTGTAACAAGCTCTTCATTGCATTAAAATTCATTCAGTTTTACATCATATTGACTAAAAGAGTTTTCAAAAACAAATCAAATTAAAATGGACTATTTTACAAATTATTTGTCTTCAAGTACCACATCATAAGCTTAGCAACATGTTAATGCTAAACTCTATTGGAATTAATTGTGAGTTGAGTCTCTAGTGCGCTTATTTGTTGCTGCCAATCCAGAGCGTTCCAAATCATTCTCTTATGAGGTTCTGTTTAAGTTAGGATGCGGCCTTCTGCCTATGTAAATTGTAGACAACTCAACAGTGTTATTTCAGTATGTGTTTATTTGTTTTTATTTTTGGATTTTCTGGTTTCATTTTTATTTTAGCTAATATTTTTGTAATTTTACTGTGTTTTTGTCTCTCTTTTTTATTAAATCTGTATTTTTTATAGTTTTTTTATTTCAGTTTTAATTTTAATACATTCATTTTAACAAACTTATTTTAATAGTAATTTATTATATTATATTGTTCATTTTATTTTAAATAATGTGTTTTTGTATTGTTTTAGATAACTATAATCCCCCTGCTAGTCAGCTTACTAGGGTTTGGAACAGAACCGGTCTGAGTGTGTGTCTGGGAGCGAGTGCAACCAAGCATGAAATGATTCTGTTAGTGTCATTTCTATCACACACACACTTCCAGCATCCACATATCGGCTCTGCATGCTGTGTCTGAGAGGCTGGGACGGCTCCCCGTGGCCTCTCACGTCGCAAGGTGTTTGTGTATCCTGCCATTTTTTTGCAAGGCAAAAAGAAAAAGGTACTACTAGCTTTGACAGGGATTTGGAAGCAATTGCATTGTCACCTCAAAACTGCTTATATATATATATATAAATAAAAGTATAATGGATACAGCCTTGAACACAGATTTAGAAAACATCAAAGAATTTCCACTATTACTCATTCTTAGGATTACTGATTTGAACAAATCTAATAATTAAACATCAAGTAAAACATCCAGCACTGTTTGAGCTGCAGACATCAAATCATGATACCACAAATCATGCAGAAATGTGAATCTAATATCAGTTTTGAAAGGGCTCTTTGTGTTTCCTTTCTCTTGCGTTGTCACGAACTGTGCTGGAAGGAACAAGGGAGACGAAGAATCCACACACAGGGTACATCCACAATTGGAACCAGGAGAGACACACGAACACGACGTAAGAGACCTGACAAACACTAATTGAACAGACTGGGGCTTTTAAAGACAGGATAACGAGGGACAAAAGGAGACACACCTGGAATCAAATCAACGGGAGACAGAAACTGGGTCACGGAGCACATGGGGAGCAAAACACAACAATAGCTACGTTTCCATCCAAAGATTCGAATTTAAATTATGCGCAAAACTGGAATATCGCATAAAACATAAGCGAATAAAGCACCGTTTCCATCCAACGAGTCAAAGAGAACAAAATCGTCACTTCCTGGTAAACTGTGGCACGAAATATTACTAAGAATATTGGAGAAGCCATTGAATATAATAATTTTCATATATGATATAAATTACTTGCGCCTCAGAGAGAGCAGACGTAACACAATAAATGCTGGCACTGCGTTCGGAGGATGCCAGCTGTTTGGGAACACAGTCGTGTAAGACAATTATGCAGAAATACTTTGATGACAGACTTTGCTCAGACTTTTCAGAGTGACTACAACAACTTATAGATGCTGTGAACGAGATCGGTCAGCTGGTTAGTCAAGTTATCCCGTCTCATAGCGCAAAGTCACATCACTTTTTTGATGCGCATGGAGGAATTTATTCGGTAAATGTGTTTCCATCGTAGTTTATGCGCATTTTTTCTTATCGGATAAAAAAGTTTATCCTACTCAGTTGTGCGCATAATTTTTTTATGCGCATTTTCAGAATTTATGCGCATCTTGGCGTTTCCATCCAGCGAATTTTTTTATGCGATAGTCCAAAATGCGCATAAAAATAGGTGGATGGAAACATAGCTATAGACAGGTCCATAATCCTGACATGCGTTAGGTCAGAGTTTGTAGCTCCCAATTTTATTTTTGGAGTTAATCTAAAATTTGATCTGTTTTAAAACAACCTTAGACTTTATCACATAACAAACCCTGAGGTTCTGCTGCAGACTCTTCACAGACTGCTGAGAAGCTGAAAAAAAGGTTAATTACTCTATACTAAGACCACTTATGGATGATAATTGATGTGTGGGAGGCATTATTATAGCAGATGACACTTCCATAACCCACTCTTATACATAACCTACATCTATGCCAAAACACACACACAGCAGAGGAACTGAACAAGAGATTTAATACAGTCAACATATATATATATATATATATATATATATATATATATATATATATATATATATATATATATATATATATATATATATATACAGTGCTCTCTAAAAGTATTGGAGCAGTAAAGACAAAATTGCTCTGTTGGCTGTGGAGTCAAGACATTTACAAATATGATTAAAAGATGAATATGAGACAAAACTACAGAATGTTTATAATTGGGTGATTCAACACACAGATGTTTTACCAGCTAAGAAGTTCAGCACTTTTAGAGTTTCATCCCTGTATCTGATGTGAGCATAAGTATTGGAACAGTTGCCTCACAGGTCTTTCTAAGTGATCAGTTGTGTCCTGTTGCATTCATTCTTCAGATATTAAAAACAGGGAAAGTGTCGTATCAGTTATATCCATTACTTCTGCATTCTGAATCTTGCATTCGATGATGACACACACAAACCAAGATGAAGTTGAGGGAGCTGACTTTGAGAGAAAAGCAAGCAATTTGGATGCTAAAAGAAAAGAGGAAGTCAATTACAGCTAAAGCAAAAACAAAGGGCATGGAGAAATCAAGAGTTTGAAAACCACCAGTGACACCAGCAACCAACAACTACCTGATCGGCTGAGAAAACAACAGTAGTTGATGACAGACAAATCATAAAAGCTATGAAAATGAACCCTAAAAGACGTGTCTGTAAAATCACCAACAACTTCAAGAAAGCTGGGGTGATGACAATCTGACAATCTACTGTCCTCAGGAGACTTTGACACAGAATTACAGATGCCACACAGCAAGATGCAAACCTCTTACCAGCACCAAAAATAGAAAGGCAAGATTGGAGTTTGCAAAAAAGCACAAAGGTGAGCCAGAAGAGTTTTGGAACTGTGTTTATGGACCGATGAGACAAAGATGAACCTTTATCTAAGTGATGGGAAAGCAAAAATGTGGAGAAAAAAAGGTAACTGCAAAAGATCGATCCCAAGCATACAGCCTCATCTGTAAAGCATGGTGGAGGTGGTGTCATGGCATGGGCATGTATGGCTGTCTCTGGAACAGGACCTCTCAACTTTACTGATGACTTAATGTATGATGACAGTAGCAGAATGAATTTGGAAGGGTACAAAACCATCTTGCCTACCAATATTCAAGAAAATACCACCAGATTCATTGGGAAGTGCTTCATACTGCATCAGGACAAAGACCCAAAACACCCTGCCAGTTCAGTCAAGGAATTTATAAGGGCAAAGAAATGGAAAGTCTTAGATTGCCCAAGTCAATCTCCAGATTTAAATCCGATTGAACATGAATTTCACAAGCTGAAGAGGAGAGTAAAGACAGAAACTCCCCAAAACAAGCAACAATTGGAAATGACCGCATTAAAGGCTGGGAAAAGTATTTCAAAGGATGAGACCAAGAGTCTGGTGATGTCTATGGGTCACAGACTCACTGCTGTGATTGTGCGCAAGGGATCTGCAACTAAATAATAGCTTTTAATCTTTTACATCAGCCTTATGTTCCTTATGCTCACATCAGTGAGTGGGATGAACTCTAAAAGTGCTGTTCTTTTTATTTGGTAAAACATGTATGTTGAAACGGCTAATAATAAAATGTGACATTCTGTAGTTTTGTCTCATATTCATCTTTTAAACATATTTGCAAATGTCTTGACTCCACAGCCAACAGAGCAATTTTGTCTTTACTGTTCCAATACTTTTGGAGGGCACTAATATATATATATATATACACACACACACACACACACACACACATACATACACACACTCACTGGCGACTTTATTAGGTACACCTTGCTAGTACCGGCTTGGACCCCCTTTTGCCTTCAGAACTGCCTTAATTCTTCGTGGCATAGATTCAACAAGGTGTTGGAAACATTCCTCAGAAATTTTGGTCCATATTGACATGATAGCATCATGCAGTTGCTGCAGATTTGTCGGCTGCACATCCATGATGCGAATCTCCCGTTCCACCACATCCCAAAGGTGCTCTATTGAATTGAGATCTGGTGACTGTGGAGGCCATTTGAGTAAAGTGAACTCATTGTCATTTTCAAGAAACCAGTCTGAGATGATTTGAGCTTTGGGACATGGTGCATTATCCTGCTGGAAGTAGCCATCAGAAGATGGGTACACTGTAGTCATAAAGGGATGGACACGGTCAGCAACAATACTCAGGTAGGCTGTGGTGTTTAAACGATGCTCAATTGGTACTAAGGGGCCCAAAGTGTGCCAAGAAAATATCCCCCACACCATTACACCATCACCACCAGCCTGAACCGTTGAGACAAGGCAGGATGGATCCACGCTTTCATGTGCTTTACCCCAAATTCTGACCCTACTATCTGAATGTCGCAGCAGAAATCGAGACTCATCAGACCAGGCAACGTTTTTCCAATCTTCTATTGTCCAATTTTGGTGAGCCTGTGCGAATTGTAGCCTCCGTTTCCTGTTCTTAGCTGACAGGAGCGGCACCCGGTGTGGTCTTCTGCTGCTGTAGCCCATATGCTTCAGGGTTCGACGTGTTGTGCGTTCAGAGATGGTATTCTGCATATCTTGGTTGTAACGAGTGGTTATTTGAGTTACTGTTGCCTTTCTATCATCTCTAACCAGTCTGTCCATTCTCCTCTGACCTCTGACATCAACAAGGCATTTTCGTCCACATAACTGCCGCTCACTGGATATTTTCTCTTTTTTGGACCATTCTCTGTAAACCTTAGAGATGGTTGTGTGTGAAAATCCCAGTAGATCAGCAGTTTTTGAAATACTCAGACCAGCCCGTCTGGCACCAACAACCATTCCACGTTCAAAGTCACTTAAATCCCCTTTCTTCCCCATTCTGATGCTCGGTTTGAATTCAGCAAGTCGTCTTCACCACATCTAGATGCCTAAATGCATTGAGTTGCTGCCATGTGATTGGCTGATTAGCAATTTGTGTTAATCAGCCCAAGCAATTGAACAGGTGTACCTAATAAAGTGGCCGGTGAGTGTATATATATATATATATATATATATGTATGTATGTATGTATGTATGTATATATATATATATATATATATATATATATATGTATGTATATATATATATATATATATATAAATACAGTATCTCACAAAAGTGAGTACACCCCTCACATTTCAGCAACTATTTTATTATATCTTCTCAAGGGACAATACTATAAAAATTAAACTCGGATATATTTTAGAGTAGTCAATGTGCAACATGTATAGCAGTGTAGATTTACTGTCCTCTGAAAATAACTCAACATACAGCCATTATTGTCAAAATAGCTGGCAACAAAAGTGAGTACACCCTAAGTGATAACAGCTATACGTCGTTTAACCATGCAAAGCCACATGTCCTATTCATAATGTTCATGATTTTGTCTGCTTGACAGGACTATACAAATTTGTGTATCTTGTATTAGAGCAGTTAAAATTTGGTGCTTTGAGTACAATTCTCTCATACTGACCACTGGATTTTCAACATGGCACCTCATGGCAAATAACTCTCTGAGGATTTGAGAATTAGAATTGTTGCTCCACACAAAGATGGCCTAGGCTATAAGAAGATCAGTAACACCCTGAAACTTAGTTACAGTACAGTGGTCAGTGTCACACAGAGGTTTTCCAAGACGGGTTCCACTCGGAACAGGCCTCGCAAGGGTCGATCAAAGAAGTTGAGTCCTCATGGTGTGCGTCAGGTGCAGAAGCTGGCTTCAAAAAACTTACGCATGAGTGCTGCCAGCATTGCTTTAGAGGTTGCAGAAGTGAAAGGTCAGCTTGTCAGTGCTCAGACCATACACCACACACTGCAACAAGTCAGTTTGCATGGCCATCGTCCCAGAAGGAAGCCTCTTCTGAAGCTGGCTCACAAGAAAGCCTGCAAACAGTTTGCTGAAGACAACCTGTCCAAGAGCATGAATTACTGGAACCATGTCCTGTGGTCTGATGAGACTAAGATGAACTTGTTTGGCTCAGATGGTGTCCAGCATGTGTGGTGATGCGCTGGTGAGGAGTACCAAGAAAACTGTGTCTTGCCTACAGTCAAGCATGGTGGTGGTAGCATCATGGTCTGGGGCTGCATGAGTGCTGCTGGTACTGGGGAGCTGCGGTTCATTGAGGGAAACATGGACTCCAACATGTACTGTGACATTCTGAAGCAGAACATGATGCCCTCCCTTCAGAAACTGGGCCAAACGGCAGTTTTCCAACATAATAACAACCCCAAACATACCGCCAAGATGACAGCTGCCTTGCTGATGAAGCTGAAGGTGAAGGTGATGGAGTGGCCAAGTATGTCTCCAGACCTGAACCCTATTAACCACATGTGAGGCATCCTCAAGCTGAAGGTGGAGAAGCGTCATGTGTCTAACATCCAGCAGCTCCGTGATGTCATTATGGAGGAGTGGAAGAGGATCCCAGCAACAACCTGTGCAGCTCTGGTCAATTCCAAGCCCAGGAGGATTAAGGCAGTGCTAGATAACAGTGGTGCTCACACAAAATATTGACACTTTGGACACAGTTTTGACATGTTCACTTAGGGTATACTCACTTTTGTTGCCAGCTATTTTGACAATAATAGCTGTATGTTGAGTTATTTTCAGAGGACAGTAAATCTACACTGCTATACATGTTGCACATTGACTACTCTAAAATATATCCAAGTTTCATTTTTATAGTATTGTCCCTTGAGAAGTTATAATAAAATAGTTGCTGAAATGTGAGGGGTGTACTCACTTTTGTGAGAGACTGTATATATATATTGTAAAATGTCATTTATTCCTGTGATCAAAGCTAAATTTTCAGCATCATTACTCAAGTCTTCAGACTCACATGATCCTTCAGAAATCTGCTGCTCAAGAAACATTTCTTATTATTACCATTTCTTATTATTTACCATTTTTATTACCATACAATTAATATTTTTGTGAAAACCATGATACATTTTTATCCAGATTCTTTAATGAATAGAAAGTTCAAAAGAACAGCATTTATTTGAAATAGAATTTGTCGTTATAAATGTCTTTACTGCCACTTTTGGTCAATTTAATGCATCCTTGCTGAGTAAAGGTATTAATTTATTTCAAAAAATAACCCAAACTTTTGAACAGTAGTGTACATGTAATATGTTTTTAAAGTACAATGGCATATATGATGCATATTTTGAATGCTTTATTAGAAACTTATATATTTCTGTAATTTTCCTTCCGGGTTTTGTTCTCATTGGTCTGTCTGGTTGGCATCATCGGTTTTAATGCGAATTTTCTCAGAATTCACATGCAGCTCTCTCCTGGTGTTACGGAGCTCCTTGACTTCTCCTGTCCCGCTCTCTAATGAGGGGTCAGGTTTATGACTGCGGCCGACAGAGACTAATTCTGACCCCTGTTAACAGCTTCTATCTGTCACCGCCACCAGAGTCCATATCATTTATCACTGCTCACTCTTTCACTTTTCCTCCCTCCCTCCAGAGAGAACTCTCCCCCACACCATTCTCTCTCTCTCTCTCTCTCTCTCTCTCTGTGCCCCTGTGTGTGTGTGCATTTGAGAATATTTACCATTTCCACTATCTGTTAAAAGAACAGATCACTCAAAAATGAAAATTCGGTCATCATCTGCTTTCAAATCTCATTGACAGTCATATGCACACTATCTTTCAAAAGGACATGAAGCACAACTGTTTTCATCACTGATAATAATCAGAAATGTTTCTCGAGCAGCAAATCAGCATAACAGAATGATTTCTGAAGGATCATGTGACACTGAAGGCTGGAGAAGTGATGCTGAAAATTCAGATTTGCATCACATGAATAAATTGCATTTTAAAATACATTACAATAGAAAACATAGTTTTAATTAATATTTCACAAGATTAAACTGGCGAGCAGAAGAGACTTGAAAAACATTCAAAAATCTTGTACAGTAGTGTATTCAGATACTTTTCTTTTTGAAAGTCATGTAAGTTTCAAATTACATGTTAAACAGTGACGCATTTTATGATTTCAAGCCATTTAACCAACTGTTTCTTTCTAAAATTAGGTTTTATTTTCTAATAATTGTATTTATAAGTTACAAGTGAATGTCTAGAACTTTCTGTGCTTTTACTTGTTTGTTTGGAGAACTTTGAGAGCTCTGTCTGTCATGCTTTGCAGGTTTCATAATGCACATGAACCAGTCAAACTAATAATTGCCCAAGCTGTCACTCACCTGCCTGCAAAGTATGAAGAGGAGGGAGAGAAATGATTTGTGTGTAACCTAACAGAGCCTGATAGTTTCTTTACATTTCCCAGCAGTCAGATTCACTCATTACAGTGCTTGCAACTCGTATTTCTCAAACATTTTTTCTTCTCCTGCTCCTCCTCCAAAATTTTATGCAATTATTTTGCATTTAACAGAGATTCCATTCCTGCTTTTTTGTGTTTGCACATCTGAATGTATAAAAGGAATTTAGTATTGAAAATAATCAGGGTATCTTCCGATCATTCGTTTTTTAATTTAATATTACAAAAAGAAAAATAAGAAAACGGTTCCTTTTTTTGTTTTTCAATTTAAAAAAAAAAAACGAAAAAACAAGAATTATGCTTGATTTTCCGTTTTTACGTTCAGGGCTAGAAAATGAATAAATGACTTGAGTTTTCGATCTTTGCGTGTGGGCGGAAATGAAACGCCCCTTTCCGCTGATTGGTCAACCAAACATTAAACCGTGCCGTCATTAGTTCTTCCGCAGTTCTGCTCAGCAGAAAACAGTCCTGCTGCTACAGTTGTATGCATTCTTAACTCGTTTATTGCAACTATACATCATCACTTTCTCATCAAACAACCAGACTAACAAATGGCTAACGAATAGGCCGTACCGGGGCAGAGCCTATAGACAGGGCTTACTTCTGTGTAAGCATAAATTCGGCAAACTGAGCGAGAAATACAAGTTATTATTTTCTCATAGCTTAAATATTAATTTATTCACATCTGCACCCGCAACTACCCTCCAGACTACACCTTTGGCACATCGCCTGTTTTATTGAGGTTCTCCTTTTGGAAGTAAAGTTGTGCTCATACAATTTCCATCCTATCAGTAAAACGCAACACAGAGCATGCAGGTAATCATTCTTGTAAAGGCTGGCAGCATGTTGTGATACAGTATATACAACATTCTGTTTTGCTTTCTTCGTTTCCAGGCTGTGTTTTTTATTAGTACTGTAACACATTGAAAGACCCAGGGTTGTTATTCCATTATTTATAATGAAAACATCAGGCAGGTGAAGCACAAGCGCACAGCAAGTCTCCTGTAATTGACTCATTTATTCACGTTAGTTGCTCATCTGTCTGTGGCCTGTGATGAATTAAACACCCGGGCCGTGTCCTGTCCATAACGTGTGTGTTATTATCAGTATGCCACACAACTCTCCATGAATGTGTTTCTTTCCAGTAATCATCAGCGTCCTCAGATTGCCTGTAACCCACCGTCCATCTCTCACTGAGGTAAACGACATCTCAGAGCCAATAAAACACAGTAATAAAGTCTCTGCAATCAAGATTTCAATCACATATAACATCCACACAAAACAAAATCAATGAAAACTCGTTATTTTTGTGAAATTAGTATCTCAAAAACAACCCTTTATAATTCTGAGATTAATCCTCAGAGGGTTATGCTGTAACTGGATTTCATTATTGTTTAGTTTGAAGACTCTGCTATTTATAGTCTACAGGTTTTAATAATAGCAGTACTGTTTGATCAAAGCAAATGTGGTTCAGTCTCATGGACACGGGATGCATGTCTGAGATAATCAGACTGACAGACTGACTCTAACCCTCTCTTTGTTTTCCTTATGAACGTCCATTTCCTAAAAGTCATGCTTTTTTAATTCAATTCAAGTAAATTAAATTAAATATAAAGTCAAACTTATAAAATACTAAGTTATAATTATTAGATAAAAATTTTAATTATGTGATATGAAGTATTAATTATAACATGAAAAGTCAATTATGAGATGCTAATTTATTATGACATATGTCGAAATGATGACAGACAGTTATGTCGTAATTAGAATTGTTTGTCACAATTTTGACTTATGTTGTAATTTTTGACTTTTAATGTCATAATTGTCATAATTTATATCAGTTATGATGTGGTATCTTATAATTTGAGTTTTATCATAATTACTTATTATGATTATGACTTTATAGCTCATAATTTTGATGTTTTATCTCATGATTATGACTTAGTATCTCAATTTTGACTTTTTATATCATAAGACTTTATCTTATAGTTATGACTTGGCATCTCATGATTTAGATTTTTTGTATGATATTTATGACTTAATCTCTCAATTTTGAATTTTTATCTCACAATTTTCACAATTCTCACATGATTTTTATGATGTCTTTAAATTTTAGACCCCATATTACAGTATGCAATATACATATTCCAAATTCAAACGTCCAAATTCGGGGAAGGAATCAGACTCAGAGCATCTCTCTTTTCTGACTCCAGTAAATCGTAAAGTGATTTAAATAAGTTTGTGATTTGATACAGTTTAATTTTGTACATTGTCAGAAAAAAGCTAAATATGTTTATGACTGATTATGGTGGTATTCAATGTCAGGGTGTTTCTGGTGTTCCCCGAGGTAGACATGAAGTTACCTTGTGTTTTTCCTCCTCTTTTTAACAGTGAAAAAAATATTAAAAGTCCCTGAAGATGAAGTTCAGTGACATTTCTCTATTTCAGAAGTTAATGATCCATACAGAACAAGATAAAAAAAATAAAAAAAATGTGGATTATTGATCCCATTGTTTCTTCATTATCACTGGGTGTATATTCAGCCTCTTTTAGAAATGACTTTGACTTTTATCCAAAATGTACTCAGCTCATCTCTGCAGTGATGAGCTTTTAAATGATATTCAATTGCTATAGGGACAAAATACCTAAAATAGACAATACATTGGCTGCCAATTCAGCTGCAGTGCTGTGATTGGCTGGAGGGCAGAAAACAAGCATCTCTCCCGAGAGACGGAAGATGAATAGAGAATCTGATTCCCCAAGAGCCAGCTGCTCCAAGAGGCCCTCGGGAACCTTCACCTCTCAGTCTCCAGGGAAAGTCAGGGTTAATAGATGATGAAGGGTAATCTCATGCTGAATTAGAAAGAGACTGTGCACATGAGAAAGAGAGAATGCTGAATAATGGAGCTCCTATATATTGTACCAGACTTTATTTGGCAGTTCAATGTCATAAATACTATAAGAATGAAACTGAAAAATATTTCCAAAATATTTCCTATTGCCCTAGAAAACAAAACTATTTGAAACATGAGCTCATTTTTGAGTTTGGTACATGTTTTTGTTGAAAATCTTAATTATTAACTCATTTTTACACAATAAATCAAACAACTGAGCTCACATGAACAAGTGGAAAATTTCATGAGAAAATGTGGCAAATTAATTATGACATTAATTTTTTTTAATTATGAGATACTAGGTTATAGCTGTGAGATAAATATAAATAATAAAAAGTTGAAATTACAAGTCATGATTATGAAAATAAAAGTCAAAATTATGAAATGCTGTTATAATTATGAGATAAATCTCAAAATTGTGAGATATGATATACTTTAAAAGTTGAGAAGACAATTTTTGTCATAATTATGACTTAACGATTATGACTTAGTATCTCACAAATGTCCATGTTTTATCTTAATTATTCATTTTATTATTTTTATTCTATGATTATGACTTAGTATGCCATAATTTTGACATTTTCTGTCATAATTATTCATTGTCATAATTATGAGTTACCAAAGCAAGTTTTTTTCCTTATATGTAGCAGATATGGCCTTCCATTTTCAAGTTTAGATAATACATAAATAAATAAAAACAAATATTACGATTATTATGTTAAATATTTTGTTTACATTTTGGACCTCAGTGTACATTATACACATAATATACACATAAGTATGATAAGAATGAATCTCAAAATTATTTCAAAGAACAAATCCCTCTTTGAAGGTCTTAATATGTATTTGCCCTAGAAAACAAATGGGCTCATTTTTGAGCTAGTTTGGTGCGTGTTGTTAAACCAGTGGAAGATGTTTTGAGATCACAATGAATTATAAATCATTAAGTGGAGTGATTTGTTTCTCCAGAACTTTTCTGCTTAATGTTGTTTCTGGATGAGAGCACAAGATGTTTGATGAGGGTCAGACAGCTGTTGTTGTGCTGCACTGTATTTGATTGATATTTAATTCAAAAGGTGGTTCGTTTAGAAACATGCAAAATTCATATTTAGTCTATTAGCTGAAGTGGTTTATTTAAAGGAATCATGGATGCTGGAACTGCATTTTCATGATTTTTTTTTTTTTTTATAAGAGTGAAAAAAAACGTGGAAGAACGTGGTTGGGAACCACTGTTCTAGAGTGAATGCCTCTATCAAAAGCTGATTGATTTTTTTAATTGAAAGGCGGGATTCCATTTCTACTGCCATTATATTGAGTGGAAGAAATTCATTTTCCTAAGTGGTTTATGTCCTTCCTATTATACGTTCTCTGGCATTACTAGTTTTTAAGTTAATCCAGCAATACTCTAAAATACACAGTGCTCTCAATTATTGGGTAAAATGTCCATTTTCATTAGATTTGGCTGCTTTTATCAATACATTTTACCTATTAATTAAACCAGTGTTTAATGTGTTATATATTTATAATCAATATTTCACTCCCTTTGTCCACCATATTTTCACAGTGCATTCTGGGAATGCCTTCTCCATGAGCTGTTATGCTGCCTTCATAACAGCCGATTTCTGGTGCCTTAATTCATGGGTGTGTATCAAGTTATAGTTGTCACCCTTGCTTTTAAAACAGATATTGCATGATGCTGCAATTTTCTATCAGTAAACATTGAATTATTATCAAATTTAAGTAGATCAAATGTATACAATTAAAAAAAAAGTTCTTATAATAATTTGGTTAAATGTGCAATTGTCTTAGAAAATAAAACTGTTTAAAATTTAAATTAAATTAAGCTTAAATGAACTTAACTAGTTTGGGACCAAATTTTGCTAGTTATTAATATTTTATTTATTTATTTTTTTTTTTTACTTTATATTTCCTATAAATGTAAGATTTTTTTTTTTTTAATAATTTGGTTAACATGTTTAAATTTGACAAAGGCAGTCAATTTGTGTTATTTATTTTTTTTTTCCGTCAGACATCCAACTGCTATAAAGGGTTCAAATGATTCTTAAACTTTAAAGAATGTCACAGTTTAGCTAATTGAGTGAAAATCATTTTCTGTCTGTAGCATCAGTTACTAAATGCCACTAACCTGAGAGGCAGACTGAATGATTTGGACAGCAGACAGCAGAAGACAGTCTGTCCTTCTTGTTGAGTTTGCATTAACGTTATTAATCTGTAAAGCTTAAGTCCTGGGTTTTAATGCTAGCTCCCAATCATCCAGCGTTCTACTTACAATTCAGTCTTTGGACAACTTTAAGGCTATTTGACCAGAGATGGCGACTAAATATCTAGCTCAGGGAAACAGATCTTAGAGACCAACTTAAAACGACATGAAAGGAACCTCAGTCTTTGTCATTTTGGGAAATCTTCTTAGCATCACAGAGACGTGTTAACAGGATCCAATGCCTGAGTGCTTATCGTCAAACGCTGTCAGATTTGCTCACAGGTAATCTGCTGCTAACACACACCGTTCCTCTGAATATCCCTCACCTGTCTGTGAGATAGGCGGGATATTCTCTGTGGTTTTCCCTAGGTTCGGTAGCCATAAGCGTCTCTCTTTGACAGGAAGTGCAGATGCTGTTCCACAAGTTTTATCAGCGTCTGAATGCAGCAGCTGAAGTAAATCTTCAAGCAAATATGTTTAAACCAGCTGACAAAATTTTATCCAAGATGCCTTAAAAGTTAAAAAGTGACGGATTAGTCCTGCTTTGCACGAATGGACTGATTTCATTTCAAAGAAATTAACTGCAACTTTTAAAGAAAGATTTGGATTCTCATTAATAATTTCTATTAATTTCTGTAACTGTCAGTTGCTTTGGATAAGTGCCTGCTAAAAGACTCTTTACTGGTCTCGCATCGGAAGATTCCAACGTGTAAAGTACTCAATCACTGTTTGTTTTGTTTTTACATGCAGTTTAAGGAGTGAGTAGATCTGATATCAGTGAAACTAATCAAACTGATAGAACATGTGAACCCTGACAAATCTGATTGAAGGCTGCAATTTTCACAAAAGCTTTCAAGTTTGCAATGTATATAAGTTTGGGGTTTAGTAAGATTTAAGAAATAATGACTTTATTCAGCAAGAATGCATTAAATTGATCAAAAGTAGATTTAAAAAAAAAAAATCAAATTTCAAATAAATGAAATCCTCAAGAATCCTCAAAACGTATATCAGAAAATATTTTGAAATCTAAATCTAAATCTACTGCTTTATAATATGTATAATATCTCATCTATAATATAATATCTCAAAACTACCAAAAACAACAGTCCAGTCCCTCATTGATCCTGTTTTGAATGCTGCCATTCACAAAACATTCCCTGCCCCTTTGATGGTCAATTATTTAGTATTTTAGCTTGTTTGATTGGTTTCAATTACTACTAAAAACATAATGCGCTCAATGCTTTTTAACATCTTTTAGTGTTTTAATTGATAATAGGGTAGAGTGGGGGAAAAGACCGCCTTCAGATTTTCAGATGCAGGTATTTGCATCAGAATATCATCTCAGCAAAGGCATTCAGAAACGCAGCATTGCAACTTTGTTGAAGGCCATGGCTGCTACTGTAATTAACATTGATTGTGACTTTGATGTGCTTTCTGGGGAAATGGAATGTGCTCATCAAATCAGGTTCAGACATCATTAGCAGAGCAGCTCCGTCTCCTGTCAATTACTGAACTACCTCATTCACACGCCGTCTCTAATGGTAGCCTACAGTCCTTTATCACTCTCTTTATGCTGATTTTTGGAGAGAAAATCCGTTGTTTCATCATTAAATTGGATTTATTGTAGTTCTTCAAGCCAGCATTGTGGCACTCGTTTAATGCAGTTTTAGAAGCAAGTTTAGACTGTTGTACTTTACTTTTTCCACACAGCAGGACCATTTAAAAATGAACTAGTCAAAGAAAAATACTTGAAATGCTAAAAAGCTGATGAGTCACAGGACCTAGAATATATGTACATGTAAATATTAACAATCCACAAATATGTCATGATGTTGGTAAATTTAAAGCGCTCAGAGGCAGTACTGCAAATATTATAAATGTCGCTCATACAGACGAAGCTAATTGGCCCAGAACTCTTCTGATTGGTCCGTGTCCGATCTGCTCTAATAACCATTACAACAGGAATAATCACAGACTAGACTCAATGTTATCATTCCTCTCTCTCTCTCGTTCCCTCTTTCGTGTCCGGTGTCCCTCAAAGGAAAGGTCTGATGTAAACTGGGTCACTCTCACACCCTGGAGTGCATGTTGAAAGCGTTCTGATTCTATTAACAGGCATCTTCCTCCCCAGGCTCTTCTGACCCGATAACATGCTTTTTTAATTGTCAAGAGTAGTGAATTCCAACATTTGCAATAAAGAACTGCTTTTTGCTGAGAAGACATGTTGTGGAACCCAGCCCTCCAATAACTCGAAGCGTCCCTCTGGCCTACATATGAAATTTTGTTTTAAAGTCTTTATCATACACAGGAGGGATCGTTTTCCCCCGGTGTATATATTCAGATCGACTAAAAATGCAGCACACAGTTGAATATTTGTGTTTAAATTTAGCTCTGATTAGGTTAAAGTTGATTCAGATTTTAGAGGCTCAAACTTAAACAAAAATATGTGAACACCACTTACACATTACAATTATTATTTTTTCTTGCTCTATAAAAGAACAGAAAAAACATGATTAATTACAATTAGCTATTTTAATATTGACAAGCAGTCCTAAAAATATTTATTTATTTATTTATTTATTTATTTAATGCATGCATGTTTACATTAAGTTTGTTCTGATTTTAGAGATAGGCACTTCAGTGAAAAAAAAATGTGACCTGTAAATATTTTGTGAAAATTTTTTTTTTGATGTTGTAAATAAAGGTTATTGTAGTACATTTACAAGAAAATACTATCTCAATCTTTCTACTTAAAATCATGTTTAATTAAATGTGTTACTTGTAATTTACTTGTAATAACATTTATTTGTAATTATTTGTGAAATTAACTAGCTATATAATTGTTTCAAAGTACATTTTCACCAGACTGAGCACTTGGAGTCACACTTTACTCATGATTTAGTTTTCTTTCTGCACTGATTAATAAGTAAGTTATTTTAATCTATTGACAAACAGCCCTAAAATTTATTTATTTATGCATGCATGCATGCATAAAGTATCTGCCAAATAATAGATCAAATGTAAACAAGAGTGTGAAAAAGAGAAGTCTAAGAAGCCTATTTTCAATTACAGTATAATTTCTCAGAGGATATTTTGTATTGCACATTTTGGTTGCTCTTTCAGGAGTCTCGGTGGAGTTCTTATTGAAGCATCTTGTAAAAGGTAAGAAGGTCTCAGAGGTTTCTTTTAAAGTTCCTTAGATGAAATAGACCCAAATATTGTGATACATTACAAATATACAGCTGTAAAAATAACATGGGTTGCATAGCTCAAATCATTCAGTCTTCAAAAGATTTGATGAGAAATCTGAGGTTAACTGGGTTTAAACAAATTGACAGAAAAAAGTCTCAGAAAAAAGATACAAAGGCTGTCACTGGGGCAGCACCTTTTTAAAATACCCATTTATTATCAGTAACTCCTGAGTAATTATATGATGACTGCATTCATCAGCTTACGTGCTCTTAAGCAGGACCGTATACCACACACACGTAAACCAGTTCAAACGTCCCACAGTTCATGACCAAGGGCTAAAGTACTCACCAGAACTCTGGCTTTTAAACACAAAACCAGTCTTCACCTCAAAGGTTCACCAAGGGAAACAGGAGAGAACTATCGCATTACTGGGGGAAACTTTTAAATTAAAGAGACCCAAGTTGGAGGGCGTTCGTGTAGGCCTGAGAGAACAATGGCTGCTTTCTGTCTTCATGAGACTTCAAAGCTGCGTGCCGTGAAGGAACAGAGTTCTGCTTTGTTGTGGAAAGCCACAGATGTTGCTCTAGTTCTAGGCAGCCTTGTAAGCACTTCAAGAGGTATTCAATAGCCCAGCCTCCCACACGCTGCCTCTTAACCGTGTCCTTCACTCTCACTGCATCATCGTGAATGGACCAGCGAGTTTCCATGCTGTTCTTTTTAAATTGTTGTAATATTATTCAATATTTTAAAATGTTAAATTTAAACTTTCACAAAAATGGTTGGTGAAAAAAAAAATTATAAAAAATCAAATATTCAAATATA
The DNA here is from genome assembly GCA_039654775.1 of Spinibarbus caldwelli. Taxonomy (NCBI): domain Eukaryota; kingdom Metazoa; phylum Chordata; class Actinopteri; order Cypriniformes; family Cyprinidae; genus Spinibarbus; species Spinibarbus caldwelli. The sequence continues at coordinate 4,127,931 of CM077236.1, forward strand.
TTAAAGTTTTCAAGTTTTGTGTGCAATGTGATTTATCATTATATCTGTGCATATTTCTAATGTGTAAAATACAGAAACATAAAACAATTCTTCATTAATCCTGTTTTGAAATTTGTTGTCAAATATATTATTAAAATAATAAAGGTTTCTTTTTTAACCCTAACTTATGCAATCTTATTCATTTGGAATATTTATCTGTAATTAACCAATTATTCAGAAACATATGCCTCCATAATGTTTTTTTTATTTTATTTTATTTTTTTTATTACAGATGAAATATAGGGCAGATACATATTTAAAACATTGCTAAATTCAATCCAAAAGAGAAATTCAGTTAATTGTAAGTATATTCCTGAAAAATTGTTGCTATGATACATTTCAGAGAGTAAGCTGCATTCCTTTTAACTTATGTTGTACTGTTGTTGTTTTTTTTGTTTTTTTGTTTTTTTGGTTAAACTTTATTGATTTTTAAAATACCTGTTATTACAAAGATTAACTTTTAAATTTACAAAATGGCAATAAAACAGAAATGGTAATAATCAAGTTACATATATTCTACTCTGAGGGGCGTCCACACAATTTTATAAACTTGCACTCATTACTTTGTTTTCTTTCTCTAAAATGGAACTAAAAAAACTTTCATTGGTAAGCAGTCCTAGTAGGCTATATATATTCCTACATGTGTGTGTGTTTATTTATTTCTGTTTTATATGTTTGACAAGGTAAAATTGAACCTCTGTATGTACCCCTTTATTTAATTAAAAGTTACAACTTTTCATATTTTGCTACAATATCCTACTAACATCTCGGTTACGTATGTAACCCTCGTTCCCTGAAGGAGGGAACAGAGATATTACGTCATAGTGACTGACGTAAATGGGATCCCATTTACGTCAGTCACTATGACGTAGCGTCGAACGTGACTGACTGAAAGGGAACATGCATTACCCAAAGAAAAGAATTATATCCTGCCTCATAGACATAAGTCACAATTACTGTATGTTTAAATGTATCTCTTCAGTGACATATACATAAATGCAGCATAAATACAGTCTCTGCACTGGCTACCTATCAAGTTCCGTATCAGTTACAAAATATTATTACTTACCTACAAGACCCTTAATGGTTTAGCTCCTGCGTACCTAACTAGTCTTCTACCACGCTACAATCCATCCAGCTCCCTAAGGTCACAAAACTCTGAACTTTTGGTAGTACCTAGGACAGAAAAGTCCACTAAAGTAGTTAGAGCTTTTTCACATTTGGCTCCCAAACTCTGGAATAGCCTTCCTGATAACATTCGGGGTTCAGACACACTCTCTCTGTTTAAATCTAGATTAAAGACACATCTCTTTAGCCAAGCATTCTTCTAATGCATCTCATAATCTTGTACTGCAGTTATATCTGATCAAACGCACATTATTCTTTAGCTTAGGCTGAACAAATCATTTTTGCTTGGATGGAACAGCAGCTACGCTAATTATATCTCTATTTGTTTCTCTGCTTCTGCCACGGGATGAACATCCCTGATGATCCCTGAACATCTGAGATGATCAAACACCTGAGAAGAGATGATGCCACCCCCTCAGAGGACCTCAGATGATGCCAACCCTCAGACAACATAGGGTGAAGTCAGCTAAAATGGGCCACGTTTTGGTAAATGACTTATAATACCATCAAATAAGCTATGCATGAGATCTAATGATATTCTTATAAATTAGCATGGGTCTCTTAAATATATTTATATTTTTTAAATGTGAAAAAGTATAAAAGTTTTAAAATTATGAGAGTTAGAGTACCAGCAGGTACCTTCTTGAGCCACGGCACAACATTCAGGTAAAGTGGGCCAGCTGTTCAAATGGGCCAATATAAAAAGAGAAAAACACAAGTAATTTCAGTTTAAATCAATTTATTTTTAACAGTAAATTGACACTATTGTCTTTAGTGTGCCATAGCAACGCCATGAATGTATTTCATTAAATAGAAAGTTGAGTGAATATTTAATTAAACAATGCAATTAAAAATGAACTGATCATGTTGTATAGGTGTGTGTTTCTGTGCATTGGTGTCTTTTGTGTGCATGTATGTGTGTATGCTGGTATTTTTTTTAAAGACTGTTAAGATTTTGTATGGATACATATCTATGACATCTTCCTTTCTTTCCCTTTCTCTTCTCGTCTCTCTGTTTCCTTTTTTGCTTGTCCTCCTGCCATACTGTCTGCAATGCAATTTTTTTTAAAAGACTGTTAAGATTTTGTATGGATACATATCTAGGCCTATAAACCTCTGTTCACCCTCAATTTCTATGTAAAAGTGTGTGTGTGTGTGTGTGTGTGTGTGTGTGTGTGTGTGAATGCAGCCCATTTTAGCTGAAAATTGTGGCCCATTTTAGCTTAACCAGCCATTTCTACATAAAATGACCTTTTTCACAAAAATCAAAGTTTCTTTTATAAATTTAATTTTTTTTTTATTTTTTTTTTTTGAAAGAGCATGTCAAAACATTGTTCATAAACCTTTGCTTTGTTAGTAAGCTTACTTATAATTGTTTTAGTACCCTTATTAGTGATTAATGAAATTTTCTGTCAGGCTCAATTACCTTACAATTTCTCCGACAAGCTTCATGTAACATTCTGCCCTGCCCGCCTTAAAAAACTCAGACCAATAAAAATTATTGTTACATGTCAACAAGTTTTGAAGCAACAATGCAAGATCAGTTATTGTGATTTTCTGTAAAAATTTAAAGAGATATGATGCTACAACCTTATTTGGCCCATTTTACCTGATAGACCATTTTAGCTGACTTCACCCTACAGAATTACCAAATTTTGCCATATGTTAAGTTTCTACAATATATAAATATTGTAGAAACTTAATTTCCTGTAAAGCTGCTTTGCAACGATTTGTATTGTGAAAAGCGCTATACAAATAAACTTGAATTGAATTGAATTACTGTACATTTTTATTATTTCTTTGATCCATTCAACTAATCCAGATTAATTAATTCATTAATTGTACCTCCTTCATCTCTGCCCATCTCACCCTCCAAATAATCAATTCTTTTATTATCCAAAGCAGCAAACACTCAAAGGATTTGAGCTCTTCCGTTATTCTTTGATGATTGGGCAGCGGTAAACTTCAAAGGGAAAACTCTTCATTCTGACTGGCTGGAGTTCTGATCAAACTCAATGAAATGTTGCCAGTGTGTTCACTTTGCTCCAGGATTCTCCCGTGAGTTGTTTGAGGTGCGCAATTTTGGGAACTATAAGGATTCTGGCTCGACAAGGCTTCATTGGCGAGAGGCATAATGCGCAATGACCCACTGCAAGCTTTCCTTCAGGTGCGTAAAGAGTATTCTCCGAGGTGAACTGTGTTAAACTTATCGTTTTGATTAATTTCAAGCATGCATGTTGATTTAGGGGGGATTCATTATTTTAAGCATTAACTTTCTGCATTCATTTGCACAAAACATGGTGCCAGTGTGATTCAGAGCAGTGGTTCTCACTCTTAATAATTGCCTTAAATAGGGTAAGTGCTAGAATAAAGAACTGGATTGGAGAACCAATCAATCAAACATACGTTTTAAGTATTGATATATTATTTCGCAGGATCGGACGCCAAACTCCACCCCAGAATCCATCAAAGGATCCCCCTTGATGTTGCTGGAAGACACCTGTAATCGCATCTGCCATTCCCGTGCATCCAGATCCATGGAGCATCACCAGCACATCTCATATGAAGGCTCCCCACCAAAGCTCTTCCATCCCTGGAGAAGTGATGCAACTTTCTCACAGCACCTCCAGACCCCATTAAATCCACACCACGAAATGCCACTGACACCCCCGGCAGAACACTATGACTTCTCGCCCCTGAATATATTGCCTTGTGCGTCAGCATGCGCTACTCTTCCCACGTCTTACGTGCCCACTGGACTTTTGGACCAATGGTGGACTGCCAATCACTCCTCAACACATCAATTTGAGATCCCCCGCGCGTGGGTTCTGGGTCACCCTGAGCTCGGCCAGTACCAGACTCAAATCGCAACCCTGTTGCACTCCAAGTCTCGCAGATGCCGGAGGTGCATGTGCCCCAACTGCCAAAAGAGCAGCGACGCACCGGGGAAGAGAAAGCAGCACCTGTGCCACCTGCCGGGCTGCGGGAAGGTGTACGGTAAGACGTCGCACCTGAAGGCGCACCTGAGGTGGCACGCAGGTGAGCGGCCGTTCGTCTGCAGCTGGATGTTCTGCGGGAAGAGCTTCACGCGCTCAGACGAGCTCCAGAGGCACCTGCGCACGCACACCGGCGAGAAGCGCTTCACCTGTCCAGACTGCGCCAAACGCTTCACGCGCAGCGACCATCTGGCCAAACACCTGAAGACGCACCTGATGCGCAAGAACAGACCGCTGTTCCCCGTGCTGGATCACGTCAACAAAACTCTTGAACAGAAGTCTTAGATCGTATTTTGTGAGCACTTTTTGCGGGCCATCTCAGTAAATAGGCCTATAAAATGTTGGGGTGTGTTTTTAATTCAAGTTAAATCTTTAATTTGGGGCAAGTTGTCACATTTGTTTGTAAATGTTACACATGTGTAGTTTCTTTTATTAATTACAATATTTGTTGGACAAAACAATAGTTTCGCATTTTTGTGTGTTTGTTGTTTCATCGATTGCTTTCATAATTGGTTTAAATATAACAGAAAAACAAGCTGTTTGATGTTATTGAGACATCTTAAGCCATATAGTGACAACATGCTCAAAAGATGTGGGTTAGGTCAACTCTTTCTTTCTTTCTTTCTTTCTTTCTTTCTTTCTTTCTTTCTGAGAAATGTTCAAAAGCGTTTTATCGTCAGGACTTTAAGGTAAGTGTCTATATACAATAATTTTGACCCTAAAAAAAATTAGAAGTAATAAAGTTTACAATATGCAATATTTACCTATATTTAGGCTACCTTCGTTTTCAAAAAGACATTAGGCTACTTGGAGGCTATATCAAGTGTATACTATTTTTTACTGTGTTTTATTTTATTTATTTATTTTTTATTTATTTTTTATTTTTTTTACCACACCAAAAACAAATGCACACTTTTTTGATAACTTGAAAGTTAAAATACTCATGGACCAAAGAAGAGGCCTATATTGTGCACTGTTTATTATTTAGAAGACTATTGTGTTTACTGTATACTATTATTATTATTATTATTATTATTATTAATACAGTAATTTTATGCTGTAATATATTGTGTAATACAAATATATTGTGTTTGTATTTTGTTTGGGACTGGGGCCAGTATTGCGTGTATCAAGTGTTACGTAAGACGTTCGTTCCGTAAGGAGCAGGTTGCGCTCGGATTATTTAGAGGTGACTCCAGTTGCTATGGAAACAGGACGCTTTTTCCGCTTCAACCTGCCAGTGCTCTCAAACTGCGACGAGGCTTAGAAAGTCGAAAGAAACTTCAGAAAAATGTTACTGTAGGTTTGAAATTTTATGGCAGACAGTAGTAAAAAAAAATATTACCCCTTCAGCTCTCAAATACAGTCGATAGATCTTTATAAAAAATAAAGTTAGACACTTCGCACAGATGAACAGGTAAGAGCGCTCATATATGGCACTTTAACGTTAAGTTATTAGCCAATTACATGACTTCCATTTTCTACGTTATTTTTCACAGTTTATACCTGTTTTTCTACTTTAGTTCGCTTTGTTCGCTGTGAATATCGCAGTAGAATGTGACTGATAGTGATCTACGCTTAAAAAATTCAACAGACTCTTGAGTTACAGTCAGCAGCCTAGACTGATCTAACTTGGACTGTTAGCTATATGTTAACATAACATCAGGGCCCATATTTAAAACTGGGCCCTGGCATATTTTTACATTAACTCAGCATGAACGCACAATTGTATTTTAAACATTTTTATTTTTTCTATTAGTAGAAACACACTTTATTTAACTTTATATAACGGCTTTACCATTTCTTTAACATATAAAGACCTGTTTATTTTTGATTATAAGTTTACAGTGTGTTGGAAGGCCCTCAGAAGTCTCATCCAAAGTCAATGAAAAGGTCAGTGGCAGGACAATCTACATTTGGAGATCATTCATGTTCCAGTTCGATACTGATATCGTGTTTTCTTTAATATTAGAAACAGTTGTATCTGATGTTGATCATTGTGCTATTTTAGTAGCATATGTGTAATTTTAAAGCATTGTTTTGACTTAAGTCTTGTTCACATTTTGTCTTTTTTCTATTTCTGCTAAAGGAGTTTGCACCCTTAAAACCAGTGATTGACAGCTCAGCAGGTAAAATAATTTAGGCATTAGTCTGCAGGAATTAATATCTATCTATACATATACACATGCACATGACAGCGGTCTGTCTTGGTTGTTTCTCAAGGCTTATTTTTCTTCTGAAAGAGTTAATGAAATTAACTGCTTTGTTCTTTAGATCCAGTGGTAAAAGAATCAGTGGAATGGAAACCAAAGTAGGTTTAAAAATGGGTTTCTAGGTCACTGCGATTATATGCTGTATTGTTTGAATGCTGACCTATGAACAATGAAGATTTTTATTGGATTTACAGATCCATCAAGTCTTTTGAATTCAATATGCTTTTCGATACATACAATACACTTTACTTGATTTAAAAAAAACATGTCCATGTCAAATGGTTTGATTTTGTGCAGGCAACACAAACTAAAACTCAGTGGAAAGACAGAAGGACAGGGACCCTCTGTAAACTCTGAGACAACAAATATGAAACTCAAAGCTCCGAGTTCCACAAGGTAAAAGCAGTAGAGACATTTTATAACAGTGATTAATGAACAAAAATTGCATGCAGCTCTCAGTCAACAGGTCAGTGTAAAAGAACTGGGATATTTACAATTAAAGAACAGTTGACCCAAAATAAAAATTTACTGTAAATGTACTGACCTCAGGCCAACCTTGATTTAGATGAGTTTGATTCTTCATTGGAACAGATTTGGAGAAATTTAGCATGCATCACTTGTTCAGCAGTGGCTCCTGCAGTGAATGGGTGCCATCAGAATGAGAGTCCAAACAGCTGATAAAAACATCACAATAACCCACAAGTAATCCACACCACTCCAGTCCATCAATTATTGTCTTGTGAAGTCAAAAGCTCCATGTTTGTTAGAAAAAAATCCATTAAGTTGTTTTTAACTTCAAACCATTGTTTCCGTCTAAAATACGAGTCCTCTATCCATAATACTGCTTTCTCCAGTGAAAAAGTTGTTTCATCTGAATCACGAGAGAAATATGCACAGATTTACAAGCAAAAACAGTCCAAAACAGTTTAAAATAAAATGACGGTGGATTTTGATATGAGAGGACAGCAGGGGATGCACTTTTTCACTGGATGAAACGTTATTGTGGATTATGGACTCCACGTAATTTGGCCAGAAGTGATGATTTAAAATCGTCTTAATTATGAATTAGTTTTTACAAACAAGCATCTTTTCACTATAGATGACGCTAACTGATGGGCTGGAGTGGTGTGGATTACTTGTGGATTATTGTGATGTTTTTATCAGCTGTTTGGACTCTCATTCTGACGGCACCCATTCACTGCAGAGGATCCACTGGTGAGCAAGTGATGGAATGCTACATTTCTCCAAATCTTGAATGGGCTGAGGGTAAGGAAACTGTTTCTTTAAACTTATTTACTTGAAATAAGAATGCTTATATACAACATTTTTATTGCACTGAACCACTTCAACCATCATTTAGATGCTTTGGTTTTGTATATATAGGCAAATGAAAGAAAAACCTGGTGAAAAGACAGAGGGTCAGGATCCTTCCATAAAGACAGAGTTCAATCCTTCCCTGAACTCTGAAACATCAGATACCACACTCAAAGTACACACTTCCAAGAGGTAAAAACAAAAGCATATAATTTAACAAAATAATAACTAAAAGCAATAAGTTTTCTATACTAGAGAATTAGGATAGATGCACAATACTAAAAGGAATAAAGAAACAATCTTATTTTTAATTTGAGTATATCAGTTGATTTTTATATTCCGGTCAGCATGCTCTTTGGGTCATGCATGGGATGTGGTTTATGGGCCGTACATGCATAAAGCAAGGAAGCTGATGGCATTCATTCGCTCCAGTGATCTCTAATAGTTTACCTTTTATCACCCATTTTTTTTCAGCAGCAGAGGGTATAATGCCTCTAAAGCTCCGTCCTTCAGAAATGTAACCACGCATGGACATAAACTACCTAAACAGGTTCCCCCTATTATGACAGGTACTGAATCTGTTTTATCCTTTAGTTCTTTTCAGCACATTTATTGTTTAATCTATTTGTCTCAGAGTATCTGAAGCATTTTGTGATACGTGTCCAAAATGGATTTTCTTTTTTAATTTAAGCATTAGAAAAACAAGGAGAATGTGATGTCCAGTCAGAAAGTGTGCATGAACTACATATCCAGGCCCCTCAAGTAGTACTGTCTGCAAATGACCAGGATACTCATGAGGCACTGAGTGAAGAAGATGGAAATGAGAGCGCTGAAGGACACGTGCCGCTAGAATTGTTTGCAGAGGTGAGACATATATGTCGTGAATCTGATGTGTTTGAAAAAAACTACTGACTAAACAAATGTTCTGTTTTTGTTTCTATGAATTCAGTTTCTACAGGCCGTGATGACAAAGAATTACCAACTTGCGAAGAAACTCTGTCAGATGAGTAAGTAGCCATGTGAATTAGTATTGTTTACAATTCACATTTCTCATACAATGATACTGATGTTTCCATCATTCTTTAAATTCAGTTTTAATTTATGAGCCCCAGAACTCAGAGGCCAAGAGCTTCCTGCCTCTCATAGAAGAAAAATTACTGATAGGTGAGATTATAATCTATTATTTTTCTTTCTTTCTATCTATCTATCTATCTATCTATCTATCTATCTATCTATCTATCTATCTATCTATCTATCTAACTATCTATCTATCATCAGTTTATTTTTGACATGGTAGTTTCATTTTGCTTTGACCCTTAAATTGTTAAACTGTAGAATTTACATTCGTATGTCAAAAACATAAGCTTTACTATGATTTTCCTCTTTAGTCTTTAAATTAACATAGTGATATGTATTTCTGAATTGCTTTAACCAAAAATGTTTTCATAAGCACTGCAGACATTAATGAAAATTAAATACCATTAATTAATTAGAAGCAATGTTCCAAATGGGTAACTTTAATAATCTGCGAGCTTGACTTGAAATGTAAGTGTGTTGAATTCACCTTCTTTATCTGGGTGCGATTATTAATTCTAGAAGCGGATGAGGAATCAGATGATGATGATGATGATGAATCTGATGAATCTGACACATCTGATGATGATGACGTTGAAGATGATGATGAGTCCTCAGATGATGAGTCCTCTGACACAGATGAAGAGTCCACTGACAGCACAGATGATACATCATCATCTTCATCATAAACAACACACAAACAGTTTAATAGATCTAGTGGTCCTAATCACGTACAGTATTGTTTAGTATTAATACATCTAATGCTCATAAACAATGTGTGTCATGTTTAGAATCTCATGCATGCTCAGTTATGTCTAATACTGACTGGACTTTAAATTATATTCTGCGTGAATTGTAATCTATATGTTTTAAGATAATAAAGTAGCTATTACCTACTTTCGGTTTAGTTGTTGAAAGGTGCAAGACATTATAGCGCCATCTAATGTAGGGGAAACAACAGTTTCACAATTTGAACCGGGGTTAGTTGTCACACTGGAAAGTTGTCAAAAAGCTCCCCATCTAACAAGGAACGTTCTTTTTGGCTAATGTTCTGGAAAGGTTACATTATTAACAAAGGTTTTTTTTGTTTGTTTGTTTTTTTTTCCCCAAGTAACGTTATTAGAATGTTTGTTCAAAGTTATCTGGTCTTTAATAATGTTCTCAAAATGTTAGCACAAAAACTTTATTTATACATCGTTCATGGAACGGGTTTTTTTTTTTAACGTTTTAATTGGACGTTCATCTAACATTTATCTAACATTCAAAAATGTTACTACTTGTTTTAGAATTTTCAGAGAACATTCAAAGCGTTCCCATGTTTACGGAATGATAAAATGGAATATTCCTTCAACGTTCACATAAGTTAAAACATTTAAAAACTGGACGTTTTGAACGTTAAGACAACATTCAGAAATAACTTTTTCTTAACTGAGTTGGAACATTAGAAAATGTTCTTATAACATAATTTTGTTTAATTAGGTCATTTCTATAATAGTCTACTGTAATATTTTGAGTAGTCCAAATATACAAATGCTTTTTTTCTTTAGCAGTGGCTGTGTTGAATTCAAACGTCTTCAAATTAATTGAAACTACAGTTGTCGTGAATTTTATTCTGTCAGTTTCAAGTATAGTATTAGCTGTTGCACTGGTGAACGCAAAATCACGATGAGTTAAGAGGAAATAACGATGTTTGCGTTCACTACTTTTTTGTTGTCAAAACTTGCGCCTACAGGGCTTGAATATGGAACAACCCACCCAGAGAAATACTGAAAAAATGCGTGACAACTAGCCCCTGTCTCTTCTGAATGCAGGTATTGACCGAGAGGAGCTGTCCAGGTGCTGAAAAGGCGGTAATGATACTGCGCACTTATAATTAACAACAACCAGTGAAAGGTTGTCGTCAGTATTGACAAGCGTAATCAGCAGAGGTTCTAAAATAAACGATCTTACAAGCAAGAACACAGCATTTCAAGTGATTTTCCAGGGCGCTGCCCAAAAATCCTTCATTCAAGTTCAAGTTGGTCTGTTCTCTGTTGCCACCTCGTGGATGTCGGTGTTGTTATAGTTCCAGACGTCTCATCTAGGTTATAATGGGGCTGATCCACAAGTCATGCAATTAAAGAAAAAAAAACAAATTCTAAAATGTTGTTACATTAGAATAAAATAAAAATTGTATGGTTTCCCTCCAAAATATCAAGAAACACCTGAGCTCGTCCTCGTGATGTCTCTCTGTCTGACTCTCTCCCCCTCTCTCTCTTTCTCTCACTCACCGGTTTCTCACTCCCACGGTATTTTGACGTGTGTGTATATATATATTTTACTCGGAGAATTAAACTTATGTGTCAGATGGCTTGAGTCCATATAATAATCTCGAGACAAACCCGTGGATATTAACCGGTGGAAAAATACACCAGAAGTGAATTTTGGAGATTCTCCTGCATGTCGCCTTTTGAAGGATAAACACTGAATCAATAATTGGCGCTGGATGGATTTTTATTTTCTTGTTCACTCTTCTGGTTTTGTGATGTCAAGCGTCTCACGGCCACATCACACGGTGTGAAACATTCTCCGTGTGCCTCCGTTTTTCTGGATTTTATTGTGACACCTGTGACTTCGTAAGGTAAGCTCTCACCTTCTGCGTTTTGATCTAAAGTCAAGCCCTTTTTTCCTGTCTACAATGTTAGGAGGATGAGAATATTTGAAAGAGGAGCAGAAACTTAATTATGCTTTTTATATTCGATGATAATAAATGCATGTGCAGATATAAACCAGTTTATGCCAATATTATGATCTTACAGAAACAGGTCTGGCAAAATAATGATCTAAAAACATGGTGTAATTTAACACATGAGCAGCGCAATGATTTTTTGGCCATATTTCACTAACCCCGACAGTGATTGATGCGCGTTATTTGAAGATATTTAAAGATCATCTTAATTGAGAAATCAATAAGTCACTCTTTTTCTATTCATTTTCTCTCTCTCTTTTTTGGGGGGGAGTGAGCATCGGTTAAACGGACTGAGCTTCTGACCTTCTGTAAAATCATCTGACACAAAGAAACATGTTTATCATCTTCATCTTGACTAATAATGCATTCAAAATGATCATTTCTGTCCTGACTTCGTCGCCTTTGTTATGCTGCGGCTGAAGTGAGCAGATTCTTCATTTCTGCGTTTTAAATGATTCGATTTAAAGACCTAGTTACAGAGCCAATTAAGTCAGACTTCACGGTCTGCTGCGCGCTGGAGCTCAGAGGTGCGTCTGGAGAACAAGAACCGGACCGCCATCCAAAATACCAAGTTATATACAGTAGGTCGGGTTATTTTCGGAACTTACCTATAATTCCTTTCGTTATTTCTTAAGTGTGTTGCTTATTTCTCGCGCTTTGGATGTGCTGTTAGGTGCGCTGCTCTATCAGAGCGCATTTCTGAACATGACAGAACACAAGACAAATTATCCTTGTGACGGGGAGTGAATTACTGCCATTTCAGAAGGATATCACAGATGCGTGAAATTATGCTGGAGATTCCTTGAAAACAAAAACGCTTGCTTTTATTTGTATATGAGATAAAGGACGGTATTATTTAGTATTATGTGCCATCACTTTGTTTTGTCCTAATTCTCCACATTTTCGTTTATTGTGGGGTTTTTTCTTCAGTCTGAAAGCTGTGAGGTGTTTCTCCTGGACTGATGGCGTCTTCTGCACCTTCTTCCTCGGCTCCTGATATGGACCCAAACACGTCTAATTTACGACAACCTGCCACAAGTAGGTCTCTCTGGATAACGCGTTTTTCACTTGGCTTGTTTACTCCGTGGGGTGGCGATGTTCATCACTGCCTTAAAAAACACACAGCACCGTGTGAAATGTCTATTAGCTGAGAGAGATAGTAGAGAGACAAATGATAAATTATTTGATGATAGATAGATAGGTAGATAGATAGATAGATAGATAGATAGATAGATAGATAGATAGATAGATAGATAGATAGATAGATAGATAGATAGATAGATGTTAAAACTGAAACTCCTAATTTAGGTTTTTGTCATAAAAATGTAAATTCTTAAATTTCAGGATCAAAGTGGAGGAACAGGGAGAGATCGATAAACAGACGATGTGTGCAGATGTATATAATAGGCTACTAATAATAATAATAATAATAATCTTATGTATGATTATTTTATCTCTTGTTCGTTTTTGGTATAATTTTAGTCTGAATTCAGATATGGAGATTACAAATAAAATTATATTCTTAATTTTACTCTCAAAAAAGAGCATCCTACTTCTGCCTAATTACGTGTTGCAGTTAATTATGGTACCGATCTGATAACAATAGTCCTGCTTTTTGCTACGTTTTTATGGCAGCTTAAATAACAGCAATCAGCCATCGTCTGCTCTCAACAATCCCACCTTAATAGCGTAATTACAAAAATTACCCGCCATCACGGTCCAATTCACAGTTTCCTTTGTAAATGTAGCCTACTTAAAATGCCGGAGTCGGGATTTTTTTTTTTTTATGCATAAAAGAAACGGATTTGATCTGATTTGATCGGGTTTAATAAACCTTAGTGTGCCTTTGTGTATATATGTAAAAATAAAAAAAATAAAATCACTTAAAACGTCATGCACAAAAATAAACAATGCAATAATATTACGACGTATAGTACATATATTAGGCTATATATATTTTATGTTATATAAATGTTGTTATTAATCCATGTTGTCAAGAGATTTATATGTTGTGTTGTTTTATTGTGCGTGCGTGCGTGTGTGTGTGTGTGTGTGTGTGTGTGTATACTGCGTGTTTTGCCATTATCTCCCTGCCAAGCTCTATCTCACGCTCACTGACCTGAGGGGCGCGCGCTGTCTCTGCCTCGTGCTGACAGCGCGCGCCCGGGGCAGATAGAGCTAGATCTGCCTCCAGACACAACCCACCCCGGAGGATGACATCAATTCATATCAAACTATTGATAATAGGCCTAATAACAAATCTGCTTCGTTTCCTTTTGTGCACATTTCATGCAAACACACTGTATTGTTTATATAAAAATGCAAGCTCAAAACGTTATGAATATTGTTGTTCATGCTATTCAGTATATGCGAATGCTTAATGTTGTGAGTGTGTGTGCATTTTTGTTTCATTGGCATCTGTCTGGTCACTAATGCTGGAGGTCATCCATGGTACATTTTCTCTAGTCTCACTGTATGACGGCTGGCAAGTCAAACACAAGCGTTTCACTCAATTAATTCCGAGACCTCATTTCATGCCCGCTTATTTTAAACCGCCTCTTTGCCGGATGTGTGCCACCATCTATTAGCTGCCTGCCCCTCTGATAGCCTCTATTGATTCCTTTCAAAAAACCTGAAATAGACACAGAAGAGAAAAAAAACAACAACAAAAAAAAGCCACAGAGCCGGCAAAGACCCAAATCTGTTGCGCACATTCATTGCCTTCTGCATCAATGCATGTTGACCCAGCTTTATTAGGCGCACACATCCTCACCCATAGCATAAAAAATACAATGAAATATGGGATGTTGAACAGCTCTCCAAACGTCTCGTTTTAGCCTGCGACGCGTGGTACGGGGTTGCACACGGATGCACGAGGAAACTGGGCATGAAGATCTGTGGTAAGTTTCAGCCAACATCATTTCAGTCAGTGGGGTCACTCAAGGTGCCAAAACCAAAGGCACCTTTATCCATGCTGTTGTTGCTCTGTTTACACAGGTGTGAATACATTTGTGCCCTAGATAGGGAGCAAGTGACTGTCATTGCGTGTTTCCATCACACCAAAGGTCAGCGAGCTGATATTTACCCTGTAGGCTACTGTGTGAACAGGGTCTTAGGCTTTTGTTCCCCCATATCACCCCTTGTTCACTCGCATTATTATTTTCCGGACAAAGGAATAGAAATCAGCCCGAAAGGAGAGGTTTACGCCAGCAAGAGAAGAGAAAAATAGCCTAGAGAGTGCTGTGAATCGTCAGGGTCTGGATGGAAATATTCTCTCACGGTCAGTTAGATAGGTTTTCGTAACTGGATTTGTTCTACAGTGAAACTCTATATATCAGGAGAAAAAAGGGCTGCCGGTGTTGCTCTCTAGTCTATTAGTTTCCTAGTGGGTGGTTCTCTGTCTCTCTCTCTCTCTCTCTCTCTCTCTCAACTTGTCTTTTTATGCAACGCTGCTTTTTATAGCCTGCTAAAAGATGTGAAGAGGATTGGGTGTTTTTAAGATGATGACGTCTGGGAGGATGTGGCCATTGCTCCTCGTGAAATTTAAGTCGTTTCATTCTCGTATCGCAAGGCAGAATCCTCTGGATTTAATTTATGTATTAAAATTAATGTAATGATAATTATGCACTGATTATTGCAAAAACCATGATACTAATTAATAATAAAATGTATATGCTACAACCTACAGGAAAACACACACAAAATGAAAACTTGAATGATCATTCTGTCATTAAAATTCTGTCATTAAAATTATTTTGTACTGCAGGGATAAATGCGAATGCATAAAGTGAAGAAAAAAAAACTATAAATAATAAAAATATAAAAATAAAATTTCTTTATTTCTTTAAAATTGATTTTCTTTATGCATTCATGTATTTCTTTATGTGTTTATTTTTGTTTATTTCTTTGGAGAGAGCTCATGCAGAAATAGATTTTGATTAAAATTAAAGAAACGAAAATAAATTAAATTAATGTGTGAAGTCATATCTTTTGTAATATTCGGCACATATCAAGCGTAAATGATTTTGTACAGCTATTTAATCAGAATGTGTGTTTTATTTAAATTGTATGCACAATAGACATGCTTAACGTGCTTGTGAAGACCAAAAAGCCTTTGGTCTTTAGCTTGAGAGAAAACAGAAAAATCCATTTTGATAGCCGCAATAAAATCGTGTCGCCTATTGATGTTCAGCGCATCGCCAAAGATTTACGGCATCGAATAGTCATTAGCTCTTATCAGAACCGAGCCTGAATGAGAGAGATGGGCTGCACGGTGGGCAGAGGGGAGTATTAACGGGGGTCTGTTTTCTCTGATAATATTGTGTGATAGTCCTGCTCAAAATAAGAGAGATAACCGGCACGCAAAACAACCGAGCCCTCGTGGCCAAAAGAAGGAAATATGCTGTTAAATATTGAGAAATATTCTTTATAATCTTACCAACCATCTGTGACCCATGTTTTACAATATTTAGTGGCTTTAAGTAGTTCTCCATAAATAAAATCAGTCAGTACAAAATGTAGCCTATGAATTATGATTGAAAAATATACATATTTTGTATTGCTAACTATGGTGTTCGCTCTCTTTCACATTTAAAAATAAAGTTTCCAAATCGGGTTTTTGATTAACCATTTTGGGTTCTCCAAAGATTCTTTCAGTGATCAGTTCTTAAAAGAACCATTTTTGGAATACGAAGAACATTTTAAAAATCCAAAGAACGTTTTATCCATTGTAAAGAACCTTTAATGGATTCTTGAAGATTCTTCGTGGAACCATCGATGCCTTTATTTTTAATTATAATTGGGTCTTTAAGCTTTGCCTAAACCTGTGTGTCCATGATCACGTAAGATGCTGCAATAAAACATCCTCGATAGATGGAGCTTCGGTGTATTGAATGTGCCTGTCAGCAGTTAATGGATCATCTAGTCAGTCAAGCGGAATCTGTGAAGGATGACAGACCCAGACTCAGCCGTGTTTCAACAGTGTTTCATGATCCAAAAAACACACACCCTGCATGTCCTCTGATGTCATGGCTACAGTAACACCTCTGAACCTCCACCAATCCATAAATAGGCTAGCGCTGTCCTACTAATACTCCAACCACTGGAATCAGCCTAGGTATAAATATCAGAGAGCAATTAACCCTGCTGTTAGTTGCTTATGTTAAAGCAACTGGTTGGAGATACAACTTTTTTCCTCTAGCATCCAGAATCAAGGCTGAGGATATGTTTTGCAATTCTTCCCCGTGTTGTAATGATGCAGGTTTCCTGCAGAAGAACAACAGTCTGGATGAGAAGAGTCGGATGGTGGGCGCCTTCAAGGAGAGCTCGAAGAACCAGATGTCATGTGACAACAGCGAGCGCTTCACGCGCGCAGAGACAGACTTCTCCAACCTGTTCGCTCGAGGTAACGACAAACCTCATTCTGAATCATGTTTCCATACGCTGCTGTGCGCACATATATGCCAGAAAGTGTTAAACTTCTGAATCTAATGCTTTCTAGCTTCTAAATCAGACACTTGAAAGGTAAAGAGATTAAATTTGATTGTTCATATATTATTGTAAACTAAAACCATGAATACATATATCAGCAATATAGATAGATAGATAGATAGATAGATAGATAGATAGATAGATAGATAGATAGATAGATATAATACAAGCAAAAAATATGTTTTTATTTATTGCTGATATTTTCACTAGTTGTCTCAGATGGAATAATGAACAAGAGAAATATCAGGAAAATATATATTTTAATATTTATTGTATTTTTTTTTCTTTCCAACATGTAGTATCAATACAACTATTTAAAAGTTTATTTTAATTAATTAATTCATTTATTTTTATTTCAGAATTTTATGCATTTCCATTCAGAAACATGATCAATGTCAGTAACTGATTATTGATCTATAAATTATGCAGAATCTTAAAATCTGTTTATTTTTGATTATATTTTTCTTAATTATTTCAAAATCAGAACCAGATATTTTTAAGGATTAGATCAAATAAAATAAAAAAATCCCAAATTTTTAGTCTGGGTTTTTAGACTTTTCACCTCCACTATATATTTTTATTATTATTGCCTCACCTATCAACACATTGCACATAAACAATAGATATGTAAAATATGCTGACTCACATGCTGGCTCACTCCATTCCAGATCTACTGCCTGCTAAAAATGGCGAGGAACCCACAATCCAGTTTCTTCTCGAGGTGGTGGAGATCCTCACCAATTATGTGCGCAAGACCTTCGACAGATCCACCAAAGTGCTGGATTTCCATCACCCTCACCAGCTCCTGGAGGGGATGGAGGGCTTCAACCTGGAGCTGTCTGACCAGCCAGAGTCGCTGGAGCAGATCCTGGTGGACTGCAGAGACACGCTCAAGTATGGAGTCAGAACAGGTACAGGCCCGTGGAGCAATTACCACACCGTCCAATCATCACAATAAACCCGGCATGAATCAACATTAGTCAAGCTTTAACTTTAATTAATATAATTTACAGCTGACAACAGAGATATGAGCTGATTCTGATATTAAATAATGATTCATTTATGACAGGTTCTTCCTATTTATTCACATAAGTTATATCTTGGTCATTTGAAAAGAGCAGTTTTGGATATGTTGATAGTTGAGCAATTTAAATTCAATGTGTTTTCAAATGAGTTTGACTTGCTTATAATTTAATTTATAGGCAATATATGAAAGCAAACGGAGAAAGTTAATGATATCTAATAACCACACAGTCACTTGATTTGATATTTACTGTCTAATGCAATAAACTGCATTTTTAAGTGTCCAAATACTTTTGGGGCTACTATAACCCTGGTGATATATATATATATATATATATATATATATATATATATATATATATATATATTACCAGGGTTATAGTTTTTATATATATATATATATATATATATATATATATATATATATATAGATATAGATATAGATATATATATATATATATATATATATATACATATATACATATATACATATATATATATATATATATATATATATATATATATATACAGCACAACTGTTTTTCCATATCAATAATAATCAGAAATGATTCTTGAGCATCAAGCATATTAGAATGATTTCTGCAGAATCATGTGACACTGAAGACTGGGGTAATGATGCTAATAATTTAGCTTTGTATCACAGGAATAAATTATGTTTTAAAATACATTACAAGAGAAAGCAGTTATATTAAGTGGTAAAAATATTTCACAATATTACTGTATTTTTGATCAAATATATGCAGCCTTGGTGAGCATGAGAGATTTTTTCAAAAGCACTAAAAAATTCTACTGACCTCGAACTTTTCAACAACAGTCTTTTGGTCTGGTTGATTCATTTTATGATATTAAAGAGTATGCATTTGCAATTTGTACTTATAGTTCCTATAAAATTTATTTTTCTAGGTCATCCTAGATTCTTCAATCAGCTTTCATCTGGTCTGGACATCATCGGTCTGGCTGGAGAATGGCTCACCTCTACTGCCAACACTAACATGTGAGTTACTCGAACCCACTGATCTCCTGTCCTCTCCCGTCCTCTCGCTGGGGTCATTCAGCAATAACAACATGTTGTCTGTGTTATGTATATAAGTATTTCCATTGCTCTGAGGTTATGTAAAGAGTTTGTTTGAACGCTATGGCTCGAGGCGCTGTCTTTGTCAAGGCTGTATCGAGTGATGTGTCTGAATGCTGTAGCCACCCCGCTGCCCTCCAGGCCTGTGAGATTGCATATTGATCAGCCCATAGAGTTACACATTTCACTGCTGATATAAAGAGCAAATTGAACGGAGCTGTTCTATTGGACATTTCTGTCTGATGAGTTTCTCATGCGATTTGCAAAGAAACGATAGTATAGATTGCACTGACACATTGAATATTTTTGTTTCCATTTAAATGCCAGAAAACACATAGGCATGGGAAAGACTGGGGCTGGTTGTCACATATCTTCTCCAGGGAATATTTCTATGTTTTAATGGCATTGACACAATCCTTAAAATCTACCTAAAATGTTCATAATGTTAATGGTAAAATACTGTAAAAAAAAAAAAAGCTGTGGTAAATCCTTTTATTTACATTTCTATACACAGTGAAAACTGTGATAAATCCATAGGGACATTTCATCTAAATTTCCAGTAAAAATTTACAGTTTTTGGAAGTGGAAAAAAAAAAAAAAAACACGTTATCTTATGATTTACAGTGGAAAAACTCTAAATTGAATTCCCTGTGTGATACTTCACATTTAATGGGTTTTCATTGAAATAATTATGTTTCTTCTTAGTGTTTTGTTATCAGTTATGTACATTTTGGTATTATGTTACAACTTATGTTGTTAAATGAATGTTGTTTATTGCATTATTTTAGTGTCACTTGTGTTACCATGATGGTGTTTTGTATATGACACTGTGCAACTTCTATATATTAATATTTATCTCAGCTTGTGCCAATGTTACTTTAGTGTCATTAAAATACTAGTTTTTGTTAATATTTAAAATAAGTTTTTATTTGTATATATTCATTTATATTAATTAATATAATTAATAATTAATATTAATTATATATTAATATTTTCTGTTTTCATTTTAATTTTAATTAAAATTTTAATAATGTTATGTGTTTTTTATTTTTAGTAGTTCTTATTTATTTTATATATGACTATATAATTTTAATTTTTTTCAGTATTAGTTTTAGTTATTTTAGTACATTGAGTCTCATAAATTAAAATGAGAAATGTTGCCTTTGCAACTGTGAAATAAGTAGATTTTTATATTTTATTTTATTTCATTTAACTTTTTTTATTTCAAGTAACAAAAATGTTCTTTTATGGTTTTAGTTTTGGTTTCAATTTTAGTCAACTAAACCCTGGCTTGTGCTGAAATTTGATTCATCATGTGTCTTTCTCTTTACCACCTATGTTGTTATGTTATTAGTTAATATACTAACC
Source organism: Spinibarbus caldwelli (assembly GCA_039654775.1). Classification (NCBI taxonomy): domain Eukaryota; kingdom Metazoa; phylum Chordata; class Actinopteri; order Cypriniformes; family Cyprinidae; genus Spinibarbus; species Spinibarbus caldwelli. Next base: position 4,148,397 of record CM077236.1, read on the forward strand.
TATATTAACTTCATATCAGTGTTTTTTTTTTGTTTGTTTTTTGTTTTTTTTTACTGTAAATTTAAGTCAAATCCATAAAACCCTAAAATGTTGCTACCATAGTTTTTGGTAAAGTTCTGGCCATTTTTTTTTTTTTTACCATAAATTTTACTTTTTTTTAACTGTGCTCCTTATATAATATAAGTCACCCAAGTTATTACTAGAAAGAACAAGCATTTATGCAACTGGACATTTGGAATCAAAATCCAAGCTATAACCGTTCCCCAGGTGAAAACTAGCCCCTTCTTCAACTATACAACAGAAGCTGATGGGTTTTTTCATTAATCTTATTCTGCTGCTGTTAGTGCAGCACTGAGGAGTCTTACAGCACTAAAGCACAGAATGGACTTGTACCAAATCTATTTAACAGCCCATTGATTGTGTGTGACTGTGGGCTGGTAGGAAGTGTGTGCCAGCTGGGACCAGCCAGTTGGAGAGCGTGTCCCTGTGGGCCGAGCAGTCTGCCCATCGCATTTTACTCCCGGAGGCCATTTTGATCTCAGAGGACCGAGCACTTCATTACAGCTGTCTTTCTTAATATAAATAGAGAGCTTCTTATAATAGAAGTCAGTTAAGATGAAAAAAGCCTTATTAAATTGCCATAACTATGAACAATGGGTTTTGGCAAAAGGGAATTTCTTTGATTAATATCCTCTTAAGCTAATTCATACCACATATGTAGAGGAAGAGCAGAGCCAAAAATCATAAAAGAATCAAAGTTTTTACATTCATATCATATTTGCACACTTGCATTTCTGTAGTGCTTGTTTCTCAATAGTGTGACATCGAATATTCATAGGGTCTGTTCCATTGTAAGCTGCCTACGTAGGCAGTATTTTAAGGCATCATAATTGCATTCCAACATGAAATCTGTTTGAATAGATCAGCATAAATATGTTGCTCGATACCCCCATTTTGGACTAAAGCAGCATCACATGTAATGCTGCTTTTAAGGTCATGTGTGAACCTCGTACCTCCAAGTCAGGAAAATAAAAAACAAAATTAGCCTAAACAAAACAAAAGAATAATATTATTTAAAAAAAAAAAAATCATCTGCATTCAAAATGATGAAAATTATTCATTTCAGCACTGATAAAATGATACTTTGGACCAACTTAAAAATTACATTAGACAAAATAAAAAGATTTTTATTATAAATTTAATCAATATACAATATAATCAATATACAATACTATTTGTATTAATAACTATTTTTGGCAATTCTTTTTACAACTTAATTTCCCCAATAAAAATGATACAGTAAATTTGTTAGCTTATACCTAATTACTATAAATAAAGACAGGAATATTCTGTTCAAAAGACCTTAATGTCATCTTTTTTAAAATATGCATCTTCTTTTCTCTTATATCAAGAAAAGTCAGAAAATCTAGTCAGTGTCTAACCATCAGCATGTGGTGTCAAGCTAAAATTAGTATTTAAACAAAATTATTTATTTATTTATTTATTTATTTTAGTGTGTTAGAATGTTATTTTTCTTTTAGCCAAACTGAACAAACCAGATTTAACCATGATTTTCTATTAGACCAATACAAAAAAAAGCAATTTAAATAATGATGTTGTTTAATTTTTTTCGGTTACCTATACATGGTGTTACAGCTAAATGTTTGTGTTACATACAGCATATCACCAAAACTGAGTAATAAACTTGCTTTCCCCTCACTTATCTTTATATATAGGTAATAGTATCTATCTTTTAGATCAGTGTTTCTGCCATGTTTCATATCAACTCACTCCTTTAAACGTCACAACTCAACAAGTCGTGTATCATCTACAATTCAAAGCTTCACTTTGAATTTGACTTTGCTTGGTCATTCATGTACTTGGAACTCATAATTACGATATTTCCGACTCCACTTTGAAGGGCACATAAAAAAAGATATTCCCAGAGAGCAGTGTGATAAGTTCAGTGTAATATGGCGGACAAAGCAAGAGCATATACTTATATCCTCCTGAGACCCCCCGAAAAAAAGCTTTGTGAATTTTGTATTTTTTCATGTCATTGCATTGTTTAGACCATAAAAAAAAATGAAAAATAACATTTTTGAAAAATTATATTTTATTCATATTTTATTCTATGTCCTCTGTAGAGGACTCTAGGACTCAGTTTTTCTAAAAATAAAATGGCATGAATAGACATCAAAAAGGCAAAACAATGGAATTTTTTTTTAATCACCAATCAATTTTTAGATTTCAGGATTTTTTATACTAAACTTTGTTTAAGGATGATTCTCAACTATGTTATAAAATATATAACAAAATAATTTGATATACCATTTTGTTTTGTGCAATATGTGTGTAAAAATTTCCATGAACTGGTTTTCCCATTAAACACAGTGTATCTATACACTGTATCTAATTTGCATATTAATGTGTTGCTGTTGGGACAGCATGTTGAAAAAAGAATTGCCATAAAGTAATAAATGGCCAGATTTTCATAATAATATCTAATATTTCATAAGACAATTGAAAAATAATTAATTTTCCTATTCAGTTGTTATGTCTCCCAAAATGCAGAATAAACATGCTTTTAGTCCTGGTGTCCTCTACAGTGGACATGTATGAAATGATGTCCTGTTTCAGAACAGGAAGTCATATTTGAATTTGAAAACCCATAACATTTTCCTGAGATGTTGCTTTATGACAAACAATTTAAAAATTATTCAGATTTAAATGGCAATTAAAAAATATAATCATATTTCCATAAGGATGTAAAATTTTTCACTAAATTAAATTTAGCCATCTTTAAAGACCTAGGAGAGGGAGTGGTCATGGTGAAACTTCCAAACATTTATTATCTCTAAAAAAAGCCCTGAATGTGCTCTGTACAGGACATCCAGGCTTACTGTGACATGTGAGGTCTCAGAGAAATTCACTAAAATATAATGTCCACTACAGAGGCAAAAACTCCATAGCTGGGTCTCAGGAGGATATAATTGTTGCCTATTTCACCCTGTGTGTGTTTGCAATGTATTTTCATGCCATTAGCTTAGATACTAAGATAGATGCAGTAGATACTAAGGTTTCAAAACAGCTTGTAGTGTTTTCTTTTTTTACTTTGTGACATTTACTTTATATTATTTTTACCTCATTATAAATAAAGAACGTCCTCAAGTGCTACTGACATTTGAGAAGCCAAGAGGTGAGCGATGTGTTGGACGGTTTTTCTGTATTAAACCTTGAATTTTGCCCTTTCTTCATATCTCATTCCTGTAAAGCACCAATATGAGGTTAAAAAGCACTATATTTGTATCTGAAGGCGGCTGGAGCCATGCTGGCTCTTGTACATGAAACACTAATGGCAGAGGTGTGTTAGTTCAGCAGATGAGAGTGTGGGAGTCTCTCTGGGAGGAGGATGTTGATTAGTGCTTCACTCTGACGCTGAAGCATTTTCAGAATCTCAGTATAAACGTTTCTCCATTTCTCCCACATGATGCCATCGTCTTGCTCCAGGGATAAAGCTGTTCTGTCAGCCTCCCACCGTTCTCTGCCCCATTTTAAAGGATTTCACCTGCAATGTTTGAAAACGTTTCATTTCATCACTGCTGAGAGTGTTGCTTCTGCTGTTGCCACCTTCACACACACACACACACACACACACACATAAGCGCGCTGTAGAAAGGGCTTTGTGAGAAGAGAAAGAGGAGTGTCCTCATGTCTGTGATTCAGTGAATGGACGGGATGCAAATGCTGCTTATTCTGTCATTATTCACCGTGACTAATTTAGACCCATTATTTCTCATCAGCAGTGACACACACTGACCGGCAGCTAATGGACTGACACACACACACACACACACACACACACACACACAAAACTACCCCAACACCCTCAAAATAGCTTCACGTAAAAGACAACAGGAGATACTTACATGAAATTTTAGTCATATTTCCAGCTGGTTGCTGCATTGTAATGTGGTTGTGTATGTTTCTGTGGTGCTGCTAGGTGCTTGCCAAGGTATTTTGGGGTGGTTGATAGGGCTCTTTATCTCTTTGACAAATGATTTTCAATGGTTGATGCAGATATTGATATGGCAATAAAATTCTGATCATATTTAATGCACAATACAGCAAGAATGTAAAATACACAATATTTACTCATAACTGAAACAGAAATTTTGTATTACACTGCAAAAAAAAAAAAAAAGTATAAAAATAAAATAGTAAAACTCAGTATTTTATATTGTTGTCCGTTACAAACATCTAAACATTCTTAAATCAAGATACATTTACTTGAGAAGCAAAATTACATAAGATATAAAGGCTTGTTTTCTGAAAAATGTATCCAAATAAAGCAGGGTTTTGCTTAAAATAAGAAAGAATATCTGCCAATGCACTTAATTAAAATAATAATAATAATAATTTCCCACCCCATATTTTTGCAATGGAAAACAAGATATAATAATAATAATAATAATAATAATATATATATATATATATATATATATATATATATATATAGATATAGATATATATATAGATATATATATATATATAGATAGATAGATAGATAGATAGATATAGATATATAAGAAATTTATTTTTTCTGTCTAATCATTGATAAGACAATCTGTAAACAGTCAAAAAAAAAAAAACTTATGGTAGCTTCATTTGACCAACGTGTTGTATTTATATTGAGCATTAGATTATGATTTTATGTTATGCAAATGTATATCACACAATGCATTTTAATTTCATAATATAGGTGAATATATAAACGGTCCCAATATGCATTGTGCATTCAGGCAGATATTACATTTCCTGTTGGTTTCTACTCCTTTGTACATGAAAATGTAGTTTGTCAAATCCAACACGTGTTATAGGCCTGCGCAAGAAACATTGTTCTATTTATACGACATTATGACAGCTGGAATCATGTTTTCGCTGCGTGTTATTGATGATTCCCCGTTATTTTACTGTCTCAGATCTTTGTTTCTTTTTGTGACGGAGCTGAACAATGAGTCTGCCCGGGGCTGTTCGTGTCCTAGTTGTGTTCCATCACACGTTCATCCACTTTCGTCCATCCTTTCTGTGAATGAGATGGATTTGTGCTGAAGCGCGGTCTTATCTCGCGCGCGCAGCAGTCCCCTCATTTGTGCGCTGTCTGTCCCCCGTCAGCCTGAACTCCTGACAGATAGCCATCAGAGTACTGACTCCCTTCATTAAAACAGCCTGAAATGAGCCCTTATCTAGTCTATCACAGCCGTCTTTTAATTAGCGATATTCAAAGCAGCCGAGAGGAACACAATGTGTCTCTGATGGAGCAGTATGTGATGTCTGCAGGAACTGTGATTCTCTGAAGCGGTTGTTGCCAGATTTGGACAATTTGCAGAAGTGGAACGTTAATAGGCTATTAATTTAATAGCATAAATACGAACCTCATAATATGTCTAAATTTAAAATTTTCAGCCCAAAATCGAAGTTAAATAAAAAAAATATATAAAGAAAATAAATAAATACTAATTTTTATCCACCTTATTTTGCTAGGCGAAATTAAGCTATTTTTTGGTTAAGGCTAGAAGGGATACAGCTGCGGCTACTGCATGTGCACATCAATAGGCCTATAGAATAATTTTTGTCACACAACAAATTGCATTATTATAAGGGGTAGGTTTAGGGGTGGGGTAGGTGTTGGTGTAGACGTTAATAACGTCAAAATTTGTATTTGTAATGGTTTTACTGGTTAGCCTAATGGGACTTGTAGGCTATTGGTTTTAATGGAAACTGTAATGGACCCTGTTGGTCTCTACTGGTAATTGGCCGCCTTCTATTGGTGGCTTGTTAAAACCAATAAGTCCTAATGGAATATGTCCCAAAACACACAACAAAATCTTTTTTTCTTTTTTTTTTAATGGTTAAAAGTTGATGGGTAATGTTTGTAATGGTATTTGTAGTGGAAACCATTAGAATTTTCTGTGATGGTTTCTATTGTTTTTTGTTTTGTTTTTTTTTTTGTTTTTTTTTTGTTTTTGTTTTTTCAGCAGGGATAACACAATCTAATAGATATAAAATTTAATTTATTGGCCGTAGCTTTGTCATTTATAGCCACAACCCTATTTTTTGGTGAATGTGCGACACTTCCGATTCATTAGCTGCAATAGGCTATAAGTAAATATTAATTAAGTAGCCAAACTAAAAGTGCAGTAGTATTTCCCTGTTGAAAAAAAAAACAGCATATGCTGGTTAGGTATGTTTTGAAGCATGGCTGCTGGTTTGAGCTGGTGGTTCTTAGCTGGTCATGAGCTGGTCCTAAGCTGGCCCTAAGCAACTAGCTCCTGCTTAGGACCAGCTTAGAACCAACACATGACCATCTTAAACAGCTCATGACCAGCTAGGACCAGCTTAAACCAGCTAAAACCAGCAGCCATGCTTCAAAACATAGGCTACCTAACCAGCATATGCTGGATTTTTCAACAGGGTTGCGCTACAAATCAGTGTGTTAATGAATACGATAATAAATTAAAATAATATAAAAAGAAATAGCTACCAGTTTGCAATATTTAGACGTGTAACATGCAGTTTTTGTACAGTTAAAATAACTGAAAGCCAATAACAGCGGAAGTCTCGCACAGACAAGTTACAAATGACCCACTGTTAGCCTACTTAAAAATAAGGTGGATACAAGAACTAAACATCTAGATATTTTTCTGCACTGGAAAAGATGAGTTTTCGATGGTGTAGAAAAAAAAAAGCTTACTGGAGTACGTTTTACAGGAAAATACCATTTCAGTCTTTCTGCTTGAAGTCTCATGTGACTAAATCTGATCTTCCTGTGTGTTGCTCAGGTTCACATATGAAATCGCTCCTGTGTTTGTTCTGATGGAGCAGCTGACCCTCAAGAAGATGAGAGAGATCATTGGATGGCCTAATGGTGATGGCGATGGACTCTTCTCACCAGGTAAACTGGTCCATAACAAACCGAATGATGAAATATCGCCATTACAAACGTAACCCAAAAGACATAGCCTAATAAAACTACCATAAGTTGTGCATGCAATTAGGGGATGAGGAAATTATGACATTTTCGTGTTGGTTGAACTATTCCTTTAGCTAACACATTTTATTTTGGTGCTGTACTGTGATGAATCTGTTCACAGGTGGTGCCATATCAAACATGTACAGTGTGATGGTTGCGCGGTATAAGTATTTCCCTGAAGTCAAAACCAAAGGCATGTCTGCAGCACCACGACTCGTGCTTTTCACTTCTGAACATGTAAGTCCTCACTTTCACTGCAGTTAAGCAGAGGATTTGTCTCCCTCTAGGGGTCATATATTGCACAGCCCTGCATCTTGAAAATCTTTTTTTAAAAATCGGCTGATTTGCCAAGAATGCCTAATATCAGTTTACCTAATTCGATGCTGAGCTCAAAAATATATTTGGTATAGGCCTATTATATATCACATTTGATAAGTATATATCAACTTTAATGCACTTACTAAAATAACAAAAGCAGTCAAAGGTTTTGGTTTTAATGGCAAAAAGAAATATTCAAAATAATGTAGATCATTTAACTTTAAATCTGCAAAGGACTATAAAAAATGCATTCAAATATTCAATGTAATGTCAAAGAACTTTGCAAAATAAGTTTTTTTTTTTCACAAAATCTGCAATTTTCTGTCGCTGTCTAAAACACCCACATATGTAGCAGAAAACATCTGGCTCATGTTTGCAGTTTCTTCTGTCACTGGCCATAATTATAACCTTGAAAATCACATGTGAAAATCAGCTGAGAATTTTTTTAATTGTTGTAACCTGGCTCAGAGGAAGATATCACTTATGTCTTAGTGGCAGTTTTTTAAAGTATGTACAAAACTTCACCTTACAAATGATCATAGAAAGGAAATATGCTACTAAATGTGTGGCTTACTTGTGCAAAACTGTGGCTTACTTGTGCACTATTTTTGGAATCAGAAGCCCAAAATTAGTAATAAAAACAAGTATTTACATTTCAATCAGCAAATATAGTAGGCTATTATTTTTGAAGTATTAACGTACAGTAACAGTTGCATTAATTTTATGCTATTTAGCCATTTGATTAATTGGCAACTCCACTGTTTGTTTTTTGCAGAGTCATTATTCAATCAAAAAGGCAGGAGCAGTGCTGGGATTTGGCAAAGAAAACGTAATTCTCCTGAAGACGGATGAGAGGTATCATCTTCTTTTGAGCTCTTAAGCACTACGTTACTTTCTTTCAAAACTCTTATTTTATTTGCTAGAGTCCCTCCCACTTACACCTCATTGGCTGTCTTGTTTCAGGGGGCGTGTCATACCTGCTGATTTAGAGGCCAAGATCATTGATGCCAAACAGAAGGTAAGTAGATGCTCAGACTCACTGCGCTGCGCTGTGTTGCTGAGACAAGTGAGTGAGAGTACTTAACCTCAGTGCCTGAAGAGTTCAGTGGATCAATACTGGAGCAGGTATTCTCAAGCTGATGGATGATTTGACCTTTAAGTACTAATTCTAAGTCTCTCTGTTAATAAAGTGGGAACTTGCTGTTAGGGCACTATCTTTAGGCCATGTACTATCAGCAGTGAATGTAATTTTGAATGTTTATTTCAGGGTTACGTGCCACTGTTTGTGAATGCAACAGCTGGTACCACAGTATATGGAGCATTCGATCCCATCAACGACATTGCCGACATCTGTGAGAAGTACAACCTGTGGTTACATGTGGATGTAAGTTTGATTCAGATATATACATGCATTTCCAATTAGTGCTTTCAGAATTCACTGAAATTGTAACTAAATAGATGAATATAATAAATGGAGCATTGGTTAAATGAATGAATACATCTTAAATCATTCAGTCAAAGGTGTTTGTACATGTCTAGGGTGCATGGGGTGGAGGACTGCTGATGTCCAGGAAACACCGTCACAAGTTAAGCGGCATTGAGAGGTATGTAAAAATCACACGAGATGAGGTACTAAAATGACTGTATATCAAAATAAAGGTGCAGTGTGAGCTGAAAACCCACGTCTGTTTGTTTCAGAGCAAACTCAGTCACATGGAACCCTCATAAGATGATGGGTGTACCACTGCAATGTTCAGCCATCCTGGTTAGAGAGAAGGTGAGACAGTAAACAGTCAAATGACATAAACATTCAGGATTTATCACAGACTTGGGCCCCATTTACATCTGGTGTGAACATTTGCCTCAGAAAAGTCTGTTTATATACATTACTGTTTGGGGTCAGTAAGATTTTTTTTTAGGAAATGATTACTTTTATTCACCAAGGACACATAAAATTGACCAGAAGTGACAATAAAGACATTTGTAATCTTTCAAACGATTTCTATTTCAAATCAGTGCTGTTCCTTTGAAGTTTCTGTTCATCAAAAATCAGTTTTTCAAAAAAATCAGTAGCACACCTGTTTTCTGCATTGATAATAAGCAGAAATGTTTCTTGAGCAGCAAATCAGCATATTAGAATGATTTCTGAAGAATCATGTGACACTGAAGACTGGAGTAATGATGCTGAAGATTCAGCTTTGCGTCACAGCAATAAATGATGATATTAAATATATAATATATTCAAATAGAAAACAGTTTTTTTAAATGGTAATATTTCTCAATATTTTTGTTCTTACTGTATTTTTGATCAAATAAATGCAGCCTTAGTGAGCAGAAAACACTTCTTTCAAAAACATAAAAAATCCTGTACAAGTCTAAAGAAGATCAAAAATCTTGGATATGCAGGTACGCACCAAACTCATTTGGATAAATGTGGCTACTAAATGAGTTTATGTAGATCAAGTCAATTCAAATGCATTTAAAGTTTAGTTATACAGCTACTGATCACAGGAGATGTGTTTCTGTTGCAGGGCATTCTGCAGGGCTGCAACTCCATGTGCGCTGGATACCTCTTCCAACCAGACAAACAGTACGATGTGACCTATGACACCGGCGACAAGGCCATCCAGTGTGGCAGACATGTAGACATCTTCAAATTCTGGCTCATGTGGAAGGCCAAGGTGGGTCACAACAGCTGCTGTTATTACATGTCAAATCAATTAATATACTGTATATAGTGCTTTTCACAATACACATTGCTTCAAAAACAGCTTCACAGAAAATGATGATGATGTATCTTAATATCTTCATGCCTTATAGTTGCATTTAGCAGATTAGAGCTGGGCCATAATATAGTTTACATTTTGTGACAAAATAAACAATCAAGCAGGTATTTGCAAGTATATATGAGTATACTGTATGTATGTGGATACAGTTGGACATACTTATATGTCCAACTTTATATATAGAGCTGGGTGATACATTTTGCAACAAAATAATAAATTTAGGTAGCTGAGATTTGCTATATACTATATGTTGCTTTATATATACTGTATATATGCAAAGAAAGTTGGATATAATATCTGCAATAATAGTTTACATTTTTGCAACAATATAAACAATCACAAAGCCAAGATTTGCTATACAGTGTATTTCTTTATATATATTGTATATGTTATACTGTACATTATATATTATGTATGCAGGTAAAGTGGTATATATGCACTATATTCCCACATTTTAAAATGTTGTTTAAATTTCTTTGCTGAGAAATACACATTTTTATTCTGACTGGTGAATTTTATCCGTACAGGGCACAATTGGGTTTGAGCAGCATATTGACAGATGTCTGGAGCTTTCTGAATATCTCTACAATAAAATCAAGAACCGTGAGGGATATGAAATGGTCTTTGAGGGCCAGGTTTGTATCCGGCACATGCATACTTAAGTATAGATTGAAAAAACTGCTTACCTAATACTGAATGTAAATGACTTTTCTTATTGCTTTCTTTTGTTCTCTGCAGCCCCAGCACACAAATGTTTGCTTCTGGTATATTCCACCAAGCTTGCGTGGCATGCCGCATGGAGATGAACGAAGGGAGAAACTACACAGGGTACTTCATCTCATTTCAGTTATACTTAGTGAGAGTAACAAGCACACAAACTGGTAGTGATCAAAATGAATTTTACAAATCTTGTCTCGAATCAGTGGTTTTAAGCTTTTATCAAAGAGTCGTGTGATTTCAACAGATGAGGCTACGTTACGTCATACGTTGAACCTTTTAAAAACATTTTAAAATTACAAGGATTCCATTTTGGGTTCCCCAAATAAACTTTAAGCTCAGAACAGTCCTTAAAGGAATAGTTCAGTCGAAAATTTACTCACCCTCAAGCTATTCAAGATGTATGAGTTTGTTTCTTCATTGGAACAGGTTTGGCGAAATGTAGCATTACATCACTTGCTCACCAATGGATCCTCTGCAGTGAATGGGTGCCGTCGGAATGAGAGTCCAAACTGATAAAAACATCACAATAATCCACAAGTAATTCACACCACTCCAGTCCATCAACTAATGTTTTATGAAGTGAAAAGCTGCATTGCACAGAACAAATCCATTGTTCTGGCTAAAATATGAGTTTATAATCCATAATAACACTTGTGAAAAAGTAATTTCATCTGAATCAGGAGAGAAATGTGCACAGATCAAGACAACAAGAGTTTGACTTTCTCACTGGAGGAAGTGTTATTATGGATTATGGACTTGTGTTTTAAATTTAAGTTTAAAGTTAAAACAAGACATTAATTAATGGACTGGAGCCATGTGGATTGCTTGTGGATGTTTTTATCAGCTGTTTGGACTCATTCTGACGGCACCCATTCACTGCAGAGGATCCACTGGTGAGCAAGTAATGCAATGCTACATTTCTCCAAATCTGTTCAGATGAAGAAACAAACTCTTGCACATCTTGAATGGCTTGAGGATAAGGAAATTGTCATCTAAAGATTTTTAAAAATAATTTAAATCTTTTTCACTACAAAGAACCTTTTCTGGAAAGGAAAGGTCCCTGGATGTTAAAGGATCTTCAAGGAACCATCGATGCTAATAAAGAACTTTTATTTTTAAGAGTATATATGCTGTTGATCTTGTTCTTTAATGGTATTTAATTATTCGTAGATTACATGTAATAACACTTTCATGAAAACATTTGCAATTAGTTTGTAGAGGATGTCATCATTTGTACATATTTGGGTTGTCTTTTCATTCCATTTACACCGTTTTGAGTCAGCATGTGCCACCAGTTTGTTTTTTCCAGTGCTTTGAAACAATGAATCATTTTACAAAGAAAATTGGTACAGCTGAGCTTCATTTCTCCCATCATTACAAACTTGTGTCATAATTACTCTCCGTCTCCCCTGCAGGTGGCACCGAAGATCAAAGCACTGATGATGGAGTGCGGCACAACCATGGTAGGATACCAACCACAGGGAGACAAGGTCAACTTCTTCCGAATGGTCGTCTCCAATCACGCCGTCACCAAGTCCGACATTGATTTCCTCATCGATGAGATCGAGAGGCTGGGTCACGACCTGTAACTAAGAGCAGAGACCTGCAGCTCTGTGTCTGTATTCAAGGCTCAGGCATCTCGACAGGAAGGTCGCACAGTCTACACATTTAATGGCTATGTTTCAACGTCGTATTGTGGTCCAATATGTTCTGTCCTTCTTCTCAATGTCTTTAACTTACAGATTACGTAGCCCGTATAGCTAAACGGTCACATTATAACATAGATTAAATCCATTGGGATCATGTGTAACAGTCGTTGCTTAGGTTTGTAAATACAATATAAAGACAAGCAAAGACGCGCCACCCTTTTAATGAAGCTCGAACCCCTTTCTGTGTAGTAGTGGGGTCTGTGTGTAAACCAGTGGTTGATCTGTATTTTAGTGTTGTGTTTCCTAAACTAACCTTGTAGTAGCTCATGTAAAGTGTTTAATCAACACCTTTGTGAGGTCAAACATAAGTATTAAATTTTCAGTTTGAAATGTACTGATATAAATCTATAAACAAAGACTTATTTATATTGTGAGCCAACGGTGTTCTAAGGTATTTCTCTCATTCGTAACGGTTCTTCGTTTGTATTTTAAGAAGACAAGTTATATATAATCATTCAAGTTTAGTTTAATGTTTATTGTCCAGTAGTGTACTTGTGAGCCAAAGACAGAACTAGTGCCATACATTTTACAATATACTCAATATTCTTTGAAATAAGCAAGCGTATAAATTATAGTATAAATCTATACACATTTATTTACATATGAATATATTGTATATGTTTGTTGTTGAGGCCCTTAACTCTGTGCAATCAGTGCATTAGTGTTATAATGTTATAGTGTGTATCTTTGACTGAATGTTATAAGCAATCCTATCAATTATATGAAGGTAGTTAGTTACCAGATGTATATTACTAATTATTGATATTCAACTCAGGCAATTATAGCATCATATTTAAAAAAAGAGAAGAAATAAAAGAAAACAATAAAGCAAAAAGCACAAACTTAGAAGGAAGACTGGAAATGTCCTCAGGATGCTGGAAGATTGTGTTCATGTTCATACTTATTAAAAGTTTATTGCTATGCGGTATTTAGATTCAGCTGTTGTCTTTGGAACATGTGAAAGATGACTGTTTGTTTCATTTTCTCTATTTGTTCAAAGTGTTTTTGACAAATGCACAATAATCTTTTTCCTCTATTGCTGTAAATGGTTGACTGTACATGTTGAATGTGAGGAGGGCGATCTGGTCTCCTCAGTAAGGCTGGCACTTTAAAATGCAATCACATTATATGTAAACTGTTATTAACACATTTACATGGCACAATAAAAAAAGCTATTAAAGTATAAGAATGTTCTGTTAGTCGTCTTTTTAAAATGTAAAAATATTGCACCTTTATTTTAAAGCATATAATAAACTTGCACTTCACACTGAGTTTGTTTGTGTCTTCTTTTATTTAAATCTTATTTTAAACCAGCTGCTCTCAGGCACTAGAAGGTATGTCATAATGACAATATTCGATTATTTCAAAATATACAGAAAAAAACACCAAAGAGTGTATTTGCTCAAATTTATTTCAAAATATATTTATGGAATATATTTATTTATTCTAGCAATATATTACTGGCCATTGAAAGTATATTTTAAAAATCCACATTTGCATTTAGCCTAAATGTGACCCTGGACCACAAACTCAGTCATAAGTCGCATGGGGTATATTTGTAGCAATAGCCAACACTACACTGTATGGGTCAAAATTACCGATTTTTCTTTTATGCCAAAAATCATTAAGATATTAAGTAAAGATCATGTTCCACAAAGATATTTTGTAAATTTCCTAAATACATCAAAACTTGTTTTTTGATTAGTAATATGCATTGCTAAGGACTTCATTTGGACAACTTTAAAGGCGATTTTCGCAATTTTTATTTTTTTTTTTTGCACCCTTAGATTCCAGATTTTCTAGAATAGTTGTATCTCAGCCAAATATTGTCCTATCCTAACAAACCACACATCAAAGCTTATTTATTCAGCTTTCAGATGATGTATAATCTAAACAAATAGATTATTCATCTTAAAATTGATTTGTGGTCCAGGGTCACAAATGCAGGGTAAATACATGCAGTAATCAGCTGTTTGCAACATATAGCATATATTCATATATTTTGGCAACTGACACTATAAACCCTTTTTAATAATAACTAAAATCTTGTTTATATATGAAAAATACTATCAAAGTGCCCTTAAAAAAATTGTGGCAACAAATATTTAAAAACAAATAATAGTGTAAGTTGATAATACCTTTGCAGTTTGATATATAAAATAACCTTAATACCCAATGATTAGCCTTTGATATTCTTATGCCATGAAATTACCATGGTACTTTTAGAAAAATATAGATATAATGCTATTATAATTGCAATGCTATTATAATGCTACTACATAAAAAAGTCATACCATATTAAGATACCATGGTCCCCATAAAACATTACCATGTTACTATGTTCAAAATACTGTACAAGTTAGTTTTTGTCATTTGGATCACAAGAAGTAAATGTAAAAATTATACCAAGATCAAAGAAACGTTCAGCTGTAAAATTATTTGCAAAAGTATGAGTTACAGTCTATTTAACATGGCTTTTATCACGTTTGTCTTTACTAGTGTTTCTCAACGGGGGCGTTCGGAGAGCATCGGGGGGCGCTGGAAGCAATATTTTTGAAAGGGGGGCGATGAGCTGTTCTTGGGGGGCGTTTGGTTACGGTGAGTTTACACCAAAGATGTATGAGCTAAAACTTGCAAAAGAAAATGGTCTGCCACATCCCAACGCCGGCTCTACACTGGATGCATCAAAGCGCACTTTCTGTATCTATTTGTCAACTTGTCTGTAGCGCAAGCGCGTTTAGCGCGTTAGAAATAGAACGCGGCATCCGTTTACTGCAGCGCTCGCACTCAGTTACTGAACGACTGATTATAACGGGATCCATGTGCTTTGACGCAACGTTTCGCGCCGTTCGCGTCCGGTGTGGTAGTGTTAATACTACCGCTTCCAGACTAGACGGTGTATCATTTCTATAGCGACTCTTTACTTTAGAGTTCGCTCGGCTTTCTGTAGCGCAGCTGATGAACTTCCCGTGAAACCAATATGCATTTAGACACAATAAAGCATGAGATGCTTTTTCTTGTTTAGAAAAAATAATATAAATGCTTTTTGTTTGCTGATTGACAAATTTCTAGTTTATTCTCTAGTTTAGAGTTTATTCAACGCACATAAATATAGCCTAATTTATATTCACTAGCCTTTTTTTCTTCTTGGGAAACTTATGATAATATTTCAAGTCCAGTCAAATCAAATATGAATGTCATTTGCCATTCAATGTTATATATAGGTTAAAATACATGCTTTTAAGATATATATTATAAATAAAATATAGCCTATACCACCATTCAAAAAAAAAAAAAAAAAAAAAAATCCTTTCTGCAGTAAGTTTGCATTTATTTGATTGAACATACAGTAAAAACAGTAAAAAAATCTACAATTTGAAAGAACTGCTTTCTATTTGAATATATTTTAAAATGTGTTTTCCTCTCATGCTAAAGCTCTATTACTCCAGCTTCAATGTAACATGATCCTTCAGAAATCATGCTGATTGTTGCTCAAGAAATTTTTATTCTTTTTATTATTATAGCTGGCACACCACAACGATAAAAAAGCTAGATTTGAAATTTAATTGATAATAACAAAAACATAAATTTAATTATTTAATTGATATAAGAACGATATAAATCAGGACTGCACTAAAATAATAACTATTTTGAAAATGATAAGCATATGTTTCCCATCTTTCTACAACCCCAATTCCAGAAAAGTTTGGACGTTTTGTGAAATGCCATACAATCAAGAAAATGTTATGTGCTCATTCTTTTTAACCTGTATTTAATTGACTGAAGTACAAAGAAAAATATTCAGTGTTTTTACTGGCCAAATTTTATTTTGTAAATATGAACTAATTTTGATTTTGATGGCTGCAGCACACTCCAAAATAGTTGGGACAGAGGCTGTGTCACATCAACTTTCCCTTTAATTACAATGTTTAATTGTTTGGGAATTGAGGAATTGTTAAAAGTTTTGTGAGCAAAATTTTGCCCAATCACTAGATACAAGACTTCAGATGCCCAACAGTCTGTGGTCATCGTTGTCTGATTCTCCTTTTCATGATGGGCCACACATGTTCAATAGGAGACAGATCTGCTGGCCAGTCAGTCACATGCACGTGTCTATGAAAACATGTTGTAGTAGCACATGCAGAATGAAACCAGGCATTGTCTTGATCTAATAACCATGGACTTCCCATGAAAGACAACATCTTGATGGCACTATATATCTCTGTACAATACCGATATATGCCTCCATGTCAATGGTACCTTCGCACATATTCCAGTCACCCATCGTGCTCTGCTGCACCCCCATACCATGACAGACTGCTTTTGCATCTGTCACTGATGAAAATCTGGATGGTCCCTTTGGTCTTTGGGACTGAGAACTCGAAATCCATTTTTCCCAAGAAACAAGTTGAAATGTGGACTCATCTGAGCACAGCACACATTTCCACTGTGTTTTTGACTATCTGAGATGGGCTCAAAGATTATGTAAATTCACCTGAGGTTTCCTGCTTTGCGAAAGTGAAGGTGACATGACATGATGTGTGGCCAAGTATGTTGACCCATACTCGGAATTTGTGCATCCAAGTGCACACACACACACACACACACACACACACACACACACACACACACACACACACACACACACACCCGGAGCAGTGGGCAGCAGTTGGGGGTTCAGTGCTTTACTCAAGGGTCTCACCTCAGTCGTGGTATTGAAGGTGAAGAGAGCGCTGGACATTCACTGCCCTTCACAGACTGAGATTTCTCTGGACTCCCTGAATCTTTACACAGTATGGTAATTGGTGAAAGACCTAAATTCTTTGCGATTTTGCATTGAGAAATGTGATTTTTTATTTGTTTGGTACAAAGTGATGAGCCATGACTGAGACTGAGATGATTCTTTTATACTCAAACATGATACCCTGGCCTATTACCAGTTCACCTGCTTACTGTGAACTGTTTCAAAATAGTTTAATTTGGATATTCTACAGCCTTTTCATTTTTATTTTGCCTCTGTCCCAACTTAATTGGAGTGTGTTGCAGCCATCAAAATCGAAATTTGTTTATATTTATAAAATGCATTTATGTTGGTCAGCAAAAACATTGGAAATATTTTCTTTGTACTTCTGTCAATTAAATAAAAGTTAAAGAGAACTAACAAATCACAGGTTCTTGATTTTATTGCATTTTACAAAACATCCCAACTTTTCTGGAATTTGGGTTGTACTCTGAAGTATTTGTAAGCAAACTTTGAAATATTGTCACAGAATTTATGAAATATAGTAAAAGAGGGTTTATATTTCTTCCATTTGCAAATGTAAATGTGGTTTACCCACCAAAATTACCATGTCTGCCAGAAAAAAAAAAGAAATTCAATATATTATAAAAAAGGGGAATTTTTTTTTAACTAAGAGATAAATATTGTTATTTTTCACTGAAAGCTTGAAAACATTCATACATATGACAGCAGTAAAAGGGTGTTCAAGAGTTCCAGGAACAGAAGAACAAACTAAAATCTTTTTCTTTTTTTTTCTTTTTTTTTTTTAATGCCCCTGTGGATATATTCTAAACAGGATGTTTTTTTATTTATTTTTTTATCAAGTCTCTTTAAATTTGGGGCAAATATCAGATCTCAACATCATTGAAGCTGTAGTAATGAAAATCACCAACATGCTTAAAAACTAAGCTTAAATTAATCTTATTACACTTATTTTCAAATATTTCACTGTAAAAAAGTAATTCACTGTCTTATTTGATCAACTCAATGGATCCTTAAATTAACTACATTTATTAAAAATCATAATGACACTGCAAAAATAACAGTCCTCATAATAAACACAAAATAATAATCAACTGCAATGTTCAGTGAAGACAATTAGACTATGTTTTATTTGATTGGGGCGTTGAGGGACCTGGATAATGGGTAGGGGGGCGCAGGCCCAAAAAAGGTTGAGAACCACTGGTCTATACTATATTTTCCTGCTCTGTGTATTATCATTTATTTGCCACAAGAAAGCAGCACATCTACAGTGTGAGAAAGAAATGAAACATTTGGAAGGATGTTGCACACATTTGACTTCCTCCAGGGGGCGCTATTTGATCTCTGCTGTTTGTCAGGAACTAAATTACGTGGCAATATAACCCCCTAGTGGACAACATAAAATCAAACCCTAATCGATACATAAGTTAACATTTTGTAAAATGTTACTGCTACTTAATCAAGCCAGCAAATACTTCTATATCTAATGTTTGGAGATTAAAAAAAGTTATGCATTATTTGTATTGACAGAGTGAATGCAAATACACACAAACACAGAAAAAGACAGGCATTTATGAAGAAGACTGGCTGTCCCAAAAAAGGTTTCTGTTAACTCGAGAACAGCTCGTGAATCATTCAGATAAGTTTGTGCACGGTTCGAACAACTCTTCAAAAAGATCCGACTCACATGAATGATTCGTTCACGAATTCGACATCTCTACTGTGCCTTCTATGGTTGCATATCTTAGCGTTCAAATGTATTACACTTAGAAATTAGAAATAAACCATGATTTCTTTATTCATAATATGACAAAAGGCTCGCCGCAGTCTCACCTGTGCGCCACATAAGCACGAGCCCTCCTTCTCGCACTGCCACGTCATTCACCGCCGTCGAGACTCAGCCGTGTCTGTCCGCGAAACCGGCTGCTGGGAGAGAAACAATTAAAACGGATAATATTCTCACCGGTGACACGGAGCGGGGATCATGGGGGGATCACAGAGCGTGGAAATTCCCGGTGGTGGTTCGGAGGGCTATCACGTTCTCAGAGTGAGTGTGTTTTTGGAGTGTGTCTCTTGGTTTCTCCCTTTCACTCATGCCGTACGTCGCGTGTCGCTAGCGGCACAAAGTTCAAATCGAGGCTGGGGATGTCACTGCGGCCTGTTAACCGTGGCTAAATGCTAATGTGGCTAAACGAACATGTCTGCTGTTAAATGTAGATATAATGATCTGGAGTTTTCATCATTTGACATGCAAAAACTGATACCCTTTAAAAAGCACATCTTCATTTATCCTGCTGTACAATGTGTGTGTGTGTGTGTTTTTTTTCTATAATTGTTGTTGGATGGACTATTGAAGAAGCTTACTACATCTCCTGATGCTTTACTGTTTAAATGTTTAGTTTTAATCTGTCATAACTCGAATTGGCCCAACTTAAAGCAGTTTGCTTATGATCCTCGTGAAACATGTAGGAAATGACATGCTATTCCTACACGCATCTGTTTTTTTAATTTTTTTTTAATAATTGGGTACATGTATGCATGACTGTTCAATGGTTGACAGGAATCTGATAGAAAGGTTAAGTGTCTACTTTGGCATTTACTTGTTGCAAAGCTTATTATTTCATGATCTATGATATATGCCAGTTTGGATGACAAATCAGCAGTTTTGCTAGACGATTGTAATGTTTGTTTTTGGTTTTAATAGGTCATTCATTGGTTCAATTTGAATGTTAAATGGAGTGTTTTCTGTGTTCTGCAGGTGCAGGAGAATTCTCCCGGTCACAGAGCAGGTCTCGAACCGTTCTTTGACTTCATTGTGTCCATCAACAACACCAGACTGGTAGGTTCGTTGCACATGGTGAGGGTCATCTGTCATCTATCGGCTTATTCATTGAGCCAAAAAGCAAGCTTGATTTACCCTGTATGAACAGGTGTTAGGAATTTCAAATGGAAAATTGGTTTATGTATTGAATGACTGTGTAATAATGACAATCATGGGATAATCCAGTGAATTAAACTCATTATAAATGAAAATCTGACATTATCTAATGCTTTAAAGCAGGGGTCACCAAGTTCAGTCCTGGAGGGCCTGCGGTCATTATCCATTGTCTTGCAGAGTTTAGCTCCAACCCTAATCAAACACACCTGAAGCAGCTAATCAAGCTCTTACTAGGTATACTTGAAACTTTCAGGCAGGTGTGTTGAGGCAAGCTGGAACTAAACTCTGCAATACACCGGCCCTCCAGGATCAAGTTTGATGACCCCTGCTTTAAAGACTCTGAACGGTAAAACTGACAGTACTGACTCCAAAATCTGATTGGATGAACCACATTTATAGCCATTGTTAAAACTGATATATGTACACCTGGATTACTTGCCGTAGAACATGAGTATAGTGATAGTAGAAATGTCAACCGTATGTTGTTTCCCCCCCCCAAGAACAAGGATAATGACACGTTGAAAGACATACTGAAGGCTAGTGTTGAAAAACCTGTGAAAATGCTGGTGTACAGCAGCAAAACCCTGGAGCTGCGGGAAGCTACTGTTACTCCCAGCAACATGTGGGGCGGTCAGGGTCTTCTGGGGGTCAGCATCCGCTTTTGCAGCTTTGAGGGAGCCAATGAAAACGTCTGGCATGTTTTGGTGAGTAAATGACAGAGTGCTGAATGCAATCAGAAAAAGCTGAAGGCATGAGTTATTTACACTGCATATTTTGTATGGGTGGGGTGGTGTTTGATGAAAATAGCATGTTTGCTTTGACCTCATTTTGATTAACAACTTCTGGTCAATTACTCGTAATTCAGCAGTGTTTGAAAAGGGCGTGTTCTTGTAAAACAGACCGGTCGGTTGAGCTGTAAGATGAAATGCAAGCCTCGCATGAGTTTTTTCATGCATAATTTACTTGTTTTTGTAGGAAGTGGAGCCAAATTCTCCAGCAGCATTAGCAGGTTTAAGACCACACACGGATTACATCATTGGAGCAGACACAGTCATGAACGAGGTACGTTTCTCTCTTCATTTCCAACTCTTTTCAGATGTGTTGATCATTGTGTAGACATAAAGAAATGTACTAGAATTCTAGAGTACATGTGGTTTTTTGGTTTTGGATAAATTGTCAAAGAATGCCACTCTCTGCAGCTCAAATGTAGATTAAAATTATGGTTTGCAAACAAAAACGCTGGTTTTTCAGACTCCACAGAAAAGAGCTGAAATGACCAAAAATTGTTGCGGTCATTATCCATTAATAATATAAAAGACTAGTTTTAATTTTTAGCAGTGCATTGTTATATTCGAAATATTATATTAGAAACATTTGTATTTTTTAATAAATGTTATGTCACTTTACAAATTCCCCTTAAAAAAATGAAATGAAATAAGCTGTGAATTACACAGCTAAAATCTAATTTCAAAAATTGAGCACAAATTTTCTGGAAAACGATGGCATACAATGCCAAACTAAATTGCTTTGTAGTTTAACTCAACGTCGGTGTTGAAAACAGCAATCGTTGAAAACATTATCGTTAACTTAAATTATTAAAAATCATTTTTGAAAAATTTTGCTGTGGCAACTAAGTGAAATAAGTTTACAATAAAAAAAAAAAAAAAAAAGTCTAAAATGACTAAAACTAATAAAAAAATGACAAAATTACTGAAACTTAAACTAAAATGAAATCTGAAAATATAAAAAAATGCTAATTCAACATGAATAATTACTATAATAGTATATAAATGATACTAAAATAAGAAGTCATCTGTGTTAGCCAGCTAGATGGCATTATTTTGATGACAAATCAGCAGAATTTGCTACAGTGAACATCACAAAGATCACAGAAAAGCAAATGTTTAAGTTGCAAGGTATTAAAAAAAATGAATGTTCAAATCATTCTGTAAAAAATTTAGTGGCACAGCAGCACTAACCCAAAAAGGCAAATGACTGCTTCATCAACTGGTTTTTGATTTTTCATTTTGTGTGTGTTGTGCTCTTTCTCCAGTCAGAGGACTTATTCTCATTGATAGAAACCCATGAGGGCAAAGGCCTGAAACTCTACGTCTACAACACTGACACGGACAACTGCAGAGAAGTGGTCATTACGCCCAACAGTGCCTGGGGTGGAGAGGGCAGGTGTGTGTGTGAGAAACTCTCTCGCTTTCTCTGCGTCCTGTCTCTGTACGCATGTCTGACATGATTATTTTCTTCCTTCAGTCTTGGCTGTGGTATCGGCTACGGTTACCTGCACAGAATCCCTACTCGGCCCTTCGAAGAGGGCAAGAAAATCAGCTTCCCTGGACACACCCCCAGTGAGCCCGCCAGCCCGCTGAAGGACGGCTTCACAGAGGTTAGCATGTGTTTCACATGGTGTATTATGATAGATTTGGTCAGACGTTTGACTTCCGTGATGTTTTGTTTAGGTTCAGTTGTCTGCAGTAACTCCGCCCCCTGTGTCACAGCCTGTTCCCACAGGGCTTGAGGACAGTCTGTCTGGCCTGTCATTCAGCTCTGCCCCGTCCTCAATACCCAGCGAGCTCCACACAGGTGAATTGTTTCTGCTTTTATTTTGTGCTTCATGTTTTTCCTACATAGCACATTTACAATTCATGATATAATTAAATGTAATTAGTGTAAAATTTAAAATTGTTGTCATTTCTGGCAGGTGTTCCCACAGTCCCCCTGCTACCCACTCAGGTGACCCCGGGGCTGGGTCCCCTTCCCATTGTCAACCCCTCCATCACCGTACCGGGTAAAGAATATGCACTCATCTCTGTTTTTTTATTAAGTGAATGAAATGCCACAGCAGGTATAATATTCAAATATTGATGTGGCTAAATGATTTTGATTTTGTGTCTTCAGGTTTGATGTCCTTACCGTCTGGCCTTCCTCCCCTTCCAAACCTGCCTAACCTCCCAAACCTCAATCTACCGTTATCGTTAGCTGGAATCAGTGGGTTACCTCCCACTACAGCAAGTACACACATCAAAACTATATTACAGCTTATTCTGACCAAGAACCGCCCGCTTAAACTGGGTTCCTGCAGTTCCTTAATGGGATAGTTCACCCAAAAATTTGTAATCATTTACTCACCCTCATGTCGTTCCAAACCCGTAAGACCTTCGTTCATCTTCCAAACACAAATTAAGATATTTTTGATGAAATCCGAGAGCTTTCTGACCCTCCATAGAAATTCATAAAATTACGGTTGAACCGCTGATGTCACATGGACTATTTTAACTATGTTACAGCCACGCGCACACTCACAGTCGCGTGTAAACATGTCGTTTCGCGTGAGAATGATTCTAATTTTAATTGCATTCAGTGTAAACGGCGACTGATAATGTATTTATGTCGTGCATAGCCTGAGTGAGTGTGTGAGAGAGACAGCACACACAAAGTAACTCAAAGAAATGTATAGATGCATGCTGCGGGAGGAAAAAAAAAAAGATATTTACAAAATATGATTTAGATAAGCAACATTATACGGCCATGTTGTTTCCCCGAATATCAATATCAACATGATTGCAATGTGACACTTATTTTATACAATAGTATTTCAATAAACAAGAAGTTAAAATTAAGTGACTTAGATTTTGGACAATATATTGACTGTTTTTGCTCAATTTCCAATCAAACACGTTTTTGAACGAATCGAGTGAGTCAATGATTCAGTGGCCCATTCATAAGCACAGTCACTTGCCTCGTTTCTGAATGAATCAGACGTTTGAATGAATCGGTTGAATGAATGAATAAATGACTCACTCATTAAAACAGACACTTGCCGCCACCTACTGGTGGTTTAGTCATATTTAAAAGTATCATTGCATTTTTTCAACATTTATTTGTATGTTTAAAAAAATATGTGAAACATTAATCTTATACAATTATTTATGCATTTAAAATTTTGCAGTGTAAATGCATTTATGGCACCTCAGCTTCATCAAACTGTCTGTGTAAATGCATCTAATGCCACTTCAGATGCAGCTTCTGTTTCCTCAGCAGTGGAAAGATAGTTTGTTAATACTAATTTCATTTTAATGGTAACAACTCTACAGTTTCTTATTATGCTAACTGAATTAATTGAAACAAAGTAAGAATTTGATGTGAAAGATGACATTTAATAAGGTTAAGGGGGAAAAATAACCATTTATAAACATAGTGGGAAATGACATCTGTTTTGTTACATACAGCAACTCATTTTAAGTTAACCATTTCTTCCTCTTTCCAGTCACAGAGCACTTTATTTTGAAAGTTGTTTAAGTGACTTAGTCCAGATTGGGGGAATTGTAATGTTTAATAATTTCTTTTATTATGTAAATAATTTTTGCATTGAAGTTTGCATAGATTTTTGTTTGTATATGCTGTCAATTATAGTTCTTAGAAAAAAATCGGAATCGGCAAAAATCGGTATCAGCAGGTCACACTTCCAAAAAATTGGAAATCGGAATCGGCCAAGAAAATTGCAATCGGTGCATCTCTACTGAAAAGCAGTAATCCTGGTGTAATATTTATTGAAATTCAAAAGAAAAAGAGTTAATTCCGTTAACATGAGGGCTGCACATTCAAAATCAAAATGCAGCACTGATGCGTGTTCTACAGGCTTGCGGTTTCAGAGCCGTTCACAATCAGTACCGTTCATTTATGCCAATTGCTTATGATCGACTGTTAATGAAATATTGCAATGTTTACTTAATGTTCGTGTTTATACAATGTTGTAGATAGTTGTAATATTGCACGTTTTTATTTCCTTCATCTTTTTGAAGCAACTGGAAGTAGTAAAGCATAGATATGTTCAAAATAAGAGTCCTGATGTATTTCAGGCTTGTTTATGATTAAAAGTCCTGCATTATGCATCTTTTTTTCTTTTTTTTTTCCAGGTTACACAACAAACTGTATCTGGCATTTAATTCAGTAACAGTTTATTATAGTAAAAACCTAACATGGTTAAAAACCATTTTAATTACTTAAAAACATTAAAGGGGTGGTTGATTGCGATTTCACTTTTTTAATGTTAGTTAGTGTGTAATGTTGCTGTTTGAGCATAAACAATATCTGCAAAGTTACGAAGCTGAAAGTTCAATGCAAATGGAGATATCGTCTTTTAAAATTATGGCAGTTTAATGCCTACAAAAAATGGCTCATAGGGACTACAACGAGTTGCTTCCCGGGTTTGTGACGTAATGAACCCAGATAAACCCCGCCCCTGGGAACATGCAGCAGAGGGGGCGAGGTCATGCTGCGTTGCTTTAAAGAAGAGGAAGAGAAAACTAGGGGTGCACGTAAAAATCTATTCATATATGAATCGCAATTTTGTCTTCTAACGCTTCTAATGGATTCACAAGTTTCAAAATCAGTGTTCTAAAGCAGCGGTTCTTAATCATGTTCCTCGCATCCCCATGCTCTGCATCTCTCTCTCTCTCTCTCTCTCTCTCTCTCTCTCTCTCTCTCTCTCTCTCTCTCTCTCTCTCATATTCAGATCTTCAGCTCAGCTCCAGCAATGAACTGTTCCAATTGTACACTTATTTTCACATAGCAATGAGAAGCGTGCGGTTGCTGTGCTGTATTAAAGCTTTAATCAGGATAAAACCGTATATTAAAAGCTAACAGAAGCAGTAGCATTTACAAATAACAGCGTATCTAAAAGTATGAGACAACAACAAACAAACATACATACCATTAAGAGCCATGCTTGCACAGGTTCTGCGTGATCCTCTTCACTAATTTCCTCTGTGTCTCGATCGGGCTCAAATTGATAAGAAATCTAGACGACGCCATTGTTTACAATACAACCGGAGCACATGCCGCTGAGGTGAGGGGCGGGATGTTTAGATGTGCACTCGGCGGTTTAGCGAATCACAACACACTGGGCCAGCTGACCAATCTGAGCCCATCGCGTATTTCTGAGGGAGGGGCTTCATAAAACCAGAAAATCATTGGAGCGTTTATCAGAGAAGGGACAGAGGGGTGTAGAATAAAGGTAAATTATGTGAAAAATGTGTTTTTTAAAAAACAAAGCATGAACACGTTAGACTGCACCCCATAAACAATCAAGCCTAGAAAAAAAAAAAGTCAACCACCCCTTTAATTGAAATGAAATAAAAGTTTTTTTTGTTTTTTTTTTTTGTTTTGTTTTGTTTTTTTTCAGATAGTTGCCAAGGCAACATTTCTCATTTCATTTTAAAGTTGAAATACTAAAATAACTAAAACATTTGAAAAAAAAAAAAAAACTATGTACACACAATTAGGGGAAAAAACAAACAAAAAAGTAATATGACAACGCACACTACAAATAAAATTATTAAAACTGTACAATTAAAATGAAAACAGAAAACGTATATAAAAATTTTTAAAATAATAATAATAATAAATGTATTGATTCAACGTATTATCACTTAAGTTGGGACATAAACCAATTTCATTACATATTAAATAAAATTTCTCTTGAGTATTTGAATATATTACTTTCAGTTCCCATTTTGCTAATAAGCAGTGTTAAAACCTTGTTGATTGTGTGCTATGGCCTGTTTAATCAAGTAAAGACATCTGAGATGCATGATTTATTTTGACATCTGTTCTGAATAGACATACTGTATTAATTTTATTTGTGCAGGTCCTTAATAAGGTCTTAAAAAAGTCTTAAATTTGATTTTAAAAATCCTGCAGAAACCCTGTGTAAAGTAACCAGCCATAGTGAAAAACCTGTTTTAATTTCTGTGACTTTAAGACTGCTGAATATTGATCTGATCTCTCTCTCTGCAGGTTTGCCTCCTCTCCCTCCTCTGAACCTGCCCGGCATCTCTCCTCTGCCCATGCACACCGTTCTCCCTTCCACACTTCCCAGCATGCCCGGGGTCACGCTGCCATCTTCCCTGGCACCATCTGACCACATCCCACCCGTCTCTTTAGCCACCAAGCAAACTCCAGCACTCATACTGGATGCCACGCTCACCCCTGCGGTCAAAGACATGCCTTCAGAGAAGCCTGCTGCGACGGAGACGACGGCTGTGCAGGCGGCCCCAGACTCCTCGTAACGGCCAGATCGGGGCCGGAGGGCGTCCCTCCGTACGTCTCTATTGTATTTATTCAGTACAAAAAGATTCCAGTGTGCGAACACACACAGAGATAAACACGGTTCTGTTGAGAGACGCCAGTGTCTGAGAGTAATGAGCGTGTGGATGGACGGTTAATATTAAAAAATACATTTTAAAAAAACAGAGATGGCTGTATGTCTGGTTTGCGCTCTCAGAATCGGTGCCGTCTCGTGCTTTTTTTTTTCTGTATATCCTGTAATCAACTTTCAAATGTTAGTATAGCATTCTCTGTAATTATCAATTGCTATGTGATTTTACAATGTAATGTCTGACTTCTTTCTTTCTTTGCATCGTTTGTTTCGAATGCTTTGATTTCCTCAGAAACAACTCTATTCGTGGTCAGACTGGGCTCTGGGCCTCTGTCTCTCTCTCTCTCGTGTGCTCTCACACACTCTCTGTATGATAGCTCTGCCATCATGATGAACGGGAACACAGTTACAAATGCGCTGCAGGGCTGAATGTGCGCTTGTGCAGTTTGAAGATTGTGAAGGAATCTCTTATTCAAACATACACAAGCAATAAACTACCCAGTTTTACACTAGGGCTGTCTCTGTCTCTTTAATTTGGTCATTTGTGAGTTGAGTATAAATTACATGAGTTTAAATATAGTTTGCATGAAATCACATTGCAATTCTTTGCTTTTACCATAGTCAAGCAATAAAGGTTTTCAGTGTTCATTTTTAGACAGCAGGTTGGGTAAGGATGTATGTGGGCGTACAGTTAGAAGGTCACCACAAAATAAACCCATCGATGATCAGGGCCCTGATATAAAGCAGAAATCTTTAATCACTGATTGCCACAACTGACATATCTGAATCAAGTTTTCTAGAAAGCAGTATAATAAATAGATAAAATGTACAAATTGCTGAATTAACACTTGTTTTACACATTTCACTTAATGGTTGAAAAATAAAATGTACATTATGAACAAGGATAATCTGAAGATGAAACTTGCTAGAATGTTTAATCAGGCAAGCAGTTATTAGTTATAGTGCTGAAAATGACAGCTATTGGCCAGTAAATCGTCTGGGTCAGTGTCATGTAGTTCTGCGATTCTCAGCCTTTTGGACTCAGTAGCTAAGATTTTTCTATACACGGTATCTCTTTATACAACTTCATTTACAGCAACTGTCTGTAAGAGTTGCAATATATGATAGAATCATTAAAATTTCATAATTCTGGATCTTTCAAAAACTGAATGTTCAGAGTTCACTTTTAATGAATTTGCATTGTTTCCAGTTGTTCAAGATTATATATTTTTTTCCAAGTTATGTTAAATTAAAACGTTTCCATGACTTTCCTGGTCTGGAAATCACACATTTTAAAATTCCCTCATTTACACTCTCAAGGTTCCTGGTTCTTAAATAACAATCACAGTTTTTGAGGGAACACATTAAAATAAGAAGTATATATGCATCTTCATTTGTAGCTGTTTGTTTGCTCATCTTACATCATGTTAAGTCATCTTGTGGCCCCCTGGTTGAGAACCACTTATATACTTTAAGAATTTCTGGTAGTAGACACAAATGAAACAAGCAAAGACTGTTAGGAATTGCTATTTAACATATAGGGCTCCCACAGCCCTGAAAAACCAGGAATTACCAAGGATTTTAAAAATGATTTCTTGACCTGGAAAACTCATGGAAATCATTTTTGTGCCATTATACATTTAAAAAGATAAATATATAGTTAAATGAAACCAGACATTTCTATAGTGAATATTGCCGACCTATGCTCAGCTTTAAAATATTTCATCAAAGGTTTTTTTCTCCATACTATGTCTTTTAAATATAATTATCACTCAGCTGTGAAATACAGGCTGACTTTTGATTCAGTCCAGCAAGAGCCCTGAGAGCAAACAAATAACAACAGCTCTGATATTACAAGAAACGGTCCAAGAAATTAGGGAAAGTAAGCACATGTATCCAAATATTTTCAAAAATGTTTATTTCTCTTTTGGCTACATTCTCTACAATTGCAGCAGCACTTGGAGACAGATCACCATACGTTGAGCTGAAAACTGCTTCTGGGGTTGAAAGAGTATTTAGAGAGAGGAAACAACAAAACTGAGATTCGTCCCCTGAAAACAGACTCTGGAAGCTTTGAGCGTTCGATCGCGGTCCGGTCCACGTCGTTCGGAGATGCTGGCCTGACTCAGGCTCCGGGATCAGAGAGGGTTGCTAAGCAACATGACAGCACTGGGTCTGGGAATAAAGGAGTTAATGAACAAGGGCGGGGTCCGGCCCACCTTCCGTCTGTTCTGTCAATCATCACTCACATCTCACACACACACACACACACACACACACACACCTCATTCACAACCACAATGGAGGTTTATTCATGCTGTTTCCTGGTAAATCAAATTCATATTTGGTCTGAATCATAATCTGAGTAAATCGTGAAACTAAAAGCAACGTCAGGGTGCAGCGAGGCAATGATGCCGCATCAGACAACAAAAGTCACCAACTGAGAAAATATGAAACCCTGCACAGGCTTGATTCATTAATGTACTCGTATGTGAAGTTTGAGATCTGCTATAGGAGGTCTATTCTACTAAGATGATTTCACGGTTTCTCCCCCTACACGCAGAACAAACAGCTGAATCTCATGAAACTGGTCAACAACATGTCCAGGTCATTTTCCACTCCAAAATCTAAAGAAATAAAGAACCCTATTTTATTTGGGTGAAACTTACTCACTGTAATACGAAAAACACATTGTATATACACATAGTATTTATTATATTGCCTTTAACTCATGCTGATGTAAATAAAAAGTACTTTAAAAAGCATACACACACACTTTTTCCATTCCCCTCACAGAACGCATGTGCGTGTGTGTGTGGACATAAGACAATTTTCATGACAGTTAAATTATTACAGGGAACAAATTTCTACTACATATATACAAATATACTTATACACATTATATAAAATGAAAAAAAATATATTTACATCAGCATATATAGTGTGTGTGTGAATATTATATATATATATATATATATATATATATATATATATATATATATATATATATATATATATATATATACATACATACACATATATATACATACATACACATATATATACATACATACACATATATATACATACACATATATATATGTGTGTGTATTTGAATATATATTCACACACATTCAAATACATAATTTTTATAAAACAATATAAAAATACTACATATTATATATTTTTTTAATGTTTAACTGTCATGGAAACTGACAAAATCTGTATTAAAAAAAAACAAACAAAAAAAAAAAAAAAACATTTCTTTCACGTAAATTCAGCTACTTTTTTCCCCTTGATTTTGGGGTGAAATGTGACCTGGACATTTTTGGTGAGATTCACCCATCCACATTTTGCAAATATTAAGCCCATTTAAACAAACCGACATTATTCATACATGTTACTTTGAAGTAAAATAGGCACAGCATTTTTGTAACACACACACCTTGCAATCTGTGCCCAACACATGTATGTTATGAACAGCCAACATATAACGCTGTGGCGTAAAACATCCATTTACAGGATTACACACACACAAATTCTCTTACAGACACTATTGTGTCACATTAAAACACTCATTCTTCTATTTCCAATCACACTACAATTAATTGTCTCTAAATTTCACACTTACACAAAACGAAACACCCCATTACAGAGGCGTAGCTTGGGGAGGATATCAACAAGAAGCTAAAACATTAGTGTGACCCTCCCAAATCTACTCCACAAAATGCCTTGTGTAAAAAACAAATATCCATTTTCAAATGGTTCTAGCTCTGACTGACATCTGGATCCACACAGGAAATGACATCAGCCATTCCTGCCCCAATATCAATGGCAGTCACTGTGGCTGCTGTGGGCGTGTCCTACAGCTGGCATATATAGCTCCTCCCCCTTCCTGTCCACCCCGAGGTGATGAAGGGAGGGAACTCGCCATCAGAACCGTCAATCAAGATTGATCAGCCAATCAGTAGGAGATGATTCCTGAAGAGGCGGGGCATGCGGGCGTGGCCTGCAAATTCCCAGACGAATTGGATCGTCTCATGTGAGGAAGAAGGTACGAGTCGCTGCCCAGCTGGTGGACATCAAAGCGGTCCTCCTTCCTGTAAGCCAGACAGCGGCGGATAAACGCCTGTGGAGGACAAGAAAGAAACTCAGACCGTGGTTTCCACTAGTGGTCGACCAATATACTGTCAAGACCGATACATCGGCCAATATTTGGCATTTTTCAAATATCGGCATTGGTCAATAAGTTTTTCTGTTTGGCCGATGTGTGAGGTGGGACTTTTATTTTGACAGTGCTGAACAGTGCTCGCATTCTCTCTCGTCTGCTGTCGTCGTTTAACAGTTCTGTCTAATACTGATAGAAGTCTGTCTGTCTAATAATCAGATTGAACTGTTAAACAAAGGATTTTAAATGTATACAAAAAAATATTATGATTGCTTTTATATTATTAGTAATAGAAAGTCAAACAATATAATACTTTCTCATTTGCCGTCAGCATTCAGCAAATACATTTACATTTAGTCATTTAGCAGATGCTTTTATCAAAAATTACTTACAAATGAGGACAATGGAAACAATCAAAATCAACAAAAGAGCAATGATATGGAAGTGCTATGACAAGTCTCAGCTTAACGCAGTACACTTAGTAAGGTTTGTTTTTTTTTTTAAAATTATATAATAAATAAAAAGAAAAGAGATAGATTAGAAAAAAACAGCGCAAACTAGTGTTAGAGGCCTTTTTTGCTTTTGTTAGTTGTATAATAAATAAAAAGAAAATAGATAGAATACAAAAAGATTAGAGAAGCTAGGCTATTTTTTTTTTTAAGAAAACAAGCAGTAAATGTCCCTTTTTAGAGTGCAAGTCTAAAAGGGACAGGTTTTGTTTTTTTGTTTTTTAAAGAATAGAATTAGAATAGAGCGTGCTAGAGTTAGATGAAGATGGCTAAGGACTTGGATTGAGTTGGGCAGGTCATTCCACCAGGAGGGAATAGTTCATTTAAAAGTCTGTGAAAGTGATTTTGTGCCTCTTTGGGATGAACAATAAAGCGTTGTTCACTTGCACAACGCAAGCTTCTAGAGGCAGATAAGTCTGAAGTAATGAATTTAGGTAAAGGGGTGCAGAGCCAGTGGTGGTTTTGTAGGCAAACATTAATGCCTTGAATTTTAAGGGAGCAGCTATTGGTAGCCAGTGCAAATTGATGAACAGAGGTGTGACATGCATTCTTTTCGGCTCATTAAAAATTAATCTTGCTGACGCGTTCTGGATTAATTGTAAAGGTTTGATAGAACTGGCTGGAAGACCTGCCAAGAGAGCATTGCAATAGTCCAGTCTGGACTGAACAAGAGCTTGAACAAGGAGTTGTGTTGCACGTTCCAAAAGAAAGGGCCTGATCTTCTTGATGTTGAATAAAGCAAATCTGCAGGACCGGGCAGTTTTAGCAATGTGGTCTGAGAAAGTCAGCTGATCATCAATCATAACTCCAAGGTTTCTGGCTGTTTTTGAAGGAGTGATGGTTGATGTGTCTAACTAAATGGTGAAATTGTGATGAAACGAAGGGTTTGATGGAACCACAAGCAGTTCTGTCTTGGCAAGGTTGAGTTGAAGGTGATGGTCCTTCATCCAGCAAGAAATGTCTGTTAGACAAGCTGAGATGCGAGCAGCTTATAAATACGCATTTATATCATTTATACTCATGTCTCAAACTGACCTTGGCCTCGTTGCTCGCCACAGGTTTGGCAGGAAACTGCACCTCGGTGGCTTTCAGGATGGTGTTCTCTTGAAGGATGTCTTGCTGGGATTGATTGTGGCCAAACGGCTGCAGAACAACAAAAGATTCAATGCGGCATCATACTACAATGCTTTTTACATCAGTAGCTGTGTGTGGCTGTAGTTAGAGAGTGGTTTCTAAATTTGCCTCACCTTTCGTCCATACAGGCACTGGAAGAAAATAACGCCCACAGACCACACGTCTACTTTATTAGAGATCTTTGGAGGTTCTTTACCAACGACAAAACACTCTGGTGGCAAATACCTGAAACATCAGAACATTTCATTTCCATTACAACATTTAACCCTATAAAGCCCTATACCTACAGGCCCTGTTTACACCTGGTATTAAGATGCGTTTCAGTCGATCGGATCACAAGTAGATGAGGAATACATATTCCCGTTCACACCTGGTGTTTTAATCTGTCTCTTCTGTCCACTTTTGACAACTTCTGTCATGATTTCTTTTGAGGGGAGGGTCTATGGGCCGTTTTATGTGGGCTTTTTCTGATCTAGTATTATGAAATAAGCTTGCACAATTTACATATGAGCCGAATGCAGTTTTTTTTTTTTTTTGTTCTCAATTATACAATAAAACACTATATAATAGTATTACAATAAAACACAATGTAATAGTATTTGTTATAAACAACACAACGCTTTAAATTAATTGTCCTTGCCACAGTGGAAAAAAAATATTTTTATCATCAAAAAATATCATTTTTGGTCATAAAGATTAGGAGTAAGACAGCATTTTAAACGGTAAATTTGATACTTTTATTTGTGTATACTCACAATAAGAACAAAACTATGCCTTTGTAAAGTAAACAGGATATGCTTTCAGCCGTCTCTGTTTCCTTAAACTTGTGGTGCAGCCATAAAAATCAGGGCTCTGAACCGGTTCAAGGAACGAAATCGAAAACCGGAAACGAATGAAATTTTGACTGGAACAGAACCGGAAACAGAAACGAAATCAAATTTTATAGTTCCGAACAGAATCAAAAATTTGAAATGGCCATTAACTGGTTCATAACGTTATTTTATCGTTCCATTTAATATTTGAAATTTGCTGTCAACCAATCAGGAATTCAAGTAGCTTGACTATGCAAATGTCACGCTGACGCATCCAACGAGTGAAATGCCCGAGCTCGTCATAGGTAAGTCGCAATGCACCGGCGTTAGAGTTTATCCGAGGACTGATGGATTCAACAGATCTTACGCTCCTGCAGTGCTTCTGTGAACGGAGAAAACAGAAAAAAACTATAGGCTTAAAAAGGAATATATATGCCTATACACTAAATATATTTCACTTAAATCATTGACAGATTAACGAAACAAAAGAAAAAATATATATGCTGAGTTAGGCCTACGGTTCATTGTGACGCATTCCAAAGTTCTCGGAAAGGACAACGAGACGGCAGAAAGTAGTTTTCTTTATTTTGCAAAAGCTTTACAGTTTCATTTATTTTACAGTTTTATTTGTTTTGCAAAAGCTTGACAGTTTTGAATGATGTCGCATCTGTAACCAACCAGCGTTGGTATGGCCATATCGCGCTGGCGCCTCACGCGCACAAAGACACAATACTTTTGTGACTTTGCAGCCTGTTCATTATCAAAATAAAATACAGTTAAAGGAACGTATAAAAAGTTACAGCGCTCCGTTATCCAATCTGTTGCATTCAGCGTGACCATCGCCTCACTGTGCTGATATAAGGATGATGTTTTACATCTATGAAAGTACAAAGCCTATAATAAATAATATTTTAGCATCCAGATATGGCGCGAATATGGAAACATTTGGATTCGTGCCGAACGAGAGAGGTAGACATCAGTTTCACCTTTAATTTGTTTTTGGATTGACGTTTTTATAGCCTACAGGCTATAGCCTTAAGTTTAGAGGATTTGTTGTGGAGAGAAACTAATAACTGTGTTTATAATGTTTGTAAACATTTTTGATTTACCGGCATTTTAGCCTACATCATTTCTGAATGTAATAGCCTAATAAAATGCGACACGACTTAGCCTGTTTTTTTTCCTCAAAACGCAATTTTATACAAGTAGCGTTCTTTTTTTAACAATGCAGCAAACATTTTTAAATATCTTTAAAAATACTTTAATGTCTTTAAAGCATTAATAGTTTTTTTTTTCTTTTGTTTAGTTGCCTACATTTAGGCAAATCTAGAAAAGATGATGCTGTATTGGCTGTGACTAAGCGCAGCGGGTTAAGATAATATCTCTTCCTGGGTTTTTTTTTTTTACTTTATTTTTCTTTTTGTGTAAAGAAAACACTGCACTTTATTATTAAGTAAATAATAGTTCAATGCACTAATATTATTATTATTATTATTATTATTATTATTATAGGCAAAGACAATTTTAAAAAATAACGTTATTAACCGTTATTTTTTCTACTCGAACCGGTTTCGGAACGGTAATAATACAGAGGAACAGAGGAAAGTTTCTGGACTAAAGTGTGTAAGTCATATGGACAAATGTATGCTGCTATTTTGTCCTTTTTGGAGCTTTAGAACATATAAATATTCTTAAAATTCAGGTTCCACAATTAAAATGTGTTTGTAAAGCTATGAGATTGAATTGAACACTGAAGTAATGTTCTGTAGTGCATAGAACTGACCAGTAGGTTCCGGCTCCCTGCGATGTCAGGTCCATCCCGTCCACACCATAGCTGTCGTCATCCATGATTTTAGACAGGCCAAAGTCTGTGATCTTTATCTCCCCACATGCCGTTCCATCCACCAACAGGATATTTCCTGAGCAACCAAAAACACACTTCCTATACAGTCTGTGAGACAAATAACCACCAACCATCCTAAAAAAAAAAGAAGCATTTCTGCACCAATTCAATGTGCTACATGAATTGCACTAGTGAATGATACAGCAGTTAAAATAGTTCAGCCAAAAAAGAAAATCTGCTGAAAATTTTGCACAAGATGTAGATGAGTTTGTTTCTTCATGGGAACAGATTTGGAGAAATTTAGGACTACATCACTTGCTCACCAATGAGCAGTGAATGGGTGCCGTCAGAATGAGAGTCCAAACAGCTGATAAAAAGGCAGTGGTTTAAAGTTAAAATGGTCTTAATAATGGATTTGTTTCTTACAAATATGCAGCTTTTCACCTGACAAGACATTAATTGATGGACTGGAGTGGTGGATTACTGTGATGTTTTTATCAGCTGTTTGGACTCTCATTCTGACGGCACCCATTCACTGCAGATGAGCAAGTGATGGAATGCAATGAAGAACTCATCTGCAATTTATCTTGAAAGGGTGAGTAAATTATCAAAAAAAAAAATAAAAATTTTGGGTGAACTATTCCTTTATCATGTGTGTTGCACTCACCTGGTTTCAGGTCGTAGTGGATGATGGGTGGTTTGATCTCATTGAGGTATCGGAGGGCGTTGACTATCTGCATGACGATGGAGCGAGCCTCTTTCTCAGACATCAGCTTGTGTTGCTTCAGATAGAAATCGAGATCATTCCCCTCACAGAACTCGAGAACAGTGCAGAATCTAGAACAGAAACACATTAAGTCAGTATCTGTATGGTTGCAAAAACTTGGACTGGTTTATCAGAAGAAGTAACATAGACTTACGTGTCAGTGTCCAGGGAAAAGTAGTCGTAGAGTTTGACTATTCTGGGATGGTCCAGTTGCTTGTGGATTCTATATTCTCTACAGGCATGTCTGGAGTGGACAAAACAAAAAATGAGCATGTCCATAAAAGAAAGTGTGACAGACAGAAAGGGGAAAAAAGATGGCCAACATACTTGTGGTAGTTTTCCTTCTTTTCTTCTCTCCAGTTCTTGTTGAGCTGGTGGATCTTCACAGCTGCATATCGCTGCTCAAACAGGTCAAATGCCTTCACACAACAACATAAAGAGGTTAAACAAGCCACAATTTCTCACAAAATAAACTCCCTGAAATATAAACTAGGTTAATAGTTGTAAAATCATCCCTTTTTGGTTTTTTGTACTGTTCTGTGTTGCTTTAATGTAAAAAAAAAAACTAAATTATAGATTGTGAAATATTATTACAATTTTTTTGTATGTGACTATTTTAAAATGTTATTTATTTCTGTTATATAAACCACCAGTCTTCAGTCTAACATGAACCTTCAGAAATCATTCGAACATGCCGATTTGCTGCTCAAGAAACATTTCTTATTATTAATGATGAAAACAGCTGTCCTGCTTTATATTTTTGTGGAAAAAGCATTTATTTGAAATAGACATCTTTTGTATCATAAATGTCTTTACTGTCACTTTCGATCAATTTAACGCATCCTTGCCGAATGAAAGTATTAATGTCTTTGAAGAAAAACTCCAAACTAATGAAGAGTAGTGTATACATGTTGATCAAGCAAAAACAAACTGTATCAAAGTGTGCGAGTGCATCTAATGACAAAAAAATTAAATACCTTATAAACTTCACTGAAACCACCTCTTCCCAGCAAGTGTAAGAGAAGATACCTTTCATTTAGGGTTGGATGGTCTTTAAACCTATAAACACAAACACAGTGCGATTATTCCATTTCAAAAGAAGCATAATGGAGCAAACAGCAAAGAAAACTAAAGGAAGAAAGAAAAAAAAAAAAGAAAATACCAATATAGTTAAAATACTCAATGTTTGCCAATTACAGTTTATTGCTGAATGCCCTTTAAGAATTTCACAAGACCTCCACAAACCATATTTAAGATTTTAATATTTAAATATAATATAAAGTGGGCGGGACGTACTGAGAACTGTCTTCATTGTTGATTCTTTTAAGTTCTCGAATGTGCAGATTCCTCACACGCTCCAACCGCTCCAGCTCCGCCTGGATCTCTGCCTCCTCCTGAATACACACACACACACACACACACACACACACACGAGCACATACTAACATACTCATGTATGAATGGCAGATTCCACGACAAGGACAAAAAGACTATTTGAAACAGCATTTCTGCACGACTGCTTATGCATGAAGCACTAATGCTTCACGTTACTGCCTTTTACCCATCTTACCCTAATGCACATAAGAGTGTGTGTGTACTGTGTGTTTATATAGAGACTAACCTTTTTGAGATGACCCAGTCTTAGTTTGAAGATTTCTTCCTGCTCGTGATACTCTGCTATAGTCAGCCTGCACATTCAATACAGAAGCATTTCAATAACTGCGTGTGTTTCTGGACCATTTTTGAAGATAATATTGCAGAAAATACTTTGAACTTATTTAAATCGCAGCCTTTGGTGTTCTATAGATCACACATTCTTATATAATGATCTTAAAATGATGAATTGTGCAGCCCTGGTCTATACTAATCCTAATTGTCTCATTTTAATACCATTAGAAGTCAACGGGAAGTCTCCATTTGGAAAGGAAGTAAACGAGTGTATTTGTGTGTGCTAATGTCTCACAGTGTAGGCAGGCTGGGTTTGAGGAAGGGGTCGTTGTCGGCTCCATTGACAGCTTTGGTCTTTCTCTGTTTGGACTCAATGGGGGTCGGGCTCTGGGAGGAGGGTGTGCTGGGAGGTTTGCGCTTTGCTAGAAGTTTCCGCTGCCTCTCGATCTCTTCCCTCTGCTGGTTTATCCACTCCTGCTGCCTATCAACACAGAAAAAATTTAAAAATTAAAAAACACCTATAAAAAAAACAACATATGCAAATGTAGAATAGAAAGCACTTGCCCTATTATTATTTACAATGGAAGTGATCTACAGTGCATTCATAGTTCCCCACACTTTTCTTACATATGTAACAAAGTTTTTGCTGCCATGCCTGATCAAGGTTATTATAGTTAACAAAAAAAAAAAAAACATTTGTTACTTGAAATAAAATAAGATATTAAGAAAAACATTAAACGTATTTTATTTTAGTATATCAAGTTAAACATTTTCATTTAGTTTATCTTGATAAAAACAATAAAAATAATTCTAAATATTAATAACAATTATAATAGTGCCTCAATGATATTAAAATAGATATTTAGGTGTTTGTCAATGTTTGTACAAAATTATATACCGGTATTTAATTAATTAGATTCCACCAACATCCCATCTGGATTTTATTTATGATAGCAGCCCCAGGGTTAAATAAACTAAAACCATAAAAACACATTTTAGTTACGTGAAAAAATATACTAACTGAAAAAAAAAAAATAAAAAAAAAACATTTTATTTGAGCTAGTTGCCAAGGCAATATTTCTCATTTTCATTTAGTTAATATACTAAAATAAAACTGAAAAATAAAATAAAAAAAACAAATTTACTAAAACTTTTAAAGGAAATGAAAATGAAAACAGAAAATATAAAAATAAAAACTAATTCAAAATAATGAAAACTATAATAGTATCTCAGTGATGCTAAAAAGACACTGAGCAGAACATTGGCATCCTGGTCAAGTACTGAATATCGCAAAATGATGATATTGGACGATGATAGATTTTTGCACTTTTTCCAGTACTGTACAAAACCAGTTTTAGTGTGTGTTTGCATGAAACTCTTACTTGACCAGGTTCTGGAAGGCATATCCATCTGTCCACTGTTCCGTGTAGGACGCTCCGTGCCGGACTGTGGTGAAATGCCCCAGACGCAGCCGGTCCTGCATGCTCTTCTCACGGCAGGACTGCTTCTCTTGAGTGCTCTAGTGAGACGATAACACACTCGAGAGTCACTCAACTCAACCACCCCTGACACATGAGAAATAAGCAGCTGCCAGCATATCAAACACAGCTCACCTTCTCAATGAGCAGTTTTTTACTCATCGTAGTGCATTTGTTCAGACGCTCCTTGAAACGTTCCAGCAGCTTCTGCTGCTCATCTATCTGTCTGCGGAGGTCACAGTTCGCCTGGGGAGAAAACATTAAATCCACTCAATGTCTGAATTCAAATGCCACAAAGAAAAAAAACAACTCAAGGACAGGTGACACTCACCCTGAGTAGATCATCTATTCTGCCCTCCTTCTTCTCAAGGTCAAGATTCTTATTGCTCTCAAGTGCAGCCAGTTTCAACAGTGTCAAATCCGTCTGAAAGCAGAGAAGGAAAGAGTGTTAAACGTGGAGAGGACACAAACAACATCCATGACGGCATGTGTTATCAACAGATATACAGTAAACAATGCATCATATACAGTACCAGTGGGCTTGTTTAACAGCATCAGAGCATGTATCATAGTCAGTTTGTGCAGTGCATGTTTAATAATGTAAACGTGTGCATGCAGTGCATATATAAAAGTTTTTCCAACACAGTGTCAGAGTAGTGTGCACGTGTGCAAAGCGTGAGAGTGAGTATATTAAACAGCGGCAGATATATGTAATAGCGGCAGTGTATGCAATGGTTATTTAAGAGTGTCAGTGCATGTCTTTCAGTGTCAGAGTGTGCAGCATGCCTGTTAAACTGTTCACTGTGCAGTGACGATTTGGCTGTAACAGTGTCATAGTGTACAGTGTGCATGTGTAATAGCATCAGCGTGTGAGAGAAAAAAATATTTAATAGTGCCAGAGCATGCAGTGCATACAAACAGTGACAGTGTATGCAGTGAATGTTTTGCAGTGTCAGTGTGCAAGGCACTTTTTGCAGTGTCAGTGCATGCAATACACACACTCAGTGTCAGAGTGTTGATGTTTAACTGAGTCAGTGTGCAATGCAAATAAAGCACACACCGCACGTTTAACAGAATCAGAGAGAAGAGCATGTGATGCAAGTATTACCTGGACACTTCTGCTGCTCAGCTGTTTTGGATTCATCGTGTGATCCATGAAACACAGGCTGGTGGGTGAGGAGCTGTTCTGTCTGACCTGACAGCAACATTTAAAAAAATAAACATCACTGGCTCCTTGCATGATATTCAAATCTCAAAGATGAGCACTTACGATAGAGCCGGGTGCAGAGTGAGAGTTCTGTGGTGAGCGCAGGACTGGAGGAAGCCCCCTGACTGGACTTGATCCGTTTCCTCCCTGGAACTTCAGGAAGAAGATATGCGGAGCTGTTGTTTTTTTTTTTTTTTTTAACAGCACCACACAACATACTAACGGGATGTGACATCATCACAATGTTACTAACGACGCTCAAGCAATTTCACAACTCTACAAGTCAAAACATCTACTGAAACGAGCAGCCATTAGAAGATGAAAAAGCAGCATTACTCTGACTAAAAGCTCTCTCTGACACATGACTGACATTTAATACAGAGCTGACTAAACGCAGAGTCATCCACACAAAGCTTTACTTACATCAAAATAATCGCTGATCTTGGGCCCTCGGCCGGAAGACTTTCCTAAGAGGTTAAAAAAAACATGGTCATTGGATACAATCACTTTTCTGTCAGTGTACTGCATCATTTCTGCGCTAAACATTAAACGCTCTATTTCCTAATAAACATGAAGCACATGATTCTCAGCTCCAAAATGCTAGGTTTGTTAACAATTTATTGAAAAACTTACTCTATTATGTCTCATTAAGATGTACTTCATTCACACACACAGGAAGTTAACGTTACCTTGGCTGCTCTCTGACTGGTTGTCAACCTTCCTCTTTCTTCCTCTGGACGACTCGGAGTGCTTCTTCTCTGGAGTCTTGGGAAAACAGGAAAAAGCGTTACTTTTCTATTCAATCAATACTTTTGTTCACTAATTCAATACAATCAATAGTAAAGGCTTTAGGTAAGCTCCAAGCTGAATTTAGGCCTCAAAGGAGCTGTAAAAGATTCACCAGTGAGGCTTCCAGACTGCATTTGTACAAAACATCATTTACCATTTCATTCCAAACCCGTTTGACTTTTTTATTAATATGCTGGGTGCTCTTTTCAATGTAATGAAAGTGAATATGAACAGGTGCTTTCAAGCTCCAAAATGACAAAAATGCTCTACCAAACTATCACAAAAGTGATTCATAAGAGTTTTGCCCTTAGAAGACATAGAATAGAGCATTGACGAAGGAAG
Source organism: Spinibarbus caldwelli (assembly GCA_039654775.1). Lineage (NCBI taxonomy): Eukaryota > Metazoa > Chordata > Actinopteri > Cypriniformes > Cyprinidae > Spinibarbus > Spinibarbus caldwelli. The sequence goes on from CM077236.1 coordinate 4,190,550, forward strand.
AGATTGAAATATAAGTTGTTATTCACTGAAAATCTTCTCTCCACTGCAGCTTTCAAATTATGGAATGTCACATTTGACATCAACAACATTATCACATAACTGTATACCTTCATAACTCAAATGGACCAGTTTAATGATTCTTATTTGTTATTTCCATCCACTTTCATCATACAGCAACCAAGATATTAAAAAATGCACCTTTTGCGCCCCATGGAAGAAAACTTATGGTCTTATGGATTTGGAACATTATTATATTTTTGTTTTTAAGAATCATTCCTATTCAAATAAGATAAAATAATGTCAAACTCACTGAATATGCAGGCGATCCTCCTTTCTTTATGTCAGAGTTCTTTACAGGGAAAAAAAAAAAAAAAAAAATCATTTTAGACACAGACAGCACATAAACAAATTCAAAGCTTCAATGAGTATGCATGAGTGTAATGTTCACCTCAGACTCCTTGTCACTAGATGACCCCAGGCTGCCAAAACTGTGACTGGAACATTCGTTATTGTTCAAACCCTAAATAGAAAGATCAAAGCAGGTTTGGTACAGGTTATGACCATTACAGAGAGTGTGCACAATAGAACTCAAATATATATGAAATATTCATACTGATATCACTCATAAAACTAAATTAAGCAACATTAACATGAGTATAGTGTCACTGCACAGGTTTCATCTTGAGTTTCTGCGAGTATGAGAGTGTTGGGAAATATGGTTATAGCAGAGCCTCTGATTTAAACTTTAGAGTTGGTAAATTTAGTTCATTTCTGTAAATCATTTCAAACTGACCATATTAGTGAATTAATTCACTACTCTCATTCAATGATTTATTTTTAGTCATCACTCCAAATGAAAAAGGTTCACAGAGTCCATGAATGGAATTTTTATTTTTTACAAAAACATAAATGTATGTAAGTAAATTTAGCTTTTCAATAAATTTCGTTAAAATTGATGCATAAGAAAATGAGCAAATCTTTAGTGAAAAACTTAAACATTTAATGTGGAAAAATAATTATATACTATACTATATTTTACAACTTACATTAAATATTTTGTTTAATTACCCGGATGATGCTTTTTCAGTTTTAAACACAAGAAATCCAAGTAAATAAATAGACAGCGGTGCACATAATTCATTTTTCAGCCTGGTTCTCATAAGAGAACCTGGAGATTTGTTTTGGTTCTCACACTGCACAGTGTAAACCACTAAATATAACTTTAAAAAATAAATTAATAATAGTGATGACAACATTATTGCATTTTAATAAAATAATAAAACAATAAAGTGTGATAATCCTATTATATTTTAAAATAAAAAGAGTATTAAATACAAATACAACTATTTTTTTAGTAAACTTAAAATAAAATGCTAATATTTACTTTTTTTATATGAATTTTCATCATTTTCAAACTTAAAATCAGCAAGATTTTATTTTAGTAAGTATATGCGCTTCCAGGTTAGGGCTGCCGACTGAATAGCGTCAGTAAATGAAATGTCACAGTTCTGCACTGTGCTTTGAAAACTGCAGTGGGTAGCCTAGATTTACGCTTTCAGTTTGAATAGAAACCTTATACAGTACAGTTTGTTGATCTAAAATGGTAATTGTGCATTAACAGCTGTCAACCATGTCGGTACCCAAATGAGTGGTCTGAACTTATTTACACAGCGCATTTTTTTTTATTTCGGTTACTCATGCACACCTGCGGACCACTTATGTGCACCCCTGTACATAGACATATTTTTAAAATCAAAATTAATCAAAATAAAATAATTAATTAAAATTAAATAATATTTAAATAAAAATATACAATGAAATATAATCAAAAACATCATCCAGCCCAAATGTACACAAACTAAGCATTTGAGCATGTGTGTTTGCATGCGTGTCCATTACTTTAGGTCCTCCACTCGCGCTCCCTGTGCTTCCTCCTGTATTTCCACTAACTGCTCCGATGAAACGTGCCTCCAAAAGCTCCTGCCGGCGTGGATCCAGAGACTGCAGTTCATCCATACCTACAGACACACACAATCACATATCAATCTCAACACGTTCTCACACAGGTACGCAGGGCTGGGGTTCGGGAGGGGTGTGATCACGGTGACGCATCCTCCTGGAATCTTACGAGACCATCCAGTCATTGTTCTCTGATCCTATGCCACCCTAGAGGAGCCAGAAGATCATACACCTACTCATATTACTGGTTTAAAGGCAAAGAACTTAGAAAAGGTTTACAGCTACAGAACTACACTCACATCAGACTTACATGTGTATATTAAATTGTTTCAAAATGTCCGGACTTTGACAACGATGTGTGTACAATAAGATGTGCTTCACATCTGACCATCCACATTTTTCATCTGCTCTTTTATCCATTTTCATTTTTCACAGCAAACTTCAACAGAGCTTCTTCCTGCTGGAGTGAGGATTACAAACAGCAAGAACTTTGAGACGTTTCTTGCTCATTATCAGCTGATGCCACTGACAGCGTAGCTCCATCACCTTATTTTAGTCTCAGTAAACATTGATGACACAATCTACCATTATACATCAAAATTTAATGTTTCACGTAACTATAATGTGTGTTTCCATATATCACTGTGAGCTCAATATTACAGATAATACTTGGTCATATAGACTCCATACATACATCACTGTTCAAAATTTTTTTATTTTAATAAATTACTACTTTCATTCATCAAGAATGCATTAAATTGATCAAAAGTGCCAGTAAAGACATTTATAATGCTACAAAAGATTTCTATTTCAAATGAATGCTGTTCTTTTGAACTTTCTAACAATATATTTTTTTTACAAAAATATGAACATATATCCAATTTTGATAATAATCAGAAATGTTTCCATAGCAGCAAATCAGTATATTAGAATGATTTCTGAAGGATCATGTGACACTGAAGACTGGAGTAATGATGCTGAAAATTCAGCTTTGATCACAGGAATAAATTACATTTTATAATGTATTCACATAAAAAAAAATGTTCTTTTAAAATGTAATAATGTTTCATAATATTATAGTTTTTATTGCATTTCTGACAAAATAAATGCAGCCTTGATGAGCATTTATTCAAAAACTTTTTTTTTTTAAATCCTACCAACCCCAAACTTTTGAATGGTACTGTAAATTGTGTGCAAACCACATAATTTTCTGCTAAGAATTCTGATTAAATAGTTAAATTTAATAATAATTAAATTTTTGGTTCAACTATTCCCTCCATGTTTGACATGATCTGGCAGCAGATGCCTGAAGACAGAATTCATCATCATCATCATTGATGCAGCAGCCAAATGGCCCCGTTTCTTCAGCACATGAGACAATTACAGTATCAGCAGCCGATAAGAACAACCAGCTAATAACGGCATGAATCATCATTATAAAACCTGCCTAAAGAAATCATCTGGTCTTCAAACTCCATTACAGTGACTAGACAAAACAGCTCAGCTTCACTTGTGTTCTCCAGCCATAAACACCGGCACAGCGGATGCGTCCAACACCACTGCCATGATAAGACTCATGCCAGATAGAGCTCCAAGCCAAAGAGATCCCAAGATGGTGGATGGGTGGAAAATTATGAAGGTCAACAGGGCAGGAAGAGCACAGCTGCCCAGATAAAGGACACAGATGATAAATCAAAACACTAGGAATGAGTAAACATAAACCTAAGGCCACGTCTGCTTTAGCAAATAACCCGAGCAGCAAAGAAAACAGCGCTGGGCTAAATAAGACACCTCCCAAACATGCAATAGGTGGAGTGGAAATGAGTGAGAGCAAATGACCAGGAAACACATAAGCCACATCCTAGTTTGTGCACTGATGCACAGGTAAGCCATCAAGAGAACACTAAATATTATAAAACAATAATGATCCAACTTCTTATAGAAGATGAATACACTGAATAGCCTACTTTTATATTATCCACCATGCCTGAACCATGGTAATCTTGTGCATTTGTACAGCTGTTTTTATAAATGATGGTGATTTAATTTTAATAAATAAAAGCCATAATTGTTTAAATTGAAAATTTCAGTTACTCAGACAATTGAAGCATTTAAAAAAAAAAAAAAAAAAAAAAAAAATGGATGACACACCAACCATGTGTTTTACATGCTAAAAATGTCTGAAAATCAATTCCTGGGGTAAATATTAATGCCACTTAATTTTTAAAACCTCTTGAGATGTTAAATTATTATTTAAAAAAAACAAACATTTAGTAAAAATATTGTGAAATATTATAAGAGCTTAAAATACCAGTTTTCAATTTGAATATATTTTAAAACGTAATTTATTCCTGTGATGCAAAGCTGAATTTTCAGCATCATTACTGTCACATGATCCTTCAGAAATCATTCTAATATGCTGCTTAAGAAACTTTTTTTTTATTATTATCAATGCTGAAAACAGTCGTTCTGCTTCACATTTTTGTGGAAATCAATGCATTTTTGGAGGGAATCTTGGATAATTAGAAATCAGAAGAACAGCATTTATTTTAAATAAACACTTTTTTTGTGAATGCAAAAAAGCACAAGCAGGTAAAAGGTTTCACTCTTTCAAAACATTGATAAAAAATTAAAGGCACAGCCTGCCATTACATGGCTGAGAACTTATTCTTGGACATAAGAATCTGAGTAATGCATTAACATACATATGATATTTAGGGCTGGTCCGAATACCATTTTTTGAGCTTCGAAGCTTCGGTAGTAATCAACACTGAATATTCGAAGCTTCGGAGGAAGGGGGCTGAACATATTCTCTCTAATAAAGGCACGAATCTCTGTGTGTCTGTCTGTCTGTCTGTTTGCATTTTTATTATGTCGAGAACCATTCATTCAATCGACTTCACGCGTGGCGGGTGTGTTGCTGCGGACCCAAGGGAGTGTAGTGACGCATTTTGTTGCAATATGGACATGCGACACATTCAGAATGAATAAACTTTTAATAAACTACAGAACAGCACGAGCCGGAAGCGGCGCGCCTCACGCGGGCAGGGCTTATATGCTCAGAGAACAGACACTGCACTAGTGATACAAAACACAGGTCTGTTAAAAGCAATTCCAATTGAAATGCATTATTTAGGTCATACGGTTTTCGTCATTCAAAAGGAGAAACTGAAACACAGATAAAGGCCTATGAGATAAAGGCAGATATACGAAATGTAAATACAGCAGCGCTTCCTTACCATTTTGAAGTTATGTTGATAACTTTCTTCATTTTAAGCGCCTCATGTTGTTACGATAATATTCGCATATTGGAATGCTTGGGTAAGATCGCGTTACATTAGAACAGCATTCTGTCTGTGCCGCCTTCATTTACTTACTCGTTTTCTTCACTTTCGCTTTAATTGAATCGGGCAAACTCCTGCTGACGAGTGGAACACACCAGACAGACTAAGACTGACAGACGCTGCCCGACGGCCGCGGCAGTCTCCTCTTCTCCATGGCTTGCTGACAGCTCTTCCACCTCCCGAACGGTCTGTTGCTGGTGCAGATGTTCAGCTTCATATTCAAGCGTGAATGAGAACCGTTTCGCGGGGGATGCCAGGTGTTCGAGAAAAAAAAAAAAGAATATTCGAATCTCAAAATTGAAAATCGAATGCCAACCCACCGAACGAATATTCGAACAATCGAATATTCTGGTCCAGCCCTAATGATATTACACTCATCAGTGCACATGCGCATGTTTGCAGCACATATTAACACAGACCAGCCTGAGTCTCTGGTGGATATGATAGATATCACAGGAAACAACCGGTGCAACTTAGGTTCATTAAAAACACATCAAAAACAAAGGAAACCGTATGACCTAAATAATGCATTTCAATCAAATGTGTATCAGATGGTCTATTGCTTCAAGTTTCAAAGCCATTTGGATGATTTCAGGGAAAAAAAAAATCATAAGCTGCAACAACACAAAAAAAAACTAAAATTACCATAACGATGCAACACCTCTATTTTTTGTGAAATAAATAAAACACTACCACACCAATTCATGTTTATCATGTGTCTCCAAAATTTGACATGGCTTCCTTGAAACTATTTCTGAGCTGCTGCATTTCATACTGATAAATAAACTCTCACACATAAACACCAACTACTGTGCATCATGTACTAGTTGTGTCTCAAAACCTAGACAGCATTTTTGAGCTATTGCATAACATGCACTGAGTGCTAGATAAATAATTCAATACTTTCAAGCATAAAAACTTAAAATCATGTTTATCAGGTATTTGGCATTTTATTCAAATCCAGTGAGATGTCTACCTACACATCATCCTACATGCATTGCTGACTGGATTCTCAAACGTAAACATCAGATTAGACACAGACCTGCCAAACTATACAGAATTTTAGAATTACTGCATCAACTCCTATCATATGTATCATATAGCTGGCTGTCTCTCAAAACCCTTATAGGCCACTGCAATGCATGCATGAGAAAATGTATATATAAATATATACTGTCAACCTTAAAATATCACTTAATCTGCCTACCTAGACAGCCATTGCATGACATGCATAGAGTGCTAGATAAATAAATACCAATAAAAGCAGCAACTCGTGTTTATCAGATACTGCCAATGTCCTAAAGCCCAGTTAGTTTCTACCTAACAAGCATTTCAGGCCGTTGCATTGCATGCACGGGTGATACACATTCTCAAGCACACAGACAGCAGCTCATGTTTATCAGGTACAGACTCCGTCTCATTTTTGAGTCATTGCATTGCACACGAGTGATAAATACATACTCTAAACCTCAAAAACATTTACTCATATTTATCAGACTGGCCCATGTCAAAACCCAAGGAGATGCCTACCTAGACACAAAGACAGCATTCTGGGGCATCAGAAAAAATGCACAAAAAATACGCAACTATGATGCCCAAAAATGCTGTCTAGGTAGACATCTCGCAAGGTTTTGAGACACGGCCAGTGACTGAGTCCCCTAATAGGTGACCACGGGCATCCTCACGTTAAATTAAGCGTGCGATCAACACAAAAAGCGACAGAATTCCACCGCAAACAGTTTAAAACACAGCAGCTCGTGTCTCAGACTCGATGCTTGTTATAAAAACACAGAGAGTCACAGTCAGCAGACGAGAGATCAGCGGCCTCCGACTCGACCGCTTCGATTAAAGGCCAGATTTACTCCAAATCACACGTCAATCTAACACAATCCCGACCGATTTCACATGAACAAACTTCAAATTGACATTCACGCCGGTTTTACCTTCCTTACGCCTCCGCGGAGCGCAGATATCGAGCGGAGAAACTGAGCCCGGGGTCGGAGATCCAGTCGAGAACTGAGAGCAAGATGGCGCTCCGTCCAAACTTCCACTGCTGTTGCTGTTACTTTGGACACTCATGAAGACACTTTCCCCGCGAAGAGACGCTCGAGCGCATCGCACGCATGATCTCTGTCAAATCACACCTGTGTGTGTCTAATGCATCATGCACAAACCCTGATCATAAATGCAACGCTGCTCATGTTTTCAGCTCCGCACTGCGCACTGAGATCCTCGCTCACTCTCAGAGAGAGTGTGTGTGTGTGTGTGTGTAGCCGATGCGTGACGCCAGTTGCAAAGGTTACACACATGTACACGCTCACACACATCAGTGCAAAACTTCAGATCACACCTCAGATGCTTCAATCCTTCCAGAAAATTCTATTATGGATAAAATTACTCTTTGCCTCTATAAAGTATAGGTAGGCTACACACGATCAGTCAGCTGATCATTATTGCAAAATAAACAGGTTTGACATTAAGTGGTCATAAGCAGTTTTTAACTTTTATATAAGACCATAATAGCCGAAAGTATATTTAAAAGTGTCAAAAAAATATTTTGCAATAATTATCAACTCCCTGCATTACTGCATTGGTATTAAATGGCTACTTATCAAATCAATAGCTATACATGATCATATTATTATTTTCTGAGACCACAGAGAGCTACTTAGAGACAGTCAGGGACTGCCCAGTCATTACTCAGAAATATTTGATTATATTAATCTTCTATATATAATATCTAAATTAAATAATATTAGATAACAATTACACAAATTACATATAATTACACATAAATTAATATAACAATGATTGATTTCACAGGCAACCAACTCAATAATATAATATAATATAATACTGTAATCATTAATAAAAATATATGTATATAGTAATAATACAATGTAAATAATAATAATAATGTGTATTTACAAACATCTTCACAAAAAGTGCATTATTAAGTACATTAAGGTCATATATATTCATTAGAACTAAAATAATAATAATTAATATATCAATAATTAATATCCCAGGCAGATGACTAAAATAATATAATATAATATAATTAATAAATATAATATAATAGTGCATTTACAATAATATATTACAAGTGTATTTACAAGCTTCTTCACAAATTATGTACACATTTTTATTCAAGTTTATGCACATTCATTGGAACATTATAACTATATAGTAACAGCACTGTAATGTAAAGTGAGATTGTATTAGTTTATTGGATGAAACGTCCTTGTTTGTCTTTCTCTCTCTGTGTGTGTGTGTGTGTAAATGGTTGTACATCTTCAGCTGTGATTTGCTGACTCAGAGATCAGCCCAGAGCTGAGCTTTACCCTCTGAACAGCTCCAGACATATTTCACAACATCACACTACAGTTATCTTCCTCTGAACTCACCACAGAGGAATTCAACTCATGATTTCACTGGAATAAATACACTCATTATATATTCTGCTGAAATGAAGACAGTTTTAAAATGCAAATATATGTTCTGCCTTTTCATGTCAACAGATGACAGCTGTATCGGTTCACAGAGTTGAGGAGTTTATGAATAGATGCCGCTGAATCACACCAGCCTCTGAGGAACTGCTTTTTGCCATCTGACCGGAAATGTGTCAGGTTCCTCCATCACAATCCAAAGGTGTTCGTGGCTCAGTCTACAATTTCCAGAGACATAATTTCTCCTCCACAGTCATAAAGTTATAAAAGGAAAATACATCAACTCTAGAGTTATAGGCATATTTGCAATAGTAGAGAGAATTTCACTGACATTTCTATCCTGCCTGCAGCAATCTGAATGAAGTGTCTTGCTCAAGGATAAATGGTGATAGGTCATCATGACTTGCTCTTTGTAGGACTAGAACTTTGCATTTATGAGTTCTGTGCTTTAGTCACTTATGACGCACCAAACCCAAATCCAATGGACAAAAGGATGCCCATAAACCTCATCCACTACATAGACTGATGTAAATTGCAAAGCAAAATGGAAAACATTTTAGAAAAACTTTATAAGGGCTCACAGGTTTCTTTATCTTTCCAACTTGTGCTTAATAGGTACCAGCTAATGGCCATTTGAGGAAGATTTTTTTTTTTTTTTTTTTTGTAGTGCCATCTTTAAATCTTTTGTTTAAAGCACTTATCAAACTTTGTGAGCCCTGATTCTGTAAGATCATAATAACATGTTTGTCCTCTGATTAGAACTGTCACATGATCATGTGCAGGTAACATGAACATTCACATCAGTTAAGAGGAGATAAGAGATTTTCTCTTCATGATTCTCTAGGAAAGGAAGACGCATCCAGTTGATCCCTGACATGTCTTATCTTACAGTCCAGAGAGAGCAAACAGAGGATTAGCCTTTTCATTAGTTCATTTTTTATAGCCTTAGTTTACATGTCAGGACTTGATAGTCTATAAAATGAAAGAACAACATTTTAACAAATTTGCTTAAAGGAACAGTTTACCCAAAATGAAAATTTGCTGAAAATGTATACACCTCAGGTCATCCAAGATGTAGATCAGTTTCTTCATCAGAGCAGATTTGGAGAAATTTAGCATTTCATCAATTGCTCACCAATGGATCCTTGGTAGTGAATGCCTTTTAGCTGAATTTCTTGTCTCAAAATAGATGAACTTCAAACTGTTATTGATCTGAACTGAACCAACACTGAACTGACTTGAGCCGAAAAATGGCACTATCGAGCTGCTTTGCAGCAGAATCTGAATTGTCTCTATATTTGAGTTTCCATATTGATTCTGTTATGTTCCTGTTTATGAAAAGCTGCTTTACTTTTTCTGTATAAAGCACTATAGAAATGAACATGGCTTTACTGGGTGCCATCAGAATGAGAGTTCAAACAGCTGATAAAAACTTCTTGTGAAGTGAAAAGATGCATGTTTATAAGAAACAAATCTATAATTAAGACATTTAAACTTCTAACCTTTGCTTTTGGCTAAAATATAAGTCCATAATATTGCTTTCTCCAGTGAAAACGTAATCGGAATCAGGAGAGAAATATGCACAGATCAAGCACCAAGTAAAAACAGTCCAAAACAGCTCTAAGCAAATATGTGGTTGGATTCCGATGTGAGAGACAAACAGTAGATGGAGTTTTTTTACTAGAGGAAGCGTTATTGTGGATTATGGAATCATATGTTTTGGCCAGAAGTGAAGGTTTAAAGATAAAACATCTTTTTGATGGATTTGTTTCTTACACCACACAGCTTTTCACTTCACAAGATGCTAATTGATGGACTGGAGTGGTGTGGATTACTTGTGTATTATTGTGATGTTTTTATCAGCTGTTTGGACTCTCATTCTGACGGCACCCATTCACTACAGTGGATCCATTGGTGAGCAAGTAATGGAATGCTACATTTCTCCAAAACTGTTCCCCTGAACAAACAAACTCATCTACATCTTGGATGGCCTGAGGGTGAGAAAATTTTCACCTAATTTTTGGATACACTATTTCTGTAATAAAATAATGTTTAATTATTTTTTTGTGTGTACAGTTTATGCAGTTTTTTTTTTTCAAAACATTTTTTTTTTTGTTCCAAGATATATCTCTGCTTTTTTCTGCCCTTCAATATCAGACCATAGTTAAACTAATGTGGTTGTGGTTACAGGTGACTTTTATGCCTGTTGCAGATATATTTCCTCAGATGCTGAGGGAGTGTGATTGATGTGGGGTGATAAAATATAGTGAAACATCTGCAGATATAGAAACATGCATGTTCATGCACCTGCTAACCCATAACCTGATTTTTAGTCATAGACATGTTGCCATGGAAACTACAACGGCCTTTTACAGCCATTGTCATATGGCAAAAGACAAAGGAGATGTGGGTTACAGGTCTTTGCTCATCTCTTCCACTCACACGCACACACACACACACACACACACACACACACACACACAGAGAGAGAGAAAGAGAGAAATGACTTCGCCATGAAACAAGTCCCTCACACAAGCACCAGCATGCACACGCACATGCACACACTCATATTCAGATTGTCATATTTCCCCTCATATATCAAATTCACAACACTTCATGAATGAAATCACCAATTGCACGGGCAAACAGGGTGTGGTGGGAAAAGAAAAACAGTTTTATTTTTCACTTGCATTGTTTTTAGCCAGCTTTGGTATCATTTACCATTGGTTCACACATATGTTATTACACAGTGCACTATTTTGAAAATACAGAATGGAGAATGGTCATTTTTTGTGATTTCTTTTTAAATCTGTTTTAACTCATACAATTGAATTACGTTGGTATAAATTAATGCATTTAGGTTGCATCAATACTGTTAAATTTCATTTCTGACTTTTTTTCAGTGCATTTCTCACAAAGCTATGTATATATATACAGTATGTATATATATATATATATATATATATATATATATATATATATATACATATATGACTAAATGACATATGACATATATATATATATATATATATATATATATATATATATATATATATATGACTAAAGAGAAGTAATGTGCTGTGCAGACTAATTAGGATATTTTTGTTGTTGTTTGATATTCTTAGTCGAATTGTCATTCCATATTGTCATATGGAAAAGAGATGCAAATACAATTGTTGAATTGTTCATTTTTGGGTGAATTATTGCTCTTGCTCTTTTTATTACTGATGACAGTATCTAGGAGAATAAGTGCATCATCAAGAAATTCATTTATATTTCAGTACTGATTATGCAAAAATGTTTGCACTTTCTGCTAACTGAAAATACACTACATTCAGACTTATATTTATTCAACTATAAGACACTTAAACAAGGACAATAACACCTGACGAAGCATGAACCAGTGCCATAAATAGAGCTCTGCATCTACCGCCTACACATGTTCATCTTTCCTTTTATAACAGAAAAGTGCCAGTCTGGAGTGGCTGAACACAAAAGAACAAAAATCATTTACTCACTGCTTAAACGTCATGCTCATACAACAGGTATGTGAACCCATTCTTCTGACGGAACAGCTGCAAAGAGACATCTGTGTTAAATATCACAGAAACTTTCTATTCTATTCTATTCTATTCTATTCTATTCTATTCTATTCTATTCTATTCTATTCTATTCTTATATGCAGCAAACAAAGATTTTTTTTCTGGCCAAATTATATATTTAAATATATGCTAAATATATGTTGTTAACAGTGAAGCTCAAAATTAATATTTTTGAAATCGAAAATATCATACCAAAACAGACTTCAAAATATATTTTAGGGGCAAGAAAATACATTTCCAAACTTACTGTAGCCTACATAAAGGCTAATGCAAATGTGGATGGAATATTTTGATTTTTTTTTTACTCTGTAAAGTATGTTCCTTTCTGATTTTTACTCAAATGTGTTATATGTTCAAATGTGTTTCAGACAAATAACGTTTTTCATAAATTTGACATTTGACTGTATTTTCTTGGCTTAAAAAAAATATGAAGGGCAAAATATATTTTTAAATGCTTTGAATGTATTTTCAAAAATACCCACACACAAAAAAAGGGAAATAATATATAGGTAGAAAATATATTTATATATAATATATTTTAGCAAATATGTATTTTTGACTATTTTTGTATATTTGTAAATATATAAAAACTATATATATAAACTATATACTATAGTTAACTATATATAAATATATATATATACTTGTAAATCTTTCATTTTTACTTTTATTTTTATTTTATTAAAACTTTTTAATGTTCATCCTTTATTTTTAGTATTTTCATTTATTTATTGTTTTATATTCCTTTAATTTTTTCTTTACTATCTCTGGTTCTTGTTGTTAGAATGATTGAGTAGATAAAGCAAAAATCTTGTTCAAAACTTTTCATAATTTTGTAATATTTTTTTGTTGGGTTGCCATTAATTTTGTATCTAAATGTTATTATTTAGATTTTTTTTTTTTTTGTATCTAAATTTAACTTTTTATTAAGGATCTGTGTCAGCATATTATGTAGCGTTTGTGTTGTGTTCATAGGCAGTAATCCAGGGCTATTCGATTGTCGGCCCGCCAATCATCTCCATCAGGCCCGCGAGAAGAGTACGTGCAGATCGCACATATGCCTTGAATTGTGTTTGCACTAATTATTTTGTCCACAAGGTGGCAGCACTGGCCAAAAGCACTGGGCCAGCCGGAAAAAGAAAAGGAAGAGACGCAAAAACAACAATCTACCGGAGATCGCAACATCAGCAGTGTTGCCAACTTAGCAATTTTACTGATAAATTTAGCAACTTTTCAGACTACCCTAGCAACTTTTTCTTACCACAGCACCTAGCAACAAATTTAGCTAATTTTAAAATTTATTTGGCAACTTTTAGCAACTTTTGATAATTGACACAAACAATAAAAAGGCACAAATTTTCCATCTAAATCACACAAAAAGAGGCAACCAAAGATGCCTTGCAATACATATTATTTGAATTAAGCTAGCTGCTATTTACAGTTGTTCAATTTAATAGTAATAATTGAATTAATTGTTCATTTGTATGGATACACCTTGTTAGTAGCTTGCACCTGTGATTGTTGATCAGTTAGTAGGCTACATGTAAGAAAAATATCTAGAAAAATGGAAAAGGCACTAGTAATTTTCCAGGACATTATCCGTTATCCATTATCCGTTGTAACCCGAAAACACAAAATACAATGCGTAATTAAAAATGCAGGTAAAAAACCTGTGAAAAATCAAAGCGGAAAATTTCTTCATATTGTGCCCTATTTTTACAGACTCTTCTTAGAATGTAGCATTCTAACTTCTAATACACTGCTTATAATTGTTGAGAATATAGTTTACTAGCTAATAAAAACTGTGTAAGTGTGCAATAATTCAGTGTTGTATTTAAAAACACAGTTATTTATATTTGTAAGTGGCTTTGGATAAAAGCGTCTGCTAAATGACTAAATGTAAATGTTAATATCACATTATGCATTTACATTATTTTACGAGCAAATCTAAATGAACATAATATATTTGTTGCTGAGTTTTGATGCAGTGACACAATTTTGCGCCGTGATTACGTGATGACGTCATTGCGCAATGTCATTTAGCAACTTTTAGCAACAAAGCGACCTTCCTTTAGCAACTTCCCCTGAAAACTAGATTAGTTGGCAACACTGAACATCAGCATGTGTCAAGATATACATCATGCACGTCAGGTTTTAAAGAGACAGCGCTGCTTTTAAAGTGAAACTTGCTGAAGTCTGTCACTGATGGAAAGAAAAAGAGAAATCACTCGACTGTTCTAGTCTCTGATTAACTTTTGTAGCTTGAATAACGATTAATCTATATAGTTTATGCATATACAATTTATAGTTGATGTGAAGATTGTTTTACATTCACTTAAATTAAAAGTTGTGATATTTTTCAGAGCCTAGATAAATGTTAAAAATAACACTTTTCAATTATACCATAATGTTGAATGGCTATAATTAATGGCTAAAATTGAAAGGAAGATGCGTTTAATAGAGACATCATCAGCAATATTATCAAAAATTTGTTAATAATAAAAAGACTTGGTAAAGAGATGTCATTAAACATATTTAAAATACACCATCTTTGTGCTGTTTCTACATTCAATGTGAAATTATGACAATATATTAATATGAAATTAGTCACGATTAATTACAGAAAACGTGATTAATTAGTTTTTTGATTGACATACAACACAAATGTTAACTTTTCATAGATGTTGTAATTAATTTTACTGCTGAATATGCATTTAATTTTAATTTCTTATTATATAGACCCCCCATAAAGAGATAGGGATGGCCCCCAACCTCCTTGGCCCCCTTCAAATTTTCAGTTCGATAATCCGGCCCTCAAATGAAACTAATTGAATAGCCCTGCAGAAATCAATTAAGTGGAAGCGCGCTCTCTAGCGGTCACTTTATGAAACGCCTCATGCGCTGTGTTTGAGAAAACGCACTTCGCGGCACCCGTAGCCGCATCCTAGCTTCAGCGCCGCTGCTGTCACCACAAGAGAAAGAGGATAAGAAGTTATTAGTCCTCTGACAGAAGAATAATCCTCTCCATAACGACTCCGAGCCGATAACATTTTATTTCAAGTAAGAATACTGTTTTTCTTTATTAATCAATAGGGTTTCTGGTGTTAGACTGCATTATTGTGTGTTTTTAATGGCGATGTTTCTGCATTGAGGCCGTGTGCGCTTTAACTGTCATTTATATTATTATAACGTAGACAGTAATACTGAAATTAATTTAAATAAAGCACAAAATGAATTCCTCATGCGTTGTGTTTTTAAAGCATCAATTTAAATGCTTGTTTAGAGAAAAAAGAAACATAAATTAACAGCTGATGCAACTAGACAGATGATGCGTTTAAACAGTTTTGCGCGCGCAGTTAAAACAGTCTCATTAAATGTCATTAATGACCCAATGAGTAATTATGATTACAAACTGATGGTTTTATGTCAGTTTGCGAGTTTTCACCGGGTTTCTTCGCTATGCAGCCATATTGACTGACCATCCGGGACTCTTACAGGAGTGTCCCGTGTGTGTGTGTGTGTGTGTGTGTGTGTGTGTGTGTGTGTGTGTGAACTCTTCTCAGGCTACATTGGGAATGGAGCTGTCTTTTAGTAAGCATAATAAATAAATTATTTTATATTATGTAAGATTATCATGCATAGGGTTTAAATAATTTTCTTAGTCATTTTTTTTCAAGTGTACTAAAGAGATGTGTGCCATTCAGAAGTGAATTTAAAACCCTCATCCAATTCAGTTCTTGTTTTTGAATTGAAGTAGTTATAATTCAAATCTGAGTGTAAGCTAGTAGAATTTAAATGCAATTGGTGTCAAAGAAATTAATATAACTATTGTAAGTAATAATGTTTCATGTTTCAGAATGAATTACCTATAAACATTTTACAAACAAGAGTATTTCCAGAAACATTAGACAAAATTAATAACATTTTAAATAGATTCTAATGTATTATACATGTGAGAGAATACTCAAAATGATGTGAAAGCTGAAATCTCATGGACATCTGAGAAACTGACATCTGAAATTCCTCTGACGTTAATTTTAAAATTGATAATATCAATTAAAATCTTGTGGTTTGTGTCTATGCTCATGAATCAAATGGAGCCAGTCCTCAAATTCTGACTTTTGCCAAACCCTGAAACACTAAAGTATGCAAAAAGAATCATCTTCATCAAAAAGCAGAGTTTAAGCTGCTGTAGCAGTGTTGTGTTTGTAATGATTGAGCTCATGGGTGTGGTGTGGACCAGAATGACCTCAGCGCCATTCTCTGAATGACCACTAGAGACTGCTCATGTAATATAAAACTGCATATGAAACATGAGGATAATAAGTAACAATCAGGGTTATTATGTGCAACTAAAATTAAAACCATTAAAAAACATTGTTACTTGAAATCCAGTTGTCTAATCAACCTTGCATTGTGTTGTGAATATTGTTGGCTCTAACAAATTGCTTTGTTCCTATTTTGTAAGTCACTTTGGATAAAAGTGATAAAAAAGCTAAATGCAAATCTAAATGAAAACAACAACAACAACAAAACATATACTTTACTGAAAGAAAATTAAATTTGAAAAAAGTTAAATTAGTTTATTTTAGAAATACTGCCAAGGTAGTATTTCTCATTTTTGTTTAGTTGAGCTTGAAGCAATAATATAACTAAAATTAATAAACAAAAATGTATAAAAAACTATTTGTCATAAAAAAAATTACCAAAACATAAATGGATAACAAAATATAAAAATAAAATCTAATTAAAGAAATCAACAAATCTGTAAAATATTTTAAATATTGCTTTTAATTATTTATAATTTTAATAATTTGTGTTGTAAGATTGAATCATAGCTCATAACATTATCAAAACCACAGAAATATAAGCAGCAGCAGGTAAATACAATTTCTTATGATTTGTTGTTTTAAAGTGCTTCATTTTTGTAATTTCTTCATTTTTGTCGCCTCATTTTTTATTTTTGTGCCTAAGGATTTACTGACAGACATCTAAAAGGCATCCAAAGGCTTTTTTTGCAAATACACCCACGAGACTTGATTTGATTTAAATCTGTCTGCAGAATGTCTGACAAAAGTGAGCTAAAAGCAGAGTTAGAGAGAAAGAAACAACGACTGGCTCAGATCAGAGAGGAGAAGAAGAGGAAAGAGGAAGAGCGCAAGAAGAAAGAGGTGAGCTGGGGTCTAAACTGCAGTGATTTGATCTCTTTGTGTTTGTTATACAGAAATAACCCCTCTCTCTCTCTCTCTCTCTCTCTCTCTCTCCTGCTGCTGTAGCTGGATGGACAGAAGGAGGGAGCGTCTCCTCCGCAGGATGACTCTGATCTGGAGAGGAAGAGGAGGGAGGCAGAGGCTCTGCTGCAGAGCATGGGGATAGTGGATGCCTCCATGGGTACGAAACAACAAAGCAGCATGGGAAACTAGGCTTTTGTCACTAATAAGTGTTAGCAACAAGCATGCTTTTTTTCTTACTGACAAAAAGGGGTCATATCGGAAGAATGACATGTTTTTCTTTAGTAAAAGCTTTAAAGACTTTGAAAACATTCTGTCACTTTCAGAACTCAAAACCTCTATTTATTGAAACTTTTCACAGACGCATTTCCACCGTTCTTAACATCGTAAATCTAGTAGCAACGTTTATTTTTCATTTTAAAAAATTTCAATGTACATTTATGACACTATACTTTGTGTTATTACATTGGCATTACATTACAGGAAACTAGTTAACGCTGCTGCGTGATTTTCTCCCTTTTCAAATTTCAGATCACATCAGAAAAACATTTATTTTCAATAAAAATTAAGGAAATAATCAAAATGTTGAAAATAAAATAAACTAACCCTAACAGGGTTAGGGTAGGTGTAGGGAGGGCTTTATTGTCCCAATAAGGTGGCATCCATTTAATAATTTGAATTAAAATTAAAATTTACACTCAATACGTTATTATTGCATATTGTTTTATAATGTACTACTGAGGTGCAGATAATTGCCACTATTTGCAATAAGTAATATAAATAGCAGAAAATCCTGCTATTTTAACGTAGTATAAATAGAATCTATAGCTATTTGCACTTAGTGTAAATAGCCGCTGCCAAAATGAAAAGTCTGACATCATTTACTCACTATCCACTTCCACGTCTATGTAACGTCAGGTTGACGTTGGACATGACGTCGGACAGATGTTGCATTTTGGTTGAAAATGAAAATCGGGTTGACATCAATATCTGACGTCAATTTGACGTTGACTTAACGTTGGATTTTGGTTACACAACCTAAAAACAACAAAATCTCAACGTCAGCTGACGTCGGTATTGGACATCAATTTAACATTGACATTAGACGTTGAATTTTGGTCACCCGACGTCGCAACCGCAATTTAACCAAAAATCAACGTCTTATGACGTTGTGTGCCTGTTTTGTGCCTGCTGGGTTGTTTCATACCTGTATGAGTTTCTTTTTCTGCTGAACACTAAAGAATATATTTTTTAAGAATGTTGTTTAATAAATAGTTGACGGTAGCCATTGACTTCCATTGTATTTTTTTCCATAATATGGAAGTCAAAGGCTACCGTCAACAGTTTGGTTACCAATATTCAGTAAATGATGACAGTATTTTTATTTTTTGCTGAACTTTCCCTTTAATCATGTTTGAAAAACAACAGCAACAACAACAACAACAACAACAAAAAACCTAAATCAGTCGCTATGAGATAATAAGAAGAACACTGGATACCTGTTATAATATCTTTAAAGGGGTCCTATTATGCTCTTTTACAAAGTCTTGATTTCATTTTGTGGGTGTACTAGAACATGCTCTCATGTTTGGTGGTTCAAAAATCGCATTTTTCACATAATTTACATTATTACAATACCATTCTCCCCAGTCTGGTACAAACGGCTCGATTAGTTCCGGGTTTGATGAAGGCCCGCCTTCTAAAAAACGAAATGTGTTGTGATTGGTTAGCTGTCCCAGTGCGTTGTGATTGGCGAGCAGCTAGGCAGAATGACTAAAAGCAAATTCATTCTCTGCCAGCGGGAGGCGCTGTTGGAGCGGGAGAGAGCGAGGTTTCCCCGGTAACGCTGAACACAAAGCAGAGCTCCGCTCACAAACACTGCTTTATCAGACATTACATGCAAGATGAAATGAAAATGACATCCAAAATTTTCTGAAGACAGTCAGTTTCCATCAGAAATACAGTGATATAAAAACACCCGCACCGGGTTTCGATTTTGAAACTTGCATTAGAATTTCCGTAAATAAAGCTAATTAAAATAAAAGCTTAAAATAAAGCTAATTTGTTTAGTAATGTTATCCAATGTTGCTCATTATTTTTTCTTCCTTCATGAAATAATTTGGTTTGGTTTGGAATGAGCACTGATGTCTTTTTAGCGCATGTGGATCCTGCATGAATATTAACCACTGTCCTTTTTGTCTTTTCTTTTTTTTGGCTCAATCCTTTGGTTTTGCTGCTTCATTGTGATTATTACACCACCCTGCTCTCGCTTGATGTTGCTTACCTACTTTTATATGTATCTTTTTTATTTTCAAACACCCCCTTCGCTTTGCTTGCGCTTGTGGATGTGTGTGTATGTAGTGCAACCTCTGCGCGTGGTAACAGAGGATACGTGTCTGTTTCACTATTTAGTCCCCCCTCCCATGTCCCCCTCTGCCAAATCAGTGGGCACACCCAGCGAAACAGGCAGCCAGGACTCAGGAGACGGCGGCACGGGGCCGAGGTGAGACGCACCTGTATGCACTGACATCAGAGATCTCATATCACAATATGAGTACTTTTATATCAGCCTAACTGTATATACAGTACCATTCAAAAATTTGGGATCAGTAAGATTAAATAAAAATGGATGACTACTTTTGTTCAACAAAGATGCATTAAACTGATCAAAAGTGATTTTTAAAGACATCCCATTCAAATAAACACTGTTCTTTTGAACTTTCTATTTATCAAAGAATCCTGAAAATGCATCATACCACAGAAATATGACGCACCATACCTGTTTTCAACTAATAATAATCAGAAATGTTTCTTGAGCAGCAAATCAGCATATTAGAATGATTTCTGAAGGATCATGTGACACTGAAGACTGGAGTAATGATGCTGAAAATTCAGCTTTACCATCACAGGAATATATTCACATACAAAACAGTTCTTTTAAATTGTAATCATTTTTCACAATATTCTACTGTATTCTTGATCAAATAAATGCAGGTTTGGTGATTAGAAGAGACTTCTTTCAAAAACATTAGAAAATCTTAATGACCCCAAACTCAAGAACGGTGATGTAGTTCATTTTGCTTGAAATTTAATTAAAATATGGTATATACTTTAAAATACCACGTGATAATGCCTGTTTTTGGATAATTAAGTGACTTAAATAATTTACATATTAAAGATTCTACATCCTATTTTTTTTCTTCATTATTCATGACATAAATGATAAAAACAGCTTCACAATGTAAAACAGGTCATTATTTTAACATGTTGCCTGGCAAGCAAGCACAAGCAACTAAACTTTGCTTCACGCTCTCTTTTTCACATTCCTTCATGTTTCACTGTAAAAATGTTTTCATCATTGCGCTTTAACATCTTTTCATCTTTTTTCTCCATTCTTATAATTTGTCACAACATTTTCTGTCATTTTTATTAAATGTTGTGAGTTTTTCTTCATCTGTAATTTCTTTCAAAGTGTTGGAAAAAGTGCAATAAACTTAATACAGGTTGGCACTGTTCTCACCATTTTGATTTTACTAAAAAATGTGAGACAACAATTAAATGGACGTTTTCAGTTTTAGTGAGTTTAATTGAAAAAAAAAAAATCGAAATATCAATGACTCATACAGTACATTTAGAAAGTATTCACATACATTTTCCCAAAAAACTTTTAAGATCTATCATAATGTTTAAACTTAAGGGATCTTAATGCTTTCTTAATGTGCTGTATCACCGCGCAGACATGCAGATAAACTATTATATTGCAAACGTGAGTTTCTCTGTTTCGTATTGTGTAGTATGTGAAGCTCATCTGAAGCGTGTGTGTGCATGCACATGTATATTAGTGTATAACAGCGCCTCTTATAACTGCTCTCCCGTGTAACTGTCTGCATGCATGTCTGCCTCTGTGTGTGTGTGTGTGTGTGTGTGTGTGCGCCTAACAGGACTCTTCATTGGGACTCTGACCCCTCTACTCTACTGCTCCATTCAGACTCTCAGCTCGGGTACTGCTGTCTCTCTCTCATTAACCATCACTCCTCCTGCGCTTCACCTGCATTCTCTCCTTCATTTATCCTTCTGTCTCACATTTGTCCCCTCAATCTTGCTGTCTTTTTTTTTCTTGGATAGTCATGATGAACCAAACAGTGCATCGTGTGAATACGATGTGAATTATATTTCCCTTCGACACCCCTAGCATACTAGCTAAATGCTCTCTAACTATATTAAAGATAAGTTCCTCAGAATTTAAAAATTGTTTTCAAACATGTTTCCCTCACACTCCACCACTTGTCATTAAACAGAGAGTCCAAGTCGAGTGATCTATGATTTGTCAATGTACTGTACAATCTTATTTCCTGTTGGAAAGAATTTAGACATCCTACTGTTGCTATATATTTACCTTTTCTGACCAACATGAAATGTTCCTTATGTAACATATAGGTCTGGCTTCACAGACAGGGCTTAGATTAAGCCAGTGTTAGGCCATAGTTCAATTAGGACATTTAAGTAATTTTTTTTATAAATGTGCCTTAGAAAAATAACATTGCTGCTGTGCATCTTGAGACAAAACAATGGCACGGATATATTTTAAGATCAGTCAGTGCAAGTTTCTTTCAGTTGAAACAGCTCAGACTTACATTTTAGTCTGGGACTAGTCTTAAGCCTTGTCTGTGAGACTGGGGAATAGAATTAAACTATATTTAGTTTAGCGTTTACTTCATAAGACTCCCTAAACCTTTTGTTTTGACATCCTTGCACAGGTTCAAGCCTTCCATAAACCTGTAATTCACGTAATGACTTTGTGGACATAATATCACCCTTCAGCAGATGAAATTTGATGAATTTCTGGTTTTCCTGCGTGCTGTGTGTTTATTTATTTATTTATTTGTTTGTTTTAAATGTAGTTATTTATTATTTGAAATTTAATTATTTAATTTTTATTTTAACAAATTAATTTTAATTAAATAATGAATTGATGTACTTTTAATTTATTTATTTGTCATTTATGTGTGTTTTATTAATTATTTTAAATTATTTACTTGTTTTTACTATTTTTCATTTTTGTAATTCATTTATTTATTGTTTATCATTTATTTTAATTAATTTAAATATCTATTGTTTTTATTATTTTTCATTTTTAAAAGTTTGTTTAGTTATTTATTTATTTATTTATTTAATTATTTATTGTTTATCATTTAATTACTTACCATTTTTATTTATTTATTTATTTTAGATTTATTTATTTATTATTACAGTATCCCACTGTTTTTTTGGTCTAAACATTTTCTGCAGACGTGGCCCGTTGAAACTGGGCATGTCAAAGGTCACGCAGGTGGACTTCCCGCCCAAAGAGCTGGTGTCGTACTCAAAAGAGACACAGACGCCCACACAGACTCATCACAAAGACGGTAAATCACACACATTGCATTTCTTTAGTGCATCAGTGTGCATATGAAACTAAACTCCTTCACTGCTGTGTGTAGATGAGGAGGAGGAGGAAGATTTGGCGGTGACGCAGCCTGCTCTGGAGAATCAAGAGGAGAACGACTCTCAGAAAGAGGAAGAGGAAGGTAGTGCTTGCAAACATAGATAAACATGAAATATAGCTGAGCTTTTCAGCTGATGAAGGGAAGTGTTTCTGTGTGTAGCGCCCCCTCATGAGCTGACGGAGGAAGAAAAACAGCAGATTCTTCACTCGGAGGAGTTCGTGACTTTCTTTGACCACAGCTCTCGTATCATTGAGCGTGCTCTCTCCGAGCAGGTGGACGTGTTTTTCGACTACAGCGGACGGGACCTTCAGGATAAAGAGGGGTGAGTGTGTTTATCTGTTAGCAGATGTGGTTAGTCTCTGGTGTGTGATGTGTTGTTTGTGATTGTTTTATGATGTTTGTTTCAGAGAGTCTCAGGCTGGAGCCAAACTCTCCCTGAACAGACAGTTTGCGGACGAGCGCTGGTCCAAACACAGAGTCGTCACTTGTCTCGACTGGTCACCGCAGGTACGCGATCACGCTGGAAGTGTGTAACTCTGCTTTTAAGACTCTTTCAGTGAAGTTGTCCTGTTTCTGTCGTTCCCATCAGTACCCTGAGCTGCTGGTGGCGTCATACAGCAGTAATGAAGATGCTCCACATGAGCCCGACGGTGTGGCTCTCGTCTGGAACATGAAATATAAGAAAACCACACCGGAATATGTCTTCCACTGCCAGGTGATGAGCTTAATGCATGTCTCTGTGAATGATATGCATTAAATAATGTAAATTATATTTTTGTCTTGGTATTATTCTGATCTCGTCCTCAAGATCACAATTATTTATATAATATTTATGTCATGAAAATTACTTGTTATTTTCTTAATAGAAGTAAGCAGAAACATGATGATAATAATAATAATGATAATAATAATAATAATAAGAAGAACATTAAAATAATTAATTCATTAAAAATAATTCAATTAGTGAATTAAAATGGAGGAAAAGTGTTTTAGAGCATGGGTGGATGGACGAATTAAAATAAAATAAATAAATCCATTAAAATTAATAAACAATTAAATACAAAATAAATCCATTAAAATGGAGGAGAAGTGGTTTGGTGCATGGATGGATTAATTAATAAAACAAATAAATAAGTAAATAAAGAAATATCACAAGTGGTGTGGAGAATGGATGGATGACTAATTAAAAGAAATTTATGAATAAACAAACAAATGATTAATTAAATATATTTACAATTAAATAAATAAAGGCCACAAGTGGTTAGAAGAATGGATGGATGACTCATTAAAATTTATTAAAATAAATGCATGAATCAACGAACAAACAAACAAACTTATTAATTAAAAGTATTAAAATAAATTAATCAATCAATTAATTAAGATCACAAGTGGTTGGGAAAATGGATGGATGACTCATTAAAATTAATTAAAATAAATGCATGAATAAACAAACTAACTAACAAACATATTAATTAAAGTTATTTAAATCGATCAATAAATCAGTAAATCAATCAATAAATCAATTAAATAAGATAAGTGGGTCGAAGAATGGAAGGATGACTAATGAAAATTGATCAAAATAAATGCATGAAGTACATACCAAACTAAATTTCTTAATAGTTTTATTATTAGTGATTTAGTCAGTTTATTTTACAAAATATATATTTTTATTTGTTTTTTTGATTATGTAGAGGGTCTTATGGAATATGTGTGTTTGTTCAGTCTGCAGTGATGTCAGCAGCGTTTGCACAGTTTCATCCTAATCTGGTGGTTGGAGGCACGTACTCGGGGCAGATCGTCCTGTGGGACAACCGCAGTAACAAACGCACCCCTGTGCAGAGGACGCCTCTCTCTGCCTCGGCTCACACGGTACACACGGACAAACACCGACGCATCTGCATCATCTGCATCCACACTGTTCTCAGTCATCTGTCTGTGTGTGTCTGCAGCACCCGGTGTACTGTGTGAATGTGGTGGGGACACAGAACGCTCACAATCTCATCAGCATCTCCACTGACGGCAAGATGTGCTCCTGGAGTCTGGACATGCTGTCCACACCACAGGTACAAACACACAACCATGGGAAGTACATTTCTCTTCGACACCCATAGCACAGCTAGCTAAAAGCTGTCTAACTATATTAAAGGTCATTCAAGCAGGATTTTAAAATAAAGTTTTGGAACATGTTTCCATCACATTCCCCCTGCTTCTTTAAACAAAGAGTTTAATGTATTTCCTGTCAGAAAGCATTCAGAAACTCTACTGTTGCTATTCTCTCCTCTCAGCAGATGGATTTTTATGAATTTTTGTTTACTCTATTTATTTAATTATTTGTTGTTTTAATTTAATATTTTTTTTCAAAATTTAACTACTTATTTGTTTTTTTTGAGTTATTTGAATATTTATTTTAGTTTATTTATTTATTCATTTGTAGTTAATTATTTTTAATTCATTTATTTATAATTTATTAATTGTTAGTTACTTTTTATTTATTCATTTTTGAATAATTTAATTAGGTAACACATACAAGGCCTCTAGGTACACTACTGTTCAAAAGCTTGGGTTCAGTAAATTATCAGTAAGTGACATTAAAGTAATCTAAGTGTCAGTAAATATATTTTATTTACATGTTACAAAAGGTTTTTGTTGCAAAATAATGCTGTTCTTTTGTATTTTCTATAAAAAAAAATGTTCATGGTTTCCACAAGTATGAAGCAGCACAACTGTTTTCAACATTGATAATAATCAGAAATCAGCAGCAAATCATCATATTAGAATGATTTCTGAAGGATCATGTGACACTGAAGACTGGACTAATGATGCTGAAAATTCAGCTTTGATCACAGGAATAAATTATATTTTAACGTATTCAAATAGAAAAGAGTTATTTTAAATTGTAATATTTCATATTACTGTTTTACTGTATTTTTGATCAAATAAATGCAGACTTGGTGAGCAAAATAGACTTTTTAAAAACATTTAAAAAATCTTAACGACCCAAGCTTTTCCTAGGCAATGCATAAAATCAGTTTAGATAAAATTATCTGCCAAAAACATTATTATAAAAATTCTTCTATGATTCCTAAAAATGTCAACAAAAAAGTCAGTAGAATTTGAAACTGAGCCATTGTCTCTCATTTATCCAGTCAAACTCACACGTCTGAGTGTGTGTGTGTGTGTGTGTGTAGGACAGTCTGGAGCTCGTGTTTAAACAGTCCAAGTCAGTGGCTGTAACCTCCATGTCATTTCCTCTGGGTGACGTCAATAACTTTGTGGTGGGCAGCGAGGACGGGTCCGTCTACACCGCCTGCAGACATGGCAGGTGAGTGTGTGAGCATCGAGCTGTTTGTGTCCGTTTCACATCTGCACAACGGTTTCATTTCTATTGCTGCGTGTGTGTGTGTGTTGTAGTAAAGCGGGCATCAGTGAGATGTTTGAGGGTCATCATGGACCAATCACAGGCCTCGACTGCCACACAGCGGCAGGACCGGTCGACTTCTCTCACCTGTTTGTCACTTCCTCCTTTGACTGGACCGTCAAACTCTGGAGTACCAAGGTGCCAAACACACCACAAACATTATTTACATACTATTATAGCATAAATTTTATTTATATACTATTATAGTGTTAATATTAATATTATTCATATTTTTAATTAACTTTTATTTTTATATTTTCAGTTTAGTTGTTAGTTTTTTTTGTTACAGTATGTACTTTTGTTTTTTTTTAATTCTGTTTAGGTTTATTTAAGTTTTAGTAATTTTAGTACTTAAACTTTTTAAAAATTAAATTTTTTTTTTTTTTTTTTAATTTCAAGTTTTAAATCTAATGTTTGTATTTTATGTCATCTCTGCTTTATTTCACAAAAAAAAAAGATTTTCAATGGTTTAGTTTTAGTTAATAACAACACTGGTCTGTTTGTGTCTCAGATTTAGTTATAGTGTTGTACTTAAACAGATTTTATTTCACTA
This sequence comes from Spinibarbus caldwelli, assembly GCA_039654775.1. NCBI lineage: Eukaryota > Metazoa > Chordata > Actinopteri > Cypriniformes > Cyprinidae > Spinibarbus > Spinibarbus caldwelli. Next base: position 4,217,592 of record CM077236.1, read on the forward strand.
TTTTACTTTGTTGTTATTGAATATTTACATTTTATTTACATTTTATTGAAATTACATTTTTAATAACTTTAATCATTTTAATAAGTTTAATAAGTTTTAGTCATTTTAGTACTTGAACTTGTTTTATTTCAATTTCTAATTTTCAATTCTTTTTTTTTACATTTTCATCAAATATTTATATTTTATCTAAATTATTATTTTTTCTTTATTACATTATTACATTTTATTTAACAATAACAACACTGGTCTGTTTGTATCTCTCCTGACAGAACAATAAGCTTTATTTTTATTTCAATTTTGGAACCTTTTAACTTTAAACTTAAAACCTTAACTTTCACTTAAGTTTTTTTTTTTTTTCAGTTTATGTAATGTCTGCTTCATATTTCAATGAATGAAAGCAATATTTAATAGGTTTAGTCAACAATTAACAACGCTGGTCTGTCTGTGTCTCTGACAGAACAATAAGCCCTTGTACTCTTTCGAGGATAACTCAGACTATGTGTATGACGTCATGTGGTCTCCCACACACCCCGCTCTGTTCGCCTGTGTGGACGGGGTCGGACATTTGGACCTGTGGAACCTCAACAACGAAACTGAGGTACAAAAATCTCCTAGAAATATAATCTGAACAAATCCACAAGTCTTGAATGATAATCTGCTGCTTCAGGTTCCCACGGCGAGCGTGACAGTGGAGGGAAGCCCTGCGCTGAACCGCGTGCGCTGGGCTCAGTCGGGACGAGAGGTGGCCGTCGGAGACTCTGAGGGCCAGGTGCACATTTACGACGTCGGAGAGGTGAGGATGCAGTTAAATACAGTTAAAGGGATAGTTCACCCAAAAATGAACATTTTGTTATTAATTACTCACTCTCATGTCGTTCCAAACCCGTAAGACCTTCGTTCATCTTCGGAATACAAATTAAGATATTTTTGATGCATTCTGAAAGCTATCTGACCCTCCCATAGACAGCAAGGATATTACCACGATCAACGCACAATAATGCAGCAAGGACATCGGTAAAATAGTCCATGTGACATCAGGGGTTCAAACGTAATTTTACGAAGCTACGAGAATACTTTTTGTGTGCAAAGAAAATAATAACATAATTTATTCACCAATTCTTATCACTGAGTTACCTTCTTCAGCCATTTTGGAGAGTACCCCAGAATGTAATCAGCATTGTTTACGTTCAGTAGAAGGCATGTGCATGCTGAATGTGAAAGTCCCTTTCAAGAAAAGTCTGTTCACTCAGCGGCCATATTTGCAACGCCTCCGGGCAGCTCAAACAAGACCAAGTCCTATCTAAATGAATGGGGAAATCCTGAAATCTCAAAAACTGCTTGCTGAAGTCGCGATTAAATTACATATTTCAACTAAATCTGAAATGAACTGCCCCATGAATGTTGTTTCTTAAGGTCATTGCACACGGAGTTTTTCCGCATGCGTTTTTCCGTTTTTTTTGTATTCGTCATCCTTTCCTATCAAAATGCATGCTACGGATGCGAAAACGCAGAAAATCGAACCTGATCCAAATTTTTTTATGACGGACGAAAGTTTCGGAGGCAGTGTGTAAACGTGATTGACACAACGTGAGGTTGTATTTATTTTTTAACGTGCGAAAATTTCGGATTCAGTGTGCAATGGCCTTTATGCTCAAATACTGAGCAGATAATAGAGCAGCCAATGTGCATGCGCAGTTACATGACGCTTATGACTGCACATGTGCATTGGCTGGACTAGCCTCCGGTTTCAATGGGAACCTGGGCTTCTAAAAGCCGCTGCAGTGACGCAATGACTTTACCAATCAACGTCTGGCTCTCTCATTTAGAAGGCGGGACTATTTCACTATAGAGACAGAGCGACACACGTTATAATCTGAAAACCACGCCCACCGGGGGGGGACGGACGGACGGACAATCCAACACTTTCCATTGACTTTGTATAGCGGGAAGCTGCCTCCTTGTCATTTCTGATTTATAACAAAAAACAGAACAATGCCTGAAAGCTGCAATGTGACAAGGTGTACAGTAAACAAGCTAAAAAAAAAACAGAACTACTTTTTTATAAGCTGTCGACCCCCAAAAAATGAGCGTTTAGGAACACAAAAGTAGAGCGCAATGTGTCATATTACTGAGAACTGTGCCTACTAGAGAGAAAAGTAATTGGCAACAGGAAGCATTCATTATTTTTAACGGTCAAAGGATTATTTCATCACCCTATGTGAACCTGAGAGGAGGAGATATATTGAGACACTAAATTTTATTGGTCTATGTCCGTGCCCCTTTTCCTTGCCTTCCTTTTGTTGGAGAAATGAAGATCCAACTGAATGGCCCAACGTGAAATACCTCGACATCTACAACTATTTGTGTCCTTAAATGATTAGTTTAATGACACAAAATGTCAGAAATGACAAGGAGGCCGCTTCCCGCAATTCAAAGTCAATGGAGAGCGTTGGATTGTATCCCCCCCCCTACTCCCGGTGTGGGCGTTGTCTAAATGATAGCTTTGGATTGTTTCCCCCCCAGAAGACGGTAACTCGGGGAGAAGAATTGTTGAATAAATTGTGTAATTATTGTTTTCTTTGTGCACAAAAAGTATTCTCAGTGCTTTGTAAAATTACGTTTGAACCCCAGATGTCACATGGACTACTTTACCAATGTCCTTGCTACGTTTCTGAGCGTTTATCATGTTAGGACCCTTGTTGTCTATGGGAGGGTCAGAGAGCTCTCAGATTTCATCAAAAATATCTTAATTTGTGTTTCGAAGATGAACGAACTTCTTACGGGTTTGGAACAACATGAGAGTAATTAATGACAGAATTTTCATTTTTGAGTGAACTATCCCTTTAAATGAACTTCTGCAGCTGTGGTCTGTCATTGAAACACATTTCGTGTTTTCTCTACAGCAAATCTCAGTTCCGCGGCAGGACGAATGGACGCGTTTTGTGCTCACGCTCACCGAGATCAACGAGAACCGCGAGGATGTGGAGGAACTGGCCGCTCAGCGATTGGCTGCATGATCACCATAGCAACCCCTGCTGACCAATGAAGTTTCCCCTGCATTTACATATCCCCACCTTCTCTGAAGTTATTTTAGTGACAATCTCGGGCTCTTTTTTAATTCTAGAGACAAATGGATTATTTCAGAAAGGAAGACTTTGTTATTAATAATTGAAGCACTTAGTGTTGCTAAAAAATTTTGGAGTAAAAATCGTAGTGGGATTGGATGGTGACGGTAGATTATATCAGGCGGGAATTTTAATGTTTTTATCTATTTGTAGGATTAGAGGCTGATTTGGAGGAAAGGGAGGATTGATTGCTGTGCATCAACACTAAAACTTCCGATATGCAAACTATTGTACAGCAACTTCAGACACTGACATAACCTACAGTAACAGGAGAAATGTGCTTTTAAAGAGGTGGGATATTTTTAACATTCCCTTCCGGATAAACTTTCACATTATTGGATTATTTATAGCTTTTTAACAAATACATTTTGTTTTTAGCTCATAAAGACTGAACGTGCGTTTGTAATAACCAAATCAGCACACTTTTCAACATGTAACTCAGTTCTTACTTCTGATTGCCTTAAAGTTAATTTTATAACACACACACACACACGTATCCACAATCTTCCATCACACAAAGCATTACCCTCTTGGTGCTTGTTTATTCCAGCGCTTGTGACTGAAAAATCTGTTTGTTTTTTTTTTGTTTTTTTTTTGCCTTTGCAAAACATTGGTAGAAATCTCTAGATCACTGTTTTAAAAAATGTCCCGTGATATGTCATTTCAAAAGGGCTTGGATAAAAACCATGGTCCTTTAATTAGCATTTCAAACTTAAAACTTCCCTTTGGTACATATTTAGACTAGTAGACAGTGTTAATATTTTGCCATTTGTTTAATACAGTTTTCCTTTAACAGTTAACCAAGTAGTTAAAGGCCAGCTTGTCCACATCTGGATCCTGTTATATTTATGTATTTTTACCATTTAATCTGTAATTTTACATATTTTATTTGTAATTTTAATTTAGTGACCTCCCAGACAATAATTTTTAAATATTTCAGTTTACTCCTTATCTATGGATTTTAGTAGTATTTATGTAATTTATGTGTTTTCTTCATTGTATAAGCAGCATTATTTAGTGACAAAATCTCAAAACCTAAAACAGCTTCCTTTTTACATTCATATGTAAAATTCTAACAAATATTGGCATTTAGTAATGTTTTTAATGGATGTTATGCGAATTTAGCCTAAACTTTAAATGGTTCAGAACAACTAAAATGAAAATGTACTTGATAAAAAAAAAACTTAATCAGTTCAGAAAGTCAAACCTGCCTTAATCTAGACAAACATTCTGAACCAAAGCTTGTCTGTCTCTTTTAAATGTTGTTTTTTGTGTTCTGAAAGGAAGGAAGCTCTGGATACTCACCTCAGTATCTGACATCTGAACACATTCATCAGGGTCCCACAATCATGAAAACACAGATCAGATCAGGGAATTTTAAAATCTTTATACTTCCAGCTCCAGAAAAGTTGCATGGATAAAAGTTTAAATCTTTGAAATTTCTATGGCTTGGGCTGTCATGGTTGTGAGCTTTTGGCTGATGATTAATTGTTAAATAATTATGAAGAATTTAATAGTAACTGTTTAATACCCATACACAGTTAATGGGTTAATTTATTCATAATGAATATGAAACAACATTCATAACTACACATGACAATGACAATATTAAGAATTCCTAAAAGCATTTTAAAATATTTTAGATGGACATTTATTCATATTTGGTTAAAATTCCCTAATTTAGATGGGAATATGATTGGACTTTCAAAAGCACAATGAGCAAAGTCAAAAAAAAAAAAAATCAACAAGCCTAACCATATGCAAAATATTTCCTCAGCTAGAAGCTGTGCTTTGAGCATGCATTTTTTTTTTTTTAAATCCAGTAATTATGAATGACTGGCAACATCACAGGAAATCCATTGGTCAAATGTGTGGGATCCCTGATTTACATGACCATGACAAGCGTGTTGATCTTGCATGTGTGTTTGGTCCTCCAACGACTTCACTAGTTCACTTTATCTGACCTCTTTTGTAACTTGCAGTAATAAACTCAATAAAACCTTCACAAACTAGAAATAAAATGTAACTGTATTGATTTATTTCCATAAAATACAAGAATGAAATGCATTTAAATTATTTTCTACATTTCGAATCAACCATGATTGCTCTGATCAATCGATCAAGTTTTGAAACCTCTGTACATCAGTCAGTGTGACGCAGAGAGAGAGAGAGAGAAACAAGTCTCTGTGCATGAGATGTACATGTATATACAGTACATGTGCAAGCTACGCAAAGCCTATTGAGCAAATGAAGAGCGCTACAGCATGCTTCGGTCACATCAATACATCATAATCATTAGAAGAAAACTCAAAAGCAGCGAATGTGCGTCTCGGGGAGCAGAGGAACACAAAACCAACAGTACATGTCATGGTTTCTCTTTCAGGAGTGTTTCATGAAAAGCTCTATAGCTTTCTCTTCAGTGGCTGATGAACCTCTCTAGAGCCCTTGTTAGATATTTCACTGTGCGTGTCGCTTTAGGTCTCAATCAGTGTGGCAAACACCTACCCTGTGCTTCAGAAAACACACTATGAGCTTTAACCAGTGTTCTTCATCAAAACTGAGGCACTGATATGGGTTAAAGCAACAAGACTCTGAGAACGAGAATAATTTCCCATGTCCCCCACCTAAAAACTCAAACGAAATGAAAGAGAAAATAAAAAGTGTGAAAAATGTAGGCAAATGTACTGCGGGAGGGAGGCATGCAGCCATTGGAGAACAAGACCGTGGTGGGCGGGGCATGACTTTACGACGCGCCGGGTTGTTCCTTGGGCATTTCGGAGTGAATGGCTGTGACCCCAGAGGATTTGAACTTGGGCAGGTGCAGTCCGAACTTGTTCTCCACGCCGGCGAAGGTGGCAGCTGCTAGACGGTAACCGCCAACGTGCTCAGAACTGACAGGAAGAAGCTCAGAGATCCGGGACTTGGGCGTTGGTTCAGAACCAGCAGGGCGACTAGAAGGGGAAGAGAAGAAGAGATTTTTTCTTACAGCAGATGCTTATCCAAAGTGATTTAACATGCCATATTCTCAGTCGCTTGCTAATTTCCACTGAATTAAATGCTTTACCATGTGCAACAACACCCTTTCTCTAAAACCCTGCCCTCTGAAGTTATGCCAGTCAACCTGAGCACAAAGTGATTCACCAGCAGATTGGCTATTTTTTTTGCTCCCTGATACATTTACACTGTTTACATAGCGCTGCTCTCTCAAAGAGACAGTGATGATTTCGCAGGACCTACTTCATGTGCAAGTAAGTTTGTTTGGCCAAGTAATAGAGTCCATTAACAGATAATTTTATACATAACATATACATTTTTCAAATGTTTTTGAAAGTCTCTCATGCTCACATAAGACAAGGCTGCATTTATTTGATCAAAAATAGGCCAACAGTAAAAATAGTAATAATGTGAAATATTATTACAATTTAAAATAACTTTTTTATAGTAATATATGTTAAAATGTCATTTATTCCTGTGATGTAAAGCTGAATTTTCAGCATCATTACTCCAGTCTTCAGTGTCACATGATCCTTCAGAAATCATTCCAATATGCTGATTTGCTGCTCAAAAAACATTTCTGATTATTATCAATGTTGAAAACAGTTGTGCTGCCAAATTTGGGGGGGGGGGGGGATTATTTGATGAACAGAAAATTTAAGAGAACAGCATTTATTTGATATTAACATTTTTAACCAATTTAATGCATCCTTGCTGAATAAAAGTATTCATTTCAGAAATTAAACTCTTACTGACCCTAAAACTTTGAACAGTAGTGTATATCAACATAATGAATCTAACATTTTAGCCATTTCGGTGGTTTGTAGCTGGATCGTTGGCAAATTAATACAGAATTCAAATGATGTGCAAAAATGTGTGTACATCAGCTATTTTATAACAACCATTAATGTAACTCATCCATCAGATTATATCACCTAATCTATATTTTATAAGCATGTCCTTATGCAGTGTCAATCCTCTGATGAGACACGTTACTAAGGGTGGGCAATATGGCAAAAATATATCACGTTTTTGTTTTTTTTTAAAGAACATCATGATTTTATCACGATCCTTTGTCATATTGGTTTTACTATTTTGCAAGTTGTCTGAGCAGTACAGCCAAACTAATTTCCCCTATTTAAAAAAAAGCCTTACAAGGTAACAAAATATAAAATAAAAAAGAATGGTAGATATTTAGGCCAAAGTGGGTAAAGATAAAAATCATTGTTGTCATTTTTTTACATAAGATACTCATTACCAATACACATAATATACAAATAAAACAAACAGTGCTTTATTTTTCAGGTACTGTAGGTGTATTTAGCAGTAGCATTCAAGAAATGAATCAAATATAAAAAATATAACAAATATAAAAATAAAACACTATATACACTACATACATCAATTATACACTGATTCTTATTAAAGCAACTGTATTTAAGTTCTTCAGTCAAGAGCAGTGAGTGATTCTTCTCTTTGTGTTTTGTTGTTTTAGTAACATTAAAGGGAGAGTTCACCCAAAAATTACAATTCTGTCATCATTTACTCACTCTCAAGTTGTTTTAAACCTGAATGAGCTCCTTTCTTCTGCTGAACATAAATGTCATTTTGAAGAATGTGGGTAACCAATCAGTCGCTGGTCCCCAGTGACTTCCATAGTATTTTTTTTTTCCTGCTATCAAAGTCAACGTAGACCAACTACTGTAGTTTCTTCAAAATATCTTCTTTTGTATTCAGCACAAGAAAGAAATTAATACAGGTTTGGGACAACATGGGAGTAAATAATGACAAATTTTATTTTTGGGTGAACTATCCCTTTAATGGCAAGCGGCAGCATGTTTAGTACTGTTGCTTTAAGACCTGCATGCATCTAATATACAGGCACGCATCCGTTTTTCTCTCAGCTGTTTACTTTCACTTTAAACATAACCGACTGTGTTTATATGTAAACCTTGTGTGTTTTTGACAGTATTAGTGCAATCAGATGCCAAAGATAACTTAGTCCAGTAATCAGGCGCTGTTTGACAAGCTTTTATTGTGCGTGAGTTTCAGATGTCCTTGCTCAGAAAAAGCGCATGTCGGAACAAATGAAATGTTAAACCAGCAAGGCTTTAAAACACATACAAATCATGTACTTTTGTGATTGTGAATAAGTGCAGTGTCCTGTGAGTGTAACTCTACTGCTATTTGATATGAATGTATGTGGCATTGTACAGTATAGTGAGATGGAGGCACCAGAACTGCAACTGATAGAATGTGTGCTGTAGCATGATACTATGATATTTCTTCAAAAATCGTCATATTGCACACCCCTGCATGTTACTTAACATTTCCTGCCTTCATGTAGTAAAAAGTGTGCTTAAAATGATCAATACTTACTGTCCTCCGAAGTCAACGTAGAACCATCGCTGCAGGAGCTCGTAGGTCACCAGGGTCACACCGAACTGAGGAGACGAACGGAACACACGAGCTACGGAGAACGCAGAGAGAGAGGACTGTGAGTGAGTATGGATGTGACTGAAATGATATCTGTGTGTGTGTGTGTGTGTACCTCCAGCTCCCTTCCACAGTGCTCGGAATCCTTCCTCATTTAAGATCTTCCTAAAGCAGTCGATCACTCCAGAGTAAGTCGTCTGACCGGCGCGAGCAGCCACCTGCAGTCGTGTTTTGATGACATCAGCAGGGGTGACAAGCGAAGCAGCCGGGACACCTGTAAAATAAAATCATCCAGACATCTATTGATACATAATAGAAACCTCTGATCTTAAATAGAGAATCTAGTCTTATCACGTATGACACATTCATATACAGTATGTTATTTTAAGGGAAAATATGATTTTCAGAATTGTCAAATTCTCGATTATTTTCCAATGAACATTAAGTTTTTTAGAAATATGACATCATTTAAGTTACTGGATGTGGTTTCATTTTGTTTGGAAAAGTGTAGTGGAAGATCTTTTCTTCCATATTGTAGTGTAAAAAAAAAAAAAAAAAAGGTATGAACTTGGTTCTATGCATCAGTTGTTGATTTGATTGTAAGATGCGGCTCAACAGTGAAGGCAGATGAATTCAAGCTTGAAGACGAGGTTTAAGAAGACTAAATAACTGAAGTCGTCCTGCACACGTTGTCTTTTCTCAGATGATCAAGTTCAGACATTTTGATTAAAACTTACAAGGGGAAAAAAGTGAAAAATTAGATGTATACAGATGTATTCATTATAAGATCAGTAATATGCATTTAAAAATATGTAGGGTGCATTCTTATTTGATGATAGTAAAAAAAATAAAAAAATAAAAAAAAAGTTACAAAAAAATAATAAAATGGTTATTTTACCATTCTGGTACTCTTCATTCATTTTACACCTAAAATCGTTTTGAATTCTTAATTTTTATTTTATCAGAATGTTACTGCACTTGGTGACTTTTGTGGCACTTGCTATGTGACCACAAAAAAACAAAAAACAAAAAAAAAACTGACGATTCAAAAATGCTTAAAAACTAGATTTAAAAAAAATAGTAACTTGTACCGTTTATGGTCAAAAATGATTGCCATAGGAAATTAATGGTAGATACGAAAAATACAAAGCAGTTTTTGGGGGTACAATCTTCAAATCAGCCATGATGCAGAAAAAGCACACAATTTTGAATGGGATAAACTTTAAAACAAGTGCAAAATAGACACCCACTCACATACAAATACACACATGAAACCAGACTGGGTCAGTATTACAAAGTTCAAGCGAGAGTCATGTTCTGACCTGCGATGGCACCAGCGGTCAGCAGCTGCAGAGGCCCCAGCCTTCCATCCTCATCTGCCAGTCTTGCCTTCGTATGGGCATAAACAGGGAAATAGATGGCAGAGAAGGGGATATCACGCAGGAAACAAGCCTTCGCACCCTGTGGAGAAAAAAAACAGTAACATATATGTGTTATAGTTTACACAAAGTAATCACTGTATTTTAAATGCAATTCAAGAATAGTGAGCAGTTATAATGGCAATTGTGGTTGGATACAATGTTTTAAAAATAGATGCTTCCCCCACCTTGTAGAGGCCAAAAAAGCCAAGATCTCGGACTACGTTGAGTGCGCTCACTCTGGGGCCCGTAGTAATCTCACCGGCGACCTGCAGACGAATCTTAACGATTTCCAGAGGGTTGGTGAAGATAACTTGTGACCCACCAGCCTGGAAAGACAGGGACAGACAATTTTACCATTTAAGTACAACATAACCCAGTTTAAGAGTTCTGAGCAGTTTACAATTCAAAAGTTTACAATTCAATTCAAAATTCATTTTTTTTTAATGTTTCTGATAGTCTCTTATACTCACACATCCACCAGCGAGAATCTCAGCAGCCAATGGTATTGTATCATCTTTTGTGGTAAATTTGTCTCTCACAAAGTCATTCACCTGGAAGACAGACATAGAGAGACTCGTGTAATTGGCTTTACTGTCATCTGCTAAGAAACAGCTTTCTACAGGATGTCAGGATGTTTAATGACACATACAGTGAGCTTGATGGCTTTTTCTGGAGCCACTCCGATGAGCTGGGGTAGAAGACCTGTAGGGAAAAACACACAGAGACACACAGAAAGGAGTAGGGGGAAAAAAAGTGAGATCAAAGTTAAGAAACATGAAGACAAACTTTATTTCGTTCTTCTGAAGAGGGATGAAAGCATAAGACAAATCCAACCTCTATAAAAGCCGAAGACGCCCTCGTATCGCAGGACTTTCTTGGCGCAGTCAAAGCTGTTCTTGTACATGAGCTCTCCTACGAAGGAGCCGGTGGAGCGCTGGTTCTGCATACGGGTCTTGACCAGGTCTATGGGGTACACAGCTGTGGCACCCGTGGCTATACACATACACACATACAGGGTAATTTACATTTCACTGAATGGTGGGGTATGTAATTTTTCAAAAACGCTTTAGAAAACTGAGTCGGGGCCGAGTACCAAAACAAACTTATAGCCAATCTGCAGTAAGAGGCGTGTCTAATCGTGATGTGGAGGACAGAGCGTTCAGTGCACAGGATGGACATTAGCCAAACCGAGCGACAGAAAGATAGAGATGGTGGATAAAAAACAAAAGAATGATAAGGCAAGAAGTAGGACCCGTGTAAATATCGGATCAGCTTTCCAGCGCTGGAGAGAACTCAAGGAGCGGAAGGCCTGCGATCGGACGCCGAGGTTGCTTTGTTTCTTCTTGACAGGTGAGTAACACCGTGTCTACACCGGACGCGTCGCGCCGCAACAGCTAAAGTCTGCCTACACTGAACGCGATAAAGCGACCATTGAAAAACATTTGAAATTTGTGTCAGCACGTCATAAATAGAATGCGGCAGCAGTTTTCTGTCGGGGATTTGTCGCGCTGCACAACATCCAGTGTAGACAGCATCACTGATTATAATGACTTCTATAGTATTTTATCGCGTCGCTCACGTCCGGTGTAGACACGGTGTAACATTGGTTTTACTTTGTTTCACAGAACTAATTGTTACCTGGGATGCATACGTATGTGTGGGGCGGAGCTATCAAAATAGGGGCGAGACCCTTTTGGGGTAAGGGCGTGTTTGTTTTGGTGATTTCAAATATCAACATTGGCTACCAGAAATCGCTTACCCCACCTTGAAGTTCAAATACATATACACTCATCCATTTAAACAAGCATATCTTGAGCATTTGTAAGAGGCCATGGAAAACAACGCTGTTCTTTTGAAATAAAAACAGATAAGCTGAATAAAAGCATCTTACTGACCCCAAACTTATGAATGATAATTTTTTGGCTTTTCAGTCAATTTCTCTTAGCATTTAAGTTACTCAAAAATTATGACAATGAATTAACTTGAAATGCACATCCAGTTTAACACTTCTAGGAAATTATACCACTCAAAAAATACCAACCACTCATCTTGTACACTGGTATATCAAAATCTTTCCCAGTAAAATGCTTTCAAGAAAGGCAATGACTCTCCTCCTAATACCACCAGCAAGCAGCACATCATAGTTTATGGCTTCGACATGAACTTAAAGAGGGAATTCCCCCATGACATATCCTACTATCAATTTCCTTTGTCATAAGGAAATAGATAACACAGAATGGAAAACTGCACTCAATTCATTTTGTGGTGTCTATATAAGGAGAGCAGAATTTTTAAACCAAACCTCCAGCAATGGAGCCCAGAGAAAACCTGTACGCCGACTCTGCAGCCTGCAGCCACACAGGCCGAGAAACGTCTGCATGTGAATGCTGCAATGACAGAAAGCAAGCAAGAAATAAGTATCAAAAGAAATGCACAATGCTTTTGAGCCGATTAGTATTTGAGATATATGACAGCAGCCTGAATGTCAAGTTTACACACAATTTTATTACATTTTCTGAAGCAAGTGAGAGCGGTATCAATTCCCTAGTAGTGAAAGTGTGTTTTGTGCCATAATTAGTGATGTTAGATAAGGCATGCTTACTGATAAAATTACAATTTTCTCACAGTAATATACGCACTTAAACAACCCCTAGTAGTCTCTTATCTGACAGTTCATACAGATAAACTCACCTGTCTCTGCATCTCAGCTACATTATATGGCAGGGCTCCTTCCTCCAGTGGTGCTATCCTCTCGATATCAGCCAGGTTTAATCGTCTACACATCATAACATAAACAAACACATGATCAGCTGATAATGCTGCTTATAATATGTGTGGATGAACTTGTTTTTTTTTTGTTTTTTTTAAAGGAAAGTACCCTGTTTGGGAGTGCAGTCCTGATAGCTGGAACAGGATGTCGATTTCCATAGGGGTAATCTGACCAAACTTATTTGCGGCATGAACAAACTCCTCTACAGATGAAGAAAATGTTAAATAATACTTAAAAACCTAATTCTGATGTGCAGATGAGCAGAAATGGAAAGCATTACAGACGGTACGGACCTTTAGTGACGAGCGTATCCTTGCGAGACCCAGCGAGAGTGCTGTAGATTTTACGGATCAGTTCCATGTTGTTCAGGAGAGAGTTGAAGGCATTGAAGTAGGAGAAGCTCACCATGTGAGAGGTGCCGCCACCTGCTGCCTAAGAGGACACATACAGTTAAACCTTTCACAGTAACTTCACAACAAACATCTCACCAGATGGAAAACAGAGCTGCACACTTACAGACACAAGGTTTTCCTCCACAAAAGGTGTGAGCATGTGGTGTCTGATGGTGGACATGATGTCACTGAAGTCCAGGGCAGAAACAGCGCCACTCTTGACCTTGTCTTTCTGTGCGAACGCCTGTCTGGCGTGCTCCAGCTGCAGCTCCTATGACAACAAGCACAGAGAGCAGAAATTAGATTTTTGCTCAAGTATAAATTTACATAGAAATTTTGCCAAAGCCCAAAGGTCAAGATTTGGCTGGTTAGCATGGGCCAGTTAAATCCTGCCGGTAAAAAAAATGTAAGTACACCATTCTAGGGGCCTTATTATATTCAAATATTATTAAATTAACACTATTAACTTTAATATTATTATATTAAAAATAAACTATTAAATATAGTTATTTTAATTGAAGTAAAAAAAATATATATTTTATTGTATTAAATTAATGATACATTATATTAAAAATATCATTCATACTTTATTGTATTAAAATGTTGTTATATTAAAAAATAAATATTATTCAATTTAATTGTATTCTTAAAATATAAATATTTTATATTATATTAAAATTTATGTATAATAATTTTACATATTACATATTTAATAATGTTATTAAATTCCACAATTGAAAATCACAGTAAAACATTAATAGTTTACTACATTAAAATTTCACTAAATTAAATGTATTATTACTATAAAGATAATAACAGTATCTTATATTAAAATATTATTATATTATTATTATGATAAATATCATTTAAAACTTATATTAGAGTATAAAATATATTTTATAACAACAAGAAAAATGTAATATGATATTTAGATAACTCTGAGTGTGTATAATTGTTTGGGTGTGGTACCTGCAGGAATTGGGTGAACTCCAGGTAGCTAAGACTTTTTTTTCTGTCATTGCCGAAATGCAAGCGGATGAACTCGCAGTCCCAGTTGAAGGGGATGTGGTGGTGCACGGTGGTCTGGCTGAAGATATCACGCACGTTCTCTGTAAACATACGGATAGGCTCAGATTTACACTGCAGAACATAACGGGCGTTGCAACATTACTGACAGTGTTTTAAAGATCCTCTGAACACGTGAACATGTACGTGAATGAATGTCTCTGTGTTCAAGGTTAAGCTGTTTGTTTGTTTATCATAACTACATTATGATCAGCTGACTCTGTAAAAGGGAATAAAACATTACGGGTCAAAAACACTGCGAGCTGCCTTGCCGTCTACATACTGTAGGCAGCATTAAATGAAAAGGTGAATGAACTGGAATGACCTACATAGGAATCTCCATACACCACACAAATTCTAAACTCTTGAATTGATTTCAATGGAGTTTGATGTCAGCATGTACAAATACAGGCGTCCATTTTAAATAAGGCTGAACATTTATATACAGTCAATACTGTTCTCACCGAAGGACACACATCCAGTGCCCGTCTTGTCAAATAGCTGGAAGGCCACAATGAAGAGGGCATCAGGCACACACAGCACCGACTCAAAGGCCAGAAACTCTTGAAATGAGATCAGTCTGAATGGAAAAAGAAATAGAAGAAACATTAAAAACACAAACCTATGGTCATTCTGCAGTCTCTTTCACACACATTGCTCTTGAGCAGGAAATCAACATATTACAATGATTTCTGAAGGATCATGTGACACTGAAGACTGGAGTAATGATGCTAAAGATTCAGCTTTGCACAGAAATGAACTGCATTTTACAATATATTTTTATTGCAATAATATTTATTTTAGCCATTTTAAAATATTTCACAATATTTCTGTTTTACTGTATTTCTAATCAAATAAATAAAGCCTCGTTCTTTGAAAAAATCTTACCGACCCAAACGTTTGAGCAATAGTGTATGTACAGAATTTTTAAAATTTTGCCATATGCATCTAGCTGCTGCAAAAAAATATAATGCAAAATCAATGAAAGTGGGTGAATTTCTAGATCTGAGCTGAGCTTTAGGCTTCATATCAAACGATCAATAATTAGAATACAGAAAAACTACAGAGACAAAAAAATAGGATGTTCGTCTCACCCATCTTTTGTAGTATCTGCCACACCGGCAAGCAGCTGCACAGTTTTAGGGTTGTAGTGGAGCTGCGTGTGGAGGCCCAAAAACTTCTGCACAAAATCATTGGGTGTCATGTACCGCTCTCCATCCTTATCCAGCACACTGGCATACTGGTGAAAACAACACAATTACAGCATCTGTGTTTAATGCAAAGCACGATTAAATAAGCATTTGTATTTTCCTCATTTGTAGGACAATTAGTATGATTTACTTGCATATAGAACAAAGAAGAACCTGAAAATCAATGTCACATACTTGAAGGGTTTTATTATGCATGCAGACATTTAAGAAACTAAAAAGTAGTCGGTTCAGAAACTAAAAAGTAACCGGCTTTTTCCAAACTGTGTTGGCAATATGCAAGCTGAAACTGTATTTATTTACCAAGTACCAACCTCTGCCTAGGACAAATGGGCAAAGGTGACAATCAATATTCATGTGCTACGTGAGTTGTGTATTTTCCCAGTTTTGATCAGCAGCAGCTAAACAGGACACAAAAAACTAAAGCAACATGCCCTCTGACCTATTCGAGACATTCTTCACTCATCCATCTATTGCCCTGACATTAAGGTCTTCCTCCAAACATCCATCTCACACGCTTGAGTCCTATTAATAGAGCCACATCGCACACAAGTCACCGAGTTACCAGACACCAAAGCAACCCAACACAGCCAAAGAAACAACTACTTTCAGCTGACAGACGCACAAGATCTCACCGGCGGAAGTGATCACAAATCACTACACCAATATAAAAGCCCTGGCTGACATTTAATGAGGGAGGGAGATTAGTTTTTCCCTACTCACGCTTGAAAATGAAGAATACACACAATAAACCGTTTTCCCACAAACACACACAAGTGTCTAGACTTTCCCAAGCATGTGAGTTTCTCTTTGAGCTGCTTTGGGGAAAAAGGAGACGACAACAGCGTGACAATTAAATATGCAGCGTCACTAAGGAAATAAAGATTTAATGACAGGCCAAAGTCATGACACTATCTACGTTTGCTTCTAAAGTTGCAGACCCGGTTTCTCATTGGAATTAACCACAATGTAAAATGAAACAAACAAAAAAAAAAACATCATAACCTGATTTTACACCAAAATTAGGCTTTTCTGCTGTTGAAACTTACCTTTTGAAAGATGACCTTCAGCTCATTAGGATCGGCCCTTTTGGTTAACTGCACCTGCAAAACAACAACAGCACAGAATAACAACAAGGTTTCTTGATTTCCATAGAGATGAACTGTGAATCTTAAGAGCTATGATCTATAATTACAGCCACAAAACCACTACAATATTTAGTGAAATGCACTGCAAGTTTTAGAGCTCTTTTAAAGGTTTTTCTTTTAAAGGCTGCATCTATTAAAGGTTTTTCACCGAGTCCAAAGATGACAAAGTTTTACTGAGAGACGAGACCTGGTCTAATGTTCAAAACTACATTTATTTCTAAATGCTCATTTAAATATCAAACTATCTTTGCTGTTTCAGAGCGCATTCAACATTATTGGGACTTTCTGACACACAAGCCTTGCACATAATGTATGCAATTCAAAAATAACCTAGATTTAACGAAACACAAAATAACAAGTCAGTAATTACTCCACACAAACACACATGAAGTCATAAGAGTCCCTGTTGAGTAAAATAAGCACAATCTCGCCCACACAGCAAGATCCTCACACGCCTGAGTAAGTTACATTTTATGAACAAATGCTCATCTCTACAAACACAAAAGCCCGCTAAAGGGCTGATTAGTGCTGTTTAACACACAATTCTGATACTGTTATGGTTTTATGATCCTCACAGACACTATATTCAGTCAAAGTCTCAGCGGGAGTGTAGCGATAAGCTCAGTGATGCTCGCGCCGGTCTGTTAAAACCGTTTATCATTGTCTCTACTCCACCCATTCACGCATCTATTAGCCTTCCTGCCGTTAAAAATCAGCAAGTGTAATTAAAAGTCGACAGCTAAGAAAATGAAAACACAATTTTTCAATCAAAAGCTGTGTCGCCGGAGTCACCTTGGCCGCCATGCTGCTGACTGACGTCACGTGTGGTAGCGGGGTCGCGCAGGCGCGTGGCCGAGAAGCACCGGGAACCAGGGAGGTGCGCGCGCACCTGTGACGTCACACCAAAGAAGGTCTAGCGGGATACGATTTCCGAACAGATGTTATTTTTTATTATGAAAATCCAAAGCTATTATCTGCTGAATATGTTGTTAATTTTTTTATATTGAATGCAAAATTCTTTATTCATAAACAAAAATGGCTAAAATCACCTTTTATCTTTCCCTTTTTTTCTTGTTGAATTGGACTCTCGTTTCATCTCTTAGACTTACAAATAACAAAAAGAGTGCCAAATTTTTGATGCATTATGACAACTTTTCTAAAAGGATGTAATTTTATTTTTGTACTTGTATGTAGATAATGCCATGGTTTGGCGCGCGCAAATCCAGACTGTTTTCTGTTCTCATTTTTGTGGTTGCTCTTTGATGGAATGTGTTCATGTTTCGCTCCGTTTGTGTATGTTTGTGCAAGTTTTGCAATAATAATAATAAAAAAAAAGATTTCTAAGGAATTTTCTTTTGTCTTCCTTTTCTTTCATAAAATGTGATTGTCCTGTTTGTAATATTTAATTATGGTATGAATGTTAATTGTTCAGCATGTACAAAAAAAAACAAAAAAAAACAATTCCAACAAAAACAGCTTGAAATTGATTTTGAATCTATAAAGTAAAATAAAAAAATTAAATATTTTTAAAAAAAATATCTTTTTTTTTGTAGTTACTATCGTATCCTTATGTCGTATGATGAATGTCTTGAAAACCTACTGGAATGTTTTGTATTTTAGAATTCAATTTAAATAAAAAAAGGAAAGAAAAAGAAAAGAGAATCCCTTATCATTTTCAATAAACACCTGAATATGTTACCATATATGCAGCTGCAAATGGTAGATAATGTATTTTATGTGATCGAAACCATATGCATGCGTTTAAATTTCATACATCTCAAAATACATTAGAGGACAACACTGAATGAACTAAAAATCTGTTTCTTTAAAAATATCTTTATTGTACACGTTTTCGCAAGTAAAAAGTGCAGCATCCTATTAGATATTTTATGCACTTTTCCCCATGTTTGCATTTTCAAAACCACATCACAACATTAAATGAGGGCTGAGTATCAAATTAAGAAAAAGAAAAGGTTCATGACACCATTAACAATTGAAATTCTTTTCCTCTACAACCAAACTGATATTTACAGATTATACAAAAAGTCCCAAGAGTGACAACACACTTTCCATCCGTCTTTAAGAGCACATGTGCACTGAAGCAATGTCCTTCATGTGTTCTGCTGTCCTTTACTGGACCCTGTGCTTGTAAAACCAGCAGAGACCTTTAGTGAAGTTCCAGCCAAGTGAAATGGAGAGAACATACAGGAGTCCAAGCAAAGCGAAGGGATACAGAAGCACCACAGTGTTCTTTAAGAACGGAAGTGCTAAAGAAACAAGGAGACAAAATCAGACAATGTTCAGCTTGTGGATGATAAAAATACACGGTCATAACTGGCGATCACATCACTCACCACTGTAGCCCAGGAATGTGATGTAAATATAATAACCGATGGCAATAAGCCAGAAGGTGTTTCCCACAAAATAACCCAGGAACCAGTCTGAACTTGTAACCACGACATCTGTCAAAAGAGTGCAAAAGATGTGTTCACAAAGTCCAAACAGTACATTATTATACTCATGTTTCCACCTGTTTACTTACGGTTGATGAAGAATAGCTGTAGAAAGTGCAGAATGACCAGGAGAGGGTAGAAAGCGTTCAGATGGACGTCAAACGCGTAGCCCCACTCCACGTCGTAATCTCTGCCAGGATGTTTCAGTAGATATTTGTTTGTGACAAACCTGGAGAAGAAAAACAATTTTACAGTCACAACTTTTAATGATATATTCTAGTAAAATTAGGTTCATTTATTACATCATTCTTTAAAGTACTTTATTCTGATTTGTCAGTCACAGCAAACACTACTGTATAATAACCACTAAACTGTACAATCTGGCAACCCCAGGCAACTGATTTCCTGACTATTAAAATACATAATAAAATAAGTCAGATCAGTATATCATGTCCATTTATTTATTTGCTAAGACATTATGTATTATACAGGACATACAGTCAGCCAGTCAATTTTAGTTTTTCTTTTAGTATTTAGATTTTTAGCATTTATATATTATAATATTTATTAAAACATTTTTTTTAGTTTTCATTTTAATTTTACCTTTATTAATTTTGTTTTTTGCTTTTGCTATTTTTGTTAGTTTATTTTTTTTTTTGGATTTTGTACTGGTATTGTTTTGTATATTTCTATTTACATATATATTTATTTCTGTTTTAGTAATTTACGTCCTTTAACTTAAATTAACTTATTTCAGTTAGCTGCAGTTTCTGAGTTTAAGTTCTTCATGTAATATTTAGATTTTATTATTTTACCTTTATTTCAATTGCCGAAAATGTCTACTTATTTTTAGTTTCATTTTGATTTTTTTACATTTTTAATTTTTAACTTTTAATTTTTATTTTAGTTTTAGTAATTTTAGTACTTATAAACTTATTTCAGCTTATTTTTGAAGTTTAAGTTTTACCTCCATTATTTATATTTTATTTTATTTAAGCCTTATTTCAATGACCAAAAAAGCAATTAGTAATAATTTTAGTTTATGATTGCTTCATGCTGGGGTCATAATCAAACTGCTCAGGGTTATTTCATAATAATGTAAACTTTTAAAAATGTAAAATGTAAATTTCTCTTCGCAAATAAGACCTTATTCTCAAACTAACAATAAAAAAGGCAAAAATCCATAACCCAGAAAAAGAAACTGGATCAATACCATACAGCAAGCTCATCATTAAGGTCACGCACACATTTTTGGCAGCCTTTGGGAGTGTGTGTGACTCCTTACCACATGAGCGTGGATATGAGCAATCCGACTCCGATACAATCGATGAAAACCACCCACAGCAACAGCTTCAACGTCTCCACAAAACCCATTTCTAGAACCAGACCAAAGCCCACCGTCGACACTGCAGAGAAAACATGATTAGTGAGCCAATGTAAGTTTCATTTCCAAACCCTTCCCATGTTTCATCAAAAGTGCTCACCACACAGCCAGACGCTGAGCAGCACCAGGAACGCAGGGTCATCCCGAGCCCACTGGTCTTTGGTCTGTTTGCGGTAGTGGAAGTTGCGATACACTTTCTGCGGCGATGTGAACAGGTAGAGCATCTGCCACACGGCAAACTCAAAATCCATCTGTCTGAAATGCAGGAGTCGGCGCAGGTATTTGTAGCGCTTGGCTCCGGCTGTGTGCCGCGCCGCATCCCGCGCGTTCAGGCTGCCGTTTCGGTGGATCTGCAGGGAACTCGTCGGCAACATACTGCGGTGGGATAAGAGAGAAATGTAGATATCACAAACACATAAACACTTGAGCAAACCAAAGAAAGATTTATTCATTTCTGAAATAATGAAAACATTAGCCCAAATATAATGCACAAAACCTTCCTAAATGTATCCTTAAATCACATTAGGAATAAACTGTGTGACTAAATTTGAGTGGCTGGGTCATTACCAACAATTATAGCTTAGTCTGTTTTGACAAAACGAAAAAAGTCAACAGTTTCATTACAGTAAGTGCTGAAGTAGGCAGTACAGTAGATCTGTGTCTGTCTGAAAACTTCTAGAAAACTACATCTATTATCTGTCCATGAAAACAGTTTGAAAGAAGCCTGTGCTGTAGTCTATGATCAAGCATTAAGCTTCATAATCAAATGTATTGTCAGTTCATCAGTTCTTCTGCTTCCTACACATATGATCTGCTGTGTAAACATGTAAACATATCTATATCATGTAAACATGTAGAGCTGATCCAAGATCAGTCCTATTCCTCTTGTTTGCTTTACACAGCACAACTGACAGCAACGCTACAGTATCTTTAACATTGCAACAAACTCAAATCACTGTTTGAAAAGTAAACCTGCTATTGTTAATGTATCGGTAAAAGGTGATGTTTTATTAAGAAGAAACCATTTAAAATCCAAAGCGTTAGAGTGGTTGTGCTGTTACATGGGCCTCGATTCTACATAATAACCTGGTAAACAAGTTAGCTACCATGTCGCTCCTGCTCGGTCTGTATAAATATGACACTTACCTGCTCTACGGCAGTATCAGCAACTAATAAAGCAAAGCTCTTTTTAATCAGCGTGTAAAAAACAATGCCGCAACCGTGACATGTCAACTTCCTGCCTCGTCCGAACACGTAGCAGCGCAACCGATTCAGTGACGCCGCTTCCTGTTTCAAAGCCTTCTGGGAAATGTAGTTTTGGGGTAGAGAGCAGCGTTTCTAGAGATTACTGGCCATTGCTCGTTCATTCCTAAAAGATATGAGATATATTTCCATATCTATATCACATTAATAGATTGGATAAAATATTAAACTCACACTTTTATAAGATGAAAATTATTTTGCGTTCTTTTATCACAATGTCAAATTTGGCTCCAATGAAAAAGTCAATTTAGTGTGAAATAGCTAGCTGCTGGTTTCTTCAGGCTCTAATCAAAATGTTTAAAAAAAAAAAAAAAGAAAAATCATCTTTAGAATATTGTTTGAGCTGTGAAAATGAAGGAAATAATCAAAAAGTTGAAAATAATGTATCGGGCAGGGTTAGGGTAGGTGTAGGGAGGGCTTTATTGTAACAATAAGGTGGCATCCATTTAATAGCCTAATTTGAATTAAAACTATAATTTAAACTCAATACGTTATTATTGGGTACTGTTTTATAATGTACTACAATACTGAGGTGCAGATAATTGCCACTATTTGCAATAAGTAGTATAAATAGCAGAAAATCTTGCTATTTTAACATAGTATAAATAGAATCTATAGCTATTTGCACTTAGTGTAAATAGCATATCGTCAAAAAATACTGCTATTTTCACTTAGTGTAAATAGAATCCATTGCTATTTGCACTTAGTGCAAATAGCCGCTGCCAAAAATAAATAAATAAATAAATAAAAGTAGTAATCGTTCAATGAAGTTTTTGATGTTTTGCCACAAAACATTATGCCATCTCACTAGAGAATGACGAAATGTTTACAATTAGGAAAATCCCATATCTTTGTTTGTGTTCTGTTTATTATTACTAAATAATAATTATAATGTACAAGTGACTGAGCTTGACCATATTTCTGAAATATGCACGGGCATGTAATTTTAGCTATAGAAATATTTCCTTGAATTACAATACAAGCATATTCATGTTTGATCGTTTGATGAACTGTAATATGTTTTAGTAGAAAATGATTTTAATCGTTGTATTTGATTTTTTTTCATTAAATTGTTCCTTTATTTTATACAAATATTTTTATATTCTGATATGTGAAGGTTCAGAAGACACTTATCACGATTGTGATGATTAAAATCAATTTAATAAACCATTGACAACTGTTTGCTGCATGTTTAGAAACAACAGATGGCGCTAAAGTACTTTATTCTTTCCTTTGTCACGTTGATGTAACTTTTCATGAACTGTCGTAACTTCTTAACAGGCCTATAAAAGCAAACAGTTATGAAATAAAATAAATAAATAAATTTAAAAAACAGTTATGAAATAATTATCATTTAAAAAAAACGATTCTGAGTAATAATTCTAACAAAAATCTTTATTTTTAATAGGTTTCTGTATGCTACTGTGAGAGTTAAAAGCAAATAGTTTACCACCTGTATTTTGATCAATGACAGGAGATTTTTTATTTTTTTAAAAAAAAAATTTTAGTGAGCAGTGTTTTCACTTTCCAAAAAAACTTCACTTTTTCCCTACAAAATAGTTAATTTTTGCCTCTATTTTAAGCAAAAACTAAAACAAGCGAGCCGAGAATAGTTTTTATTTTAACCTCCACTTTTCTTGTGGGTCACTCACTGGAGCAGAACTCACCTGAGACAAGAGCACATCTCAGGTGCTTCTGTGCCATTTGGAGAAGTTCTTCTTTCTGAGGCGTTTAAAAGCACAGTTTCAGGTTTGCCTCATACTTATTTAATAAGCACCTACCACCTCATCTTTCTTTTATCTCGTCATTCTGTTGTCCCTCATGACTCCCAGGCTATTCATGTGGTGGATTGTAAAACACTTTGCACATCACTTCAGAAACAAGGTTTATTCATGTCATTGTGGAACACTGACACAGTTTTGGTAGCTTGTCATCACAATAGGCTAAATGAAAAATTAATTCTTAGTCTTTCCATCTTTCAAGTATTTAGCTTAAACCTTCACATTTTAAAATATTTACCAAAATAGGGAAAAAGAATATGATATATAAAATGTATTAAAAATATATTTATATAAATACATTTTTTTCCTGACATATATTTGAACATTTATCTGTATAACACACAGAGTAATGTAAAAATCAGTTTTATATGCATGTGGGGACATTTATTGATAATATTACACATAGAACGCATCAAAATGATTATGATTACATTAATAAACTCAGTCAAAATGAAGGTGTATTCTGTTTTGGTGAGCTTAATGTGCTTTCAAAGATTTCAGAGCAAAGCAGCTCTGTGAAATGAGAAGTGATAAATGGGAAAACAAGTGAAGGATTCCAGAAAGAGCAATGAAAATGGAAGAGGATCAAACGCTTCTCCTGATGCAGTTTGTGTTGGTAATGAAGACCAGCCTCTTGGATTAATTGAGCTGTTTTAACATGTTTCAATTCAGTTTTCTGTAACTACACTCTTTCTTGGCCGAGCAACTTGTTTTAAAAACAGTACTGAAGTCTGACGTTTCAAATAAAATAATGAAAGTAAATAAGATAAATAAAAAATATATATATATATATATATTTTTTTTTTTACAAAAGATTTGTTAAATGTTGCTCATTTTAATTTAATTCTTGAAAGGGAAGTTTTGGAATTGCCCTTAATCTGATGGGACAGAGCAGTGAATGACTTCATTGTCACAGAGACGCATGTGAAGATCATCAAGGCAGTTATTTTATATTGTGCTAAATATACAGCGCATTTCAGCTCCAGAAGTCTAGATGAAAAAGCCCTTTTATTCATTCCTGGCTCTTTAAATTTTTGTAATCAAGTGTAGAATGTGATCACAATTTAAGAGTTAGCAAATCACAAAACAACATGGCATTCAGAATGTATCTACTAAGAAACAAAACTATGAAGTTTGATGACACCTGTAGATGTTGTCTTGGCAAAACTTCAAGAGTTTTGGTCAAGAGTTTAAAATAACTTTAAGCTTGAAGTTTAAAGGTTTCACTCAGAGAAGTCAGAGAAAGTCAATAAAAATGTTGCTAACATGTTTGTTTGATAGATAGATAGATAGATAGATAGATAGATAGATAGATAGATAGATAGATAGATAGATAGATAGATAATAACTTGAAAGCTCCATAGAACAAGTTACTGTTTGGTCTCAGAGTAATAATAATAATTTTAAGCAGTAGATCGGTATATATTTACACATGTGTAAATGGGGCAGACATAAATCTTCCTGTTGCTGAAATCTGAAGTTGAGAGGGTTCACCACTTCTGTACCTCTAGTGATGTTAATGTCGACACATGTTAAGAGCCTGTTTGATCACACAAATCCATGACGAACAGTCGTCTTTCATAGTATTAGGAGACTGAAGTACAGAGAGGTGAAGATTAACCTGTTTTGCTCCGTTAAATTCCCATGTTGGCAGCAGTGTTGTGTCGGTATGACTCACATTATGATTCACATTGCATAAAACGGCTCTCTTTTGATGGATCTGCTACAGCTTTGTATCTCAAACGGGTCAGAAGCTGAGGCAGTAGAAATCTGGGTATGACATGCTTGAGAAAATCAACAAGAGATGTTTTTAAAGTCAAAGAGGTTCACAACAACTGGAACTATCCCTTTTTAAAATTGGTCCTCTTTTGTAAGTCAGACCATCAGCTTATATTTTCATAATACTCCTCTCTTAATTTTCCTCAGAATTATTTTCTGCACTGACAGGCTCAGAACATTGACATTAGTTATGAAAATGAACAGCAGACGATTTAGCTGTAATGGCCAACTAATCATCTGTCCACCCAGAACCAGAGGGGATTTTTGATGGATAATACACTATTTGACTGAAAAAGAATGATCAATATGTAAGCACTGCTCAACATGGCTAATATTATTAATCATAGTCTGCGTTGTACTGTCAGTCTGGCTTGAAAATCACCCACCAAACTCTATCAAGTAGGAATAGAGTTACTTGAGTTTGCAGTGGACTGTGAACAGTGGACCTCCTGAAACACTGTTGAATTGGCTTTGACTATATTTACTAATATTGTTGTTTCAGGGTGGGGCACAGGGCCGTGCACAGGGGGGTGGCCCGGTGGCTAGAGCCACTGCACTTTGCTCTCGATCTTCTAAAAGTCGTAACATCTTGTACAGAATATCCACGTTCTTAGAATGTATAATCAAATTATTGTACCCGATCAGATCTAATATAAATAACACCAAATTTGTTGTTGTTGGCACACTTTGTAGAACAACAACAACAACAACAACAACAACAACAACAACAAAAAAAACACGCCTTCACAAAAAAGGAGAAAGAGAGAGAAAGAGCAAAGGGAGGTTGCTAAAGCAGTTCAACATCGCAAACACGAATTCAAAGCTCCAGCAAGCCAGCATGTAAATCATCATATAGAATTTTTAGCAGTTTGTCACACTTCAATTCTTGCTATTAAGTATATTTCTCATTATAATAACTTGTCTTAGTTACTAGTAATCTAACACATTTATAATATTTTTATAATAGCCATATTAATAGGCCTATAATAGTTAAAAAGGTAATATAAATGTTCTAAATGAGCTGTTTATTAGTATATAATATAAATTTATGCTGTATAATGTTAAATTAAATGTCTAATACTTGTACTTCCATTGAAGATGAGGCAGAAGCAGGCTCAGAGAGTGAGGGAGAGCCCACTCTATCAAAACTTCTATAATAAAGTCTGAAATTATTACAGTGCTGTCTTCTCTTTTAATCGTACACTATACAGTCAAACGTTTTTGAACAGTAAGATTTTTAATGTTTTTTAAAGAAGTCTCCCCTGCTCACCAAGCTTGCATTTATTTGATCCAAAGTACAGCAAAAACAGTAACATTCTGAAATATTTTTTACTATTTAATTCTATTTAATATTCTATTTGAAAACATTTTAAAATGTAATTTATTCCTGTGGTTTCAAAGCTGAATTTTTTAGCATAATTACTCCAGTCACAAGATCCTTCAGACATCATTGCTCAAAATCATTTATTTTTAGGATTATGCTGAAAACAGCTGAGTAAAATTGTTTTCAGGTTTCTTTGATGAACAGAAAGTTCAGAAGAACAGCATTTATCTGAAATAGAAACCTTTTGTAACATTATGTACAAATACAGTGGGTACGGAAAGTATTCAGACCCCCTTAAATTTTTCACTCTTTGTTATATTGCAGCCATTTGCTAAAATCATTTAAGTTCATTTTTTTTTCCTCATTAATGTACACACAGCACCCCATATTGACAGAAAAACACAAAATGGTTGACATTTTTGCAGATTTATTAAAAAAGAAAAACTGAAATATCACATGGTCCTAAGTATTCAGACCCCCTGCTTCCGACCTCGACTGGGAGACACCTTGCTCTCCATCCGGCTTGTCGACACTCGCTGACCAGTCCCTCGTACTTGGCGAGCTTCCTTTCAAAAGCCTCTTCCAGGTGGTCTTCCCAAGGGACTGTTAACTCCAACAGAACCACTTGTTTAGTGGACTCAGACAAGAGAACAACGTCTGGTCTTAAGGTGGTAGTCACAATGTGGTTGGGGAACTTGAGTTGCTGCTCCAGGTCCACCAACAGCTGCCAGTCCCTCGCAGTGGCCAGGATGCCTGCAGATGTTTTTGCAGCTGGTCCTGGCTGCTCTCCAGCTCTTATGAAGGTGATGGCTTGCTTGGAGGGGCGGGAGTGCTTGGCCCACTCGACTCCTGCGGCAATGGATTCAGCGATGGCCTTCAGCAACTCAGAATGTGCTCTAGTGTTCCACACCTGGAGCACAGTGGACATGCCGGTGACTCTACCCTGCCCCATATGTGAAGGTTTGATGGACTAGGAAGCACATCATATACCGCCTGGATGAGAAACTTGATCCGCTGTGGCTCTGCCTTCCACAGCTCTGCCCATGTCACCTTCCTCTCGATCGCGTTCTCCCATCATATCCAGGTGCCCTGCTGCCTCATTCCCACTGGCCTGCAGGTTCTCTCCTCCTCGACCACTGCTCTCACCTCCTCCTGGACTAGGCGACGCCTTTCCTTCCCTTTGATGGTATCAATGTGGGGAGTTGAAAAGGAACCCAGTTCAGTCCTGCCTCTTGCTACCACTCCCACCAGCCTGTTGTGATCTAATCTTGCCTCTGCTTGTCGAACAGCCCCCTCAGCCTTCCACTTCTGACCAGTCCTAACTTCAATTCCAGCCTTTGCCACCTTTGGATCGCTTGAGTCTCTATACTGCAACACTTCCCTGGCTCTCCTTACCTTGAACTCCTCTTCCAAGGACTTGAGTGGCAGTTACAGTTTGTTGCGGTGCCCATAGAGTGCGATACTGCTTAGACTTTTTGGAAGCCCCAGCCATTTTCTGAGGTGGCTACTGACCTTCCTCTCTAAGATTTCCACAGTCGAGATTGGCACTTCGTAGACGAGGAGTGGCCACAGGATCCTGGGAAGAATTCCATGCTGGTATAGCCAAGCTTTGAACTTCCCTGGCAATCCGGACCGGTCCACTGACTTCAGCCATCTGTCCAGCTCAGTGCAGGTTGATATTATAAATTTATATAAAATTTAAATAAATTATAATTATATATGGCTGCCCACTGCTCCAGGTGTGTGTTCACTGCTGTGTGTGTGCACTTGGATGGGTTAAATGCAGAGGACAAATTCCGAGTATGGGTCACCATACTTGGCCACACGTCACTTCATTTAAATTCTTCATTCATTATAAATCTTTATCATCACTTTTGATCAATGTAAAGCATCCTTGCTAAATTACAGTATTAATTTCTATAATTTCTTTCCAATATATATATATATATATATATATATATATATATATATATATATATATATATATATATATATATATATATATATATACTAACTCCAAGCTTTTGAATGTTTATAGTGTATAAATGCTGATCTTTGCATATTTCTATTCATCAAAGAATCCTGAAAAAAAATCTACACAACTGTTTTAAATATTGATAATAATAATAATAAAAAATGTTTCTTGAGCAACAAATCAGAATATTAGAATGATTGGTGAGCAGAAGAGGCTTCTTTAAAAACATTAAAAATCTTCAAAAAAAAAAAAACTTTTGACTGGTAGTGTATATTTGTAACAACTGGATAATTTGTATTAACAAGCACTCACCCCCATTAGTGCCCCTTTTTTTGGTTTGGGCCACTGCCCTGGTGGGGCAAGTTTTACATTTTGATGAAAGATTATGAAAAGTAATATTTTACTGTTGATTTGTAAATATATATATATATATATATATATATATATATATATATATATATATATATATATATATTTATTTTTTTTATTTTTTTAAGAAATGAACACTTGCTTAAAGCAAGAAATCATTATACTGGTCTAAAGCAGAGGTGTCCGAACTTTTAATGTGAAGGGCCAAAAATCAAACTTGACTGAGGGCCATGGGCAAAAAGTAAATGATGCATTACAATATATCCAACTGCATTATCTGTTTTAAAAATGTGTAAATAATTAAACAAAAAATTTAAATTACATTCATTTTTAAAAATCAAATTCACTTATATTGTGTTTTACATTTTAATGTGAAACGTAAATATACACTATATAATGTATACCCCGTCCTCTTCTGATCTCTAAAGGTACACTAAAGACATATATAATGTTATATTTGTATTTCAAATAATTGCTGTTCTTTTGAACTTTCTGTTCATTAAAGAAACCTGAAAAAATGTATAATGTTTTCCACAAGAAATATGAAGCAGCACTGTTTTCAACATTGAAAATAATCAGAAATGTTTCTTAAGCAGCAAATCAGCTTATTAGAATGATTTCTGAAGGATCATGTGACACTGAAGGCTGGAGTAATGATGCTGCATCACATGAATAAATTGCATTTAAAAATATAGAAGTAACTTCTTTCAAAAGCAATTTGAAATCTTAGCGACCCCAAACTTTTTACATTCTGACTTCACGCTCACATTAACCCTGATGACCTGCTTTCTTATCTACAGTATGTGCATTATGTAAATGCTTGAATAATCCATGAATCAATGCAGACATCTTGAAGACGACAGATACACAGCACAGCTTTTGATTTGCTGACCACAGCAACTAAGAGCAGCTGACAGGGATGATTTTACTGCTGGATCAGAGAAAGAGAAAAATGTTAGTGCAAGATCAAAAACAGAACAGGAAATCCAACTTCTCGTAACATAAACAAAAATAAAAAGTACCCTATACCGTTCAAAGTTTGGGGTAATTTTTGAAAGAATTCTCAAATGCTCACCAAGGCTACATGCATTATATATATGTATATAAAAAAATTTAAAAAAAAAAATACATAAAAACAATAATGTTGTTAAATATTATTGAATTTTCTATTGTATACTGCAAAATGTAATTTATTCCTGTCATGTAAATCTGAATTTTCATCATTACTCCAGTCTTCAGTGTCACATGATCCTTCAGAAATCATTCTAATATGCTGATTTGCTGCTCAAGAAACATTGCTTATTATTATCAATGTTTTGCTTATATTTTTCTGGAAACCAAAAAAATATAAGCAAAATTTTAAGGATTCATTGATGAATAGAAAGTTTTTTTTAAAAAATTATACGTCCGTGCTGAATAAAACTCTTAATTTCTTAAAAAAAAAAAATCTTACTGATCTTAAACCTTTGAATGGTAGTGTAACGACAACAAAAAGAATCACCAGCAGTTAAAGGGACAGTTAAATAAAAAAAATAAATAAATAAATTTAGTTGTATAAAGTATTTAGTGAAAAAGGCCTATCAAGGTCCAAAAAAATGGCAAAAAAGCACCATAAATTCAAAACTTCTCAAGTTCACTTTGAAAAGCGTCATCCATTGAATGACTACTTACATGAGTGCTAATTGCAATGAATTGGCTGAAGCATGTGACAACGAACCTTCATAAATCTCCATGTACCTCACAAGGTTAGAGAACAGCGGTGAATAGTGCCAATTCATTTTTCATCCCTTAAAGGTGCCATAGCATGCATTGATACAATATTTTAAATTGTTCTCTGATATCTACATAGAAGGTATGTGACTTAGGTAAGGGCAAAAATTCTCCAGAAACGGTTTTACATGTGCATTTACAGGATTTCTCCCTAGAATGAAATGGTCTGTTATTGGCTTATTTGGAAGGATCATGAATAATAATGTTGAGCTCTGCTCTGATTGGCTGTTTCACAGTGCGGCTTATTTCAGTAGCTCACAGCAGTAAGAAAACACATTTCAATACTTTCTCACGCAGTTATATCGTCGGGTAATTATACTGTATATAAAATGCGGGCATCAGGGAGCCTCTAGTAATATGTGGGGCACTGAAACTGCTTTCAAATGCACGATCGCACGAACTCTGTTTATACTATGGAGCGGCAGTACTTACCACACATTTTACAAGATCAGACGCTTGTCAGTGGTGCTCAGGATCTGTAAACCATTCGCCATCATCCTCAGTCATCTCTCCTTACTCTGTTTATGTGGTAAATGAAATCTTATGTACTGCAATGTAACAGGCTACCGCTAGCAAGGAGCTAACCATGTCCCTTTAGTGGCTCGCGTTATTTTATTAGAATGCGTTATTTGCTTTCCGTGCCTTTCTGAATACAAACACCAACCCATCCCTGCAATTCACATCCCCTGCACGGCGTGGAACATAACATTTATTTCCAGGATCTGCCATTTTCGCTGTTGTCCTCGCTTGTTTCTTCAAAGTACCTGCAGAACTTCTGATTGTTCGGCTGGCCTAGAACATGGGCGGGTATATGCAAATGTTAGGGGCGTAACTGTTAGTGATCCCGACTGTTACGTCACAGTCGGTGTTATGTTCTGATCCGCCTGTTTTTCAGTGGTCTTTTTTATTCATGAGATTTACATAAGAAGGAGGAAACAATGGTGTTTGAGGCTCACGGTATGTCATTTCCATGTACAGAACTGTAATTATTCAACTATTCCAAGGTAAATACAGTTTTCCATTCTATGGCACCTTTAAACTAAGTCAAAGAAAGACAGAAAAAATGAACAAATACATTCATACTCAATCTTTCATACTCATGTAATATTAATGCCTGCAAGTGCAGAGGGGAAGAGATGATAAGAGAAAGTGTGCTGACCTCCTAATGACGCCTACTGTTCCCTACTTCTGAATGCTGTCAGATATAAACACCAACTCATTTCAACTCAACACAATGATTTAATCAAATGCATCCCAGGAGAGGAATCAGAAAACTATCACAGTCATATTTAGGAGATGCAGTCCAAGAAATAACGAAGAAGGAGACGAGGAAGAGAGAGGGATTACATCACTTCTCTTTAGCTCCATATAGTGTGTGTGTGTGTGTGTGCGTGCGTGCGTGCGAGATGGTGAGATCATGATATTCACCCTGACTCTAGTAAATTATACTTTTTTTCTTCTCTACTGGCAGTGAACGAGTGACTGGAAATGACACAACCACATAATCTCTCTCACACACACACACACACACACACACACACATACACTCACACACTCCTACACGCCTCTGTCACTCATAAACACACTCCGGCTCCAATTCATCCATGCAGTATTCCAATACGACATCTCTCTTTGGCTCTCGCTGTCAGCTCTGATTAAAGAGGCTAATCACTGCGACTCTGAAAATAGAAGGGCATCAGTGCTGTGTGTGGGTATAGAGACGGACGTCCTATAATAATCATCCATCAGAATTTCTCAGCCAATGCAATTATTGCAGAATATCTGTGCCTGAATGTGTGAAAGAGCTTAGATCTCCATTGACTACATCAGTGATTCTCAACTGGTGGGTTACAATCAAAAAATGGGTCACAGGTTTTCCAAAATGCAAGTAATATAACTAACCATATAATCATGCACGGTTAGGATAGAAAACACTCCCCAATCAAACTTAGTGCAAATTCATGTCATTTGGTTGAAGCTGTAGTCCAAACAGGGAGAAGCTAAATAGACAGGTTGTATGATGCACAAAATCTGAAAACGAAACTTTGCAAGGCAAAAGAAAGTGCAACCTAGAAAACATTAAATATGAGTTGAGAGTTTGGTATTGTGTTGGATTACCACATGACGTCTATCTAACATAAAGCATATAGTAAATAGCATATAAATGCATAGCATTAAACTGAGGCTGTTCACATGTGCTTAATACTTTTTTATATTCTTTTTTTTTGTATTCTAGAATGAGGTTATTAGATGAAAACATAATCATACATTTTACATAATCTGTTGAATTGATGAAAAACAATAGAGAAGATAACTAAGAAAGTGCATAGTTTCACCTCAAAATCAAAAGAACTAAAACATTGCATCAAGACAATCAACCTCATGAATATTTCTCTTATATGTATTGTGATATTATTTTCCTGACAGCAACCCCACCAATTTATATGAGTTTGTTTTGAACAGATTTGGAGAAATTTAGCATTATATTACTTGCTCACCAATGGATCCTCTGCAGTGAATGGGTGCCGTCAGAATGAGAGTCCAAACAGCTGATAAAACATCACAATAATCCACAAGTAATCCACATGACTAATCCATTGTAATCCATTGATGAGCAAGTGATGGAATGCTAAATTTCTCCAAATCTGATGAAGAAACAAACTCAACTATATCTTGGATGGCCTGAGAGTGAGTACATTTCCAGCAAATTGTTAATTTTGGATTAACTATGACTTTAATCATAGCCTTCGCTACTTTATATAAATATTTTTATTGAAATATATTTCTTTCTTTTGATTTTGGGGTGAAATATGGCCCGGGTTTCTTTAGATGTGTAAATAGCTGAAGTGAATGTCTTTGTCTTTCTGTTTCTTTGTGTCTACACACACACATACATGCTCACACACAGCTGAGTTTTATACATGCTCGCAAAACCAAAAGAGATCATCAATCAGATATCAAAGATGAGCTTCAAAGCAGCTTCAGATCTGTGATGAACTGTAGTTAAAATAATGTAAAGACAAGTTCTGGCTGTCGATCGTCCATTGATCGACTGTTCTTACAGAGATCTGTTTTTAATACTGAAGGTTCAGAGGGAGTTTAGGACTCCACTGAGTTCATTTCATGTGATTTCCAGGCATTTCAGTAAACTTCAGCATTCAAAGATTTACAGCAGAAATTAATGGTGTGTTGCAATACACCTGTGGCAGCATATAATAGGCTATGACTGACAGCTCAATCGGTAAAGTCCACTAGCGTACTAATACTTCTTATTCAAACTGACATAAGTGCCTGTACTTATTGTGATGGACAGTTGCTGATTTCTAATTTCCATTTTCTCAGATCTCAGGACGGTGTCTTTCAGTCATATTGCAGTGTCATTCAAATGTATCATTTTTCAAATCAATGACATTTCTCTGTTGATTGGCAGGTTTGAGACATGAGAACATGAGTACAATACCTTCCCTCAGCAGTACTTAATGCCTTTGAGAATATCACACAGAATTTTTGTTCAAGTAATCCTTTAAAAACATCTGATTAGACGGTAAAAGGGCCTTGATGGCTTTCCAGTTGGCAAATTCCCCGTAATAGTGTTTGAACCCCAATACCTGCCTCAGTTCCTTTGCCAAATACCACATTATCCAACCTCACATGATCTCTCAGCCTTTGAACCAGCTCATTCCTTGTCAAAGCATTTTTTTTCATCACTAAATGGTAAAATATGTTTTATTTAGTATTAATATTGCTTGTCAAATACAGACATGAACATTTAAAGATAAAATTATGAATGTTTCTTCCACTTTAGGCACTTTGATTAGTGTTACTTTTCTAATAAGGAGACAAAAACATCAGTGTAGAGCAGGCTTGAGATGAAGACATTTGAGAGCAATTATGAAAAAAAAGAACTATATCAAGAATTCAAATTAAAGTCAAAATAAATAGGCCTATTAGCTAATAAATATAGTAGGCTAGTCAGAATTAGAAAAGTGTTTTTTTAAGAGAGTTTATTTTCTTTGAGTTCTGCAGAAGAATTGATCAGTGATTGATCGTTGTTTGTAAAGATCCGTATTGGTTTAGTGCCACCATTTTCCTCTCCCAGGCAGTGTTGCCAACTAATTTTCAGAGAAAGTTGCTAAAGGAAGGTAAATTTGTTGCTTAAAGTTGCTAAATGACGTTGTGATGTCATTGCATAATCATGACGCAAAATTGTGTCACAACATCAAATCTCAGCAAAAATATATATTTTACATATGTTAATTTAGATTTGTTTGTAAAATAATATTAATATTAAAATATAAATAACTGTATTTTTAAATACATTGAATTACTGAACACCTACACATTTTTGAATGATTACAATTTAAGTTTTTTTTAGCTAGTAAACCAGTAATACTACACATTCTCAACAATTATGCTTTAAGCAGTGTATTAGTAGTTAGTTAGTATGCTACACTCTAA
This sequence comes from Spinibarbus caldwelli, assembly GCA_039654775.1. Lineage (NCBI taxonomy): Eukaryota > Metazoa > Chordata > Actinopteri > Cypriniformes > Cyprinidae > Spinibarbus > Spinibarbus caldwelli. Next base: position 4,252,707 of record CM077236.1, read on the forward strand.
GAAAAGTCTGTAAAAATAGGGCACAATCTACTATGCTAATGTAAAAGAATTTTCGGTATTGTTTTTTTACCTGCATTTTAAATTACGTATTGTGTTTTCGGGTTACAGGGTTACAATGGATAATGTCCTGGAAAATTACAAGTATCTTTTCCATTTTTCTTACAGTGTACTAAATGATCAACAATTGCAAGTACAAGCTACTAACAAAGTGTATCATAAATGAACAATTATTAAATTATTATTATTATTATTATTATTATTACTATTATTATTAAATTGAACAACTGCAAATTTATTAGTTTTATTTGTTTGTTACTTAATGTTAATGAGCCAAACCGTAGCCATAGGAAAGCTACGAAGCAACGTCATCATAAGATCATTAATATTCATAAGCAATGCTTCCTCATAGGCGCGTTACGGAGCAATGGCCAGCATGACCTAATTAATATTCATGAGCCGAGCGGTAGCAGCAGTAGTAAGAGGCGGTGCTGTCGGCGAGAGCTCAGATGCCTTCACAGACTTCAGCAGACTTCTGAACATCTCTTACACTGAAATTACTGCTGGATCCACCTGACTGGAGAGGTAAGGTCATTCTTGTAGGTTTCCTTACAAAAATATAACCATGTTTACAAGCAGAACTGCGTGTTAAGGTAGTTTACGGTCGTTTGTGAGTTTGACAGAAAGTTGTTTCTGGAGATTTTTCAGAGTGATGTCTAATGTTTTTGCGTGGTTTTGAAAAATTGGTTTCCACTGGCCATGTTTGTTTTAAGGCTGTTTATTCACTTTACAATTAATGACACTGATTGATTGGAAATGTAATTGTTGTGGTGTAAATAGTAATGTAAGCGCAGGCCAGTAGAGGGCGATAGTTGTTATAATTCTGGGCTTTGTAACGTTACTGGATGATTAATATTACCTGTTATGATTTACAAATAGTCTGCCTTTGTTTTGTTTATGCGTAATGGACATTGTATCATGCATATATATACTGTACATCAGAATTCTTAATGATTAAGCTTTGAAATATGTATGTGGTTTTAGGATGGTTTGATATGGATTTATTTTCATGCTAATTCTCCATGCAGTGGATGGTAATTGTACTTTTATCAGTATGTCTAGTCAGGAACAGACATTTTCATCCTGCCGGCATGAGCAAGTTTAAGTCAGGAGTTTTGGTAATGCAGAGGTTCAGCACTTAGAAAAACTGTTATACGAAACTGCATTTTCTCATACATCTGAACAGACCACCCTCATATTTCATTAATAACAGCATAACCTCTGGCCTTGTCATAATTACCTCTGCATGTGATTTCTCTGCTGGCTCTCTTCGGCACTTTGTGAAATTATATGTTAATGTGCATTCCATCAGAATGCTTACAGAAATTACTTGAGGAGCATATTTTGCTCTCTTTTTGTGTTTACTATTAAATCAGGAATTTGTGGCTGGACATATTAGAATTATTTTTTAAAAAGCAAGAAAGTAGATTTTAGTTTGTATTACAGGCTTTCTAGAGTTTTTTTATTAGACAGTTTGTATATGCCAATTTAATATTTATTGTCTGTTTTGTACATTTTATTTCTCAATTCTAATGGTCTCGTGGTCAAATGGTCTCATGAAGCAAAAAAAGACACAAATGAGATCATTGTTGATATACAGTAAGAATATACAGCTATAAATTATAATTGGTATTGTCATATTGAGATTGATGACTTTTGATCGCAGACTTTGGTAACTTGGTGAATTTGGGCATAGTTTGAGACATTGTTGGATCTCTTCTGAAACGCTATGGAGACACGTTTGATGTTACTGGGGTGTTTTTCTCAGACAGGAGAAACTGGAGACCAGGAAATCTCCCTTTTCTCATTTAATCTCATTGCTGTGTTGAAGAAACAACTGACGCAATAAACAGATTTGTGATTTCTCTTTTTCTTTTTTTTTCTTTTTTTGAAAAAGTAATATTCAGATGAACAAAACACATGATCTCTTCAAGTGTATGTCAAACTTAGTTACAGACGATGCTTTTCATATGCTAATCAGCAGTCATGATTTAAAATGTCTGTATCTCATTGGCACTAATCGGCTGTAATCTGGGGTAGTACAGGGGTTACCGTATAAAGAAATACCCTAGTTACCATATATTCCCCAATGGCCACGAGCACCATTTCAGCGGTTATCAAACATTTAAAGGTGCATTTTAAAAGTCTGTTACATGAATTATTGCTGCAGCAAGAACAAAATCATTAATATTTCATGTTGGGGTGAATGAACAGAACTGACCCAATAGTCATGCTGTCGAACGATGACAACAAACTAAATCCACTTAAAATATCTTTAGTAACGTAGTAGTATTTACTAAATTTAGTGAATGTACGCAATTAATGTTTAAAGTTACATTTATTAATTAAAACAAATACAATTAAAGGTATTTTTACATTAAATTTTAACATTTTGCATACATATTAACCCTTACATTTACATGGTCTTTTTGTAAATGATTTATCAGTGCAAGTATTCAAATCAAAAAGTTCTAACATTTTTCTCATTGAACATTCTGTTTCACTGGGAAATATGTTACATAATGGAAATAAAATTGTAATCGTAATTAGGGCTGCAACAACTAATCGATAAAATCGATTATAATCTATAACGAAAATCATCGACAACGATTCTCATGATCGATTAGTCGGGTCTGCCCACAGTGCACGGCCAACTTCAGCCGGTCGAGTCAAATTACAGCACTGAATAACGCATTTCTGTGGCCAAAAGCATCTAAAAATAGTGGAGGAAACAGAATGAGATGCTGCGGGAGAGTTACCTGATCCAAGCTGCACAAAACATGAGAATTGTTTATTTTAAGCTTTAAGTTAATGCATTAGCGTAATGGCTTGCCTTGTCAGGCGCTTTGACAGATGCGTGTGCGTCCTCAGCGCAAAAACATTCAGTTTACGGTCATATCCTTATCTGTAAATGTCACAAATTCACGCGAGCATTTCCATTTTTGCATAAAGTCCCATCCTGATAGTCTGTATTAAGTTTAAATCTTTACTGAATGAGCGCGAGCGCGGCGGACGCGTCAGAGAGGGATTAATTTTCAGCGCAAAAACATTCATTGTGCTGAAATATCTGTTGTTAAACGTTAAATTAAGGTTTAAAAGTCAACATGTAGTGCACGTATTTTATGAGAGTAGGAACTGTAAAGGGATAACTGCATATAGTTGTCTGAATATAAATATCAGATGCTTCATAGCCGCCTTTTACAGGATAAAGAAATTACAGTAAACGTGACTGTGATCAAAGAGTTGGTTAACACTGAATTTGTGTTTTTATTCGTCTTTATTATCTTTATTATCTTAATTTTTGATGAAGAGATTTAAACTATAGGCCTATATTCAGTGCTTAACAAATTTATTAAAACAAATGTATTTAAGGTTTATAACAAATAATGTAAGCTTTGTGCCACTCTTGCTCTAAACTAACAGTATTGGTGTTTACTAAAATCATTTTTTTGCTATCTGTATTGGTTAGTCCTCCAATATGCGTAAGCTCTTTAGTAACAGTGGGCTATTTCTAATGCTATAATATAATTATTGCTGTTATCTATGAAAGAATGAAAGATCTATGAAAGATTTTTTCAGATACCCAATTACAGTCAAAAAGTAGCTAAACAATGCCAGCAAGAATGCATGCTGTTATGAAAGGCAGGAGGCTATTTTTTTATGTGAATAAAAATCTAGTTGTTTCAGTTTGTTATTTGCCCAATAAATGACAATAACATTTTGAGATTTAAACAATTCTTTGACAGATTCCTAAAATATTTGTGTTTTCTCTTTATGATGACAGGTGGTCTAATAAATTAAGCACTGTATGTTTTTATAGCATACAGTTGGCACGTTTGTTTGAAGGACATTGGGCAGAATGTGGAAGTGTTTTTGTCAATAAAATAAACGAAGAAAATTTAGCATTTTAAAATCTGATTAATCGATTAATCGAAAGAATAATCGGCCAACTAATTGATTATCAAAAGAATTGTTAGTCAAGTCAAGTCAAGTCACCTTTATTTATATAGCCCTTTTAACAATACAGATTGTGTCAAAGCACTTAACAGTATCAAATTGGAGGATAGAGTGTCAGTAATGTATAATAATAAGATTAAACACTCAATTTTCAGTTAAAGGCATTTCATTATTGAATTCAGAGATGTCATTGTCTAGCTCAGTTTAGTTAAAATAGTATCTATGAAATCAAATTGACGATAATCGTTAGAAATTAAGTGTTAGTTGCAGCCCTAATCGTAATACCTTTGGTTGCTACACTTCTTGGTGGTTGTTGGGGAATTTTAGGTGATTGCTAAGCTATAGTTCACCCAAAAATGAACTCAACTCATATTTACTTATCTAAAATGTTTCTTCATCAGATTTAGAGAGCACCATTTACTCACCAATGGATCCTCTGCAGTGAATGGGTGATAAAACATCATAATAATCCAAAAGTAATCCACATGACTCCAGTCCATCAATTAACAGCTTGTGAAGTGAAAAGCTGCGTGTTTATGAGAAGAAATTAAGACGTTTTAGCTTTAAACCGTCACTTTTGGTCAAAATATGAGTCCATAGGCTAATCTATAATAATGCTTTCTCCAGTGAAAAAGTTCATCCCCTGTTATCCTTTCACATCTAAATCCACCCACATATTTGTTATATTAGAATTGTTTTGGACTGTTTTTGATTGTAAATGGTGATTTATCTGCATATTTCTCTCTTGATTCAGATAAGATTACTTTGTCACTGCAGAAAGCAATATTATTGATAGAGGACTCTTAACTGTTTGAAGAGATGTTTAAAATATTATTTTAAACTTACATGGATTATTTGTGGATTATTGTAATGTTTTTATCAGCTGTTTGGACTCGGCACCCATTCACTGCAGAGGATCCATTGGTGAGCAAGTGATGTAATGCTACATTTCTCCAAATCTATTCCAATGAAGAAACAAACTCATCTAGCCTACTTCTTGGATGGCTTGAGTGTGAGGACATTTTCAGCAATTTTTCATTTTTGGGTGAACTAATCCTTTAACAGAACAACTCATGAAACTAAGTTTTGGTCTATAAGAACCATTCAATTTAAAAGTTTACTCAAAAAGATTTGGTGCTGTCAGAAAGTGACTCTATGGCCCTAGTAGAGTCTCAGCGATTCTGACAGGTCACCATTGAAATGTGATACCAAAGTAGAGACTTCCCTCTGTCAGCTCAATTAGTCTCCTCGACATGACCCTTCAACCCCATTCTGTCAGCCCTCGCTCTCTGTTTCTCTCATATCTAGCATTGGTAAGTCACTAGAATGGAGACAGTGTGCAATTTGAGAAACACAAACCTTGCAGATTTGGACAAGGACACGGTGGAAAGCTTGCTCTCTGAAAGTGTTTGTAACCTCAAGGTTCTTTCAGAGAGCCATTGAACTCAGTGTCTTGATTTAAATCATCATTCAACAGCCGCTGGTCCATTAGCTGTCCTAGATACCCTTATTTCATGTGGAATCTGTCAGAAATGCCCTGAGCTGGGTGCTCAAGACACAAGATTTTTACTGGAGGAAAAACTTGGAGACTTTCCTTGAAGTGGATGTTTGCTCTTATATATTTATATTAACATTATACTCTACAGTTCAAAGGGTTGTGTCCGTGATATTTGTAATGTTTTTAAAAGAGGACTTTTTTGCTCACCAAGGCTGCATTTATTTGATAAATACAGTAAATACTGTAATATTTTGAAATATTATTATAATTTAAAAGAGTTGTTTTCCATTTGAAAATATAATAAAACTTAATTTATTCCTGTGATGCAAAGCTAAATTTTCAGCATCGTTGCTCCAGTTTTTAGTGTCTCATTATCCTTCAGAAAACAGTTGTAATGCTTCATATTTTTGTGGAAACTCTAATACATTTTTTCAAGATTTTTAAAAAGAACAGCATTTATTTGAAAAAGAAATCTTTTGTAACATTATATATTTCTTTACTGTCAATTTAATTTTTGATCAATTTAATGCATCCTTGATGAAAAGCCTCGTCTTTAATTTTTATAAAATGGTAAATTTATTTTTTATTATTCAACTTATAAATAAATTTATCTTTTTATGCATTCTCTTGATCATTTTGAGAAGTATTCATTGGTAAACATTATTCTGAAGAAAAAATGTAGTTAAAATTAGTTTGTAATTTCTTTTATCTTGCTCAGGGGTTAGCTGATGGGGGAAATCATCACATCAAGAGAACACAGTGTAGATAATATAGAATATGTTGATTGTAATGGGAGTGTCTTGTCGTGTAGAAATGTTCCACATGCATCCAGACATGTAAGAAATGTCTTGATGTTTTGATTCAGACCAAATAAGTCATTTTGGAGATACATGGGTATGTAGTGCTGTGCTCATCCCTTGTAGCATGAAGTTTCAGCATCATTCTTGTGTCCTACAGTCATACATTTGATAAATGTAAAATTCTTCAGGCATAAATGAAAAATGTCCGATAAAGACTCAAGTGTTAGAAAGCTTTCCTCAGGGTTCTCAAAGAGCATGTTTGGGGAAGCTGTTTTATCAGAAACATAGTTGGTGATATTTTCCTGGTAATATGTCTGGTAAAATTGTACTTTTGGGGCTGTCAGTCTTTAAATATGACAAAATATGTAAGTATAAATTCTATTCAGAATCAGCTTAAATTTCTGTCTTTTCTTCACACAGAGCTATAGAAAGTCTATTGAAGAAGACTGGGACAGATAGGAATGTAGTGCACAAGTCTTTTATATTATACTATTGTGTTATTTTGTTATTATGTTATTGTATATTTAACATTTTTGTTGGCACAAGACAATATAATTTTTGCTGTGGACATGATCATTTTTCAAAGTTGTTTTACTATGCATTAAAACATATAAAAGTAATTAATATGCCTCCTACATATGCATATGGAAAATTATGGATGAATGCTCTGGTAAATATTCATTTAGAACAATGTAGAGATTATGCATGGACTCAAAATAGAATAAAAGATGTGATCAGGGCAATCAGAACGTATTATTTATTAAATTGTTCAGCTAGGTGTGCAATTATCAAGAAATTTGAGTATACGAAAAAGAAACTGCTGGAGTGCACTTACATTTGGACAAACCCGACTGAATTTGTTTTTCTCATGATGTTATGACATATGACATTTTTACTTAAAGGCTTATGCTTAAAATCAATTTTGACAAACATATAAATTGTGCCACATATCAAATTGTTTACAAAAATAAAATTATTGTTTTTTATTAATGGATGAATTGGACTATATTTGTGAGTTTTAATAGAATTATCTCTGCATTGAACAGTTATTTGTGTGTGTGTGTAACATTATAGCAGGTATTTTTATAGTTAATGTTAAGTGCATGATTGGGTCTAAGTGAAGCTGCCACAGTAAAGGTCAAGTTCAATGCTGCTTTGAGGTCATGTTAATCAAGTCAGTGAAAATAGAAACAAATTAGACCCTGCTCCAAAAATTACCTACTAGAAATGGTAATTTTTGTTGATTACAATGGAAATAATTGCAGTAATTCCAACATTTAGTGAGATTTATGCTTAAAACAACTGAAAATGTCTGCCTAGAACAAGACGAAATATGTTTGTGAAGATTTGATTTGATTTAAAATGCAAGACTTTTTAGGGGCTGTCGAGCTCTAGAAATGAGGAAAGGATAAATGAGTGCATTAGTGTGGGATGTAAACCTTCATAAAATAAACATAACTTTTATATTGTTAGTAATATTTCAAGATGAACACTTACTGGACTGAAGCAACTGAAGTTGATTATCCATGCATTATATATATGTTTCTAAAAATATAATGCAAATATATGCATTTTATAAAGCATATATAATAAAAATGTATGTTTTTAATGCAAGCATATAAAAAAAAGAAATGCATTTTATAATTAGTCTTATTTTCTTCTGCTAATTTTTATTTCATATGTCAGGCCTTACAGGGTTAATTTAGTAGTAGTTGAGCAATGTGTTAATGAATGTTTTGTTTTGATGACGTTTAGTTGTTGAAGCATAATTTACATTTTTAATTTTACTTTATCAACTCATAGGCACACAGGTTTTTAATGACTATCATTATTAAATATGGAAAATAGTAATGTTGAATGAATAGATAGTGTCTAATCGGCCTTTTCTCGCTTGCGTTTCCTCCTCACCTGCCTGTCTTCCTTCAACCAGAAACCTCATCTTAAACCTCAGCACTCTTTTAACCTCAGGTTAGACCGAAAACACATCAGCCTGTTCTAGCACCACTGTTCTCCACTTCAGCCTGCGTCACTTGTAGTCAGGAAGTGGAGAAAAGATAGATGAGGGAAAAACTGGGTGGAGACCTACACCTGTGATGAGGAACTGTGGGTTTTCCAGATCGGCTGCCTCACGTTGGGATGGTGAATGGATGAATTGGGCTGGAGGAGCCACGTTAGGGGCCATTTGTGGAAGCTGATTGTAGTAAAGCACAGAAGCTGTGCAGCGAGACCCGAGGGGCTGGAGGACAACACTGCCAAGCTTGTGTGAAATGGGTCAAGCTAAATGTTTTAAATATTAAGGCAAATATTGCTGTTCCCAAGGCCCGGCCGCACAGTGACGTGCTCTGTCAGGCACAAGAGAGTCATTGATGCTTCTGGCCGCGGTGGGGTGTGTTGTGTTTTAAGGGGGGGTCTCTCACCCCTGGAGGGTCTGTGCACCTCCAGACTGGGTTAGTCAAACAAGCAGGTCTTTTTAAAGAGAAATGTGTATTTATAAGGCAAGATAGCTATCTTTTTTCCTATCTGTTCATCCATCTGGTTAGCGCAGAGGTTTTAACACTACTGCTTGACAAACCTCTACTAATAGAAACTTAAAATAAGCAATCTGTACTTGGGGGTACCATCTCTACGTGCTTAACTCATCCTGAATGGATGGACACTTCAGATCATCCAACTTATGACCCATTCACACCAAGAACGGTAACTATAAAGATAACTATAAACACTTTGAAAGTGTGTTTGTATTAAAAATAATGCAGTGTGTCCATTTTTAACTTGAATGTGTGTGGCTTCCGGTGTCATTCCCTTCCAGTTATTTAAGTCACACAAAAACCAGTCCATTGTGCTGCTTGATCATGCACACTGGTTTGTTATCATATTTTAATTCATTATCATAATCATAAACACATTAGCAGCCACCTAGAAATAACAAACATTCAAAACACTTTCTGGCAGCCAGTGCAAACACCCTGGCATTGTATTTGCATGTGTTGTAGAGCTATAGGTTTAACTCTGAATGTGTTTAATACATTCCTTAAGGAAATCATTGACTGCTGACAAAGTGTGAATTGCAGTGAAACATACAACTCTGCTGTCGAGATTCACACTTTTGACGTCAGTATTCCCAAGTTAATTCACAAGTTGTTTGACATTGTGGTGTGTGATGAGTTTAAGTGATGAAGCCACACCGATGGGTTATGGCATGTTTTCTAGCAATGTAAAATAAGTCTAAATGATTCTAACAAAGGATTTCTTAAACAGTTAACATGCTGTATGAGATTGTTTACTTATTTGAATGAATACCTTAAAATGAAGATTATGGCCTCATAATATTGACTTTTTTCTTATGTGGAACACAAAGTATTATAGTTTCAGAAATATTAATGCAATTTTTACTAATATTTTGAAGTTGTTTTATTTTTAATAAAATATATAAAAATATTTGAATTATATATATATATATATATATATATATATATATATATATATATATATATATATATATATATATATATATATATATATATATAGTAAATAAAATAAAAACTAATAAAAATAATGAAAACACAACATTTACATTACATTTATGCATTTAGCAGACGCTTTTATCCAAAGCGACTTACATAGCATTCAAGTTACAGTTTTTACATTTTATCAGCTCTTGCTTTCCCTGGGAATCGAACCCATGATCTTGATGTTGCTAGCGCCGTGCTCTACTATTTGAGCTACAGGAAAGCTGTAGCTCAAATAGTAGAGTACAACAAAATTATTAAAACTAACCTAACTTAAATTTTTATATATATAAAAATAAATATTTTTATATTTAACATGTTAGTTTTTGAGTATGTTTGAAAGTATATTATTTCGGTTATTGGTGCTTCCAGGCTTTCTCTCTCTCAGCACGCGCGGTTTAAAATCACCATATAGTTATGAAATAGCCTATGAGAAGTACAGAGTGCCCCCACCCACCCATGGACGATAATATCGTGTATCGGCGATCTCACAGGCTGGCGATATGACGATATGAAAAATGACCATATTGCCCAACACTAATATGGACTACTATTATGTATGGTACTTCTATGGTGTCCTTTGTGGAGCTTGACAGATCACAGTGTGCTTTTGTTGAATGGATGTTATTCAGAGCATCTCCTTTAGCGTTCAATGAAAATCATATGGAATTTGAATGACGTGAAGGTGAGTAAACGATGACAGAATTTTCACTTTGGGTGAACTGATTTTTTAAATAAGATGTGAATCATACTTCCAGGCAGTGACCTGTCAAAAGTTGTGGACGAGGCCATTTTTTCCCCTTCCAAATGTGACATAAAGTTTCTTATATGCATAGGAACAGTAAGTTCAGTGTGTGATTTCACAAACGAGGGCAGGAAAACTCTGCATCTGTTTTCACAGGGGAGTAAATACAGCGCTGCATTCATGATGTCCAAATAGCCGGTCCCAAAAGTCGTAAGTTCGATCCCAGGTCATGTGACCCATGAACTGTAGAGTTTCTGAGATCTCCAGTCATCACAGTGCTCTTGATTGAGGCACTTAAACCTGCTTTGTCCCAGGAGGGGGACGGTCCCTACTATTAGCCTTTGAATGAATAGTATCTGCACACCCGACGTTCTTGAGCTTTCTCTTCACCGTATGTTCACCTTCCCAGTCCACATTTGTCTCAATCCTACTGAAATTGGTTTAACATAACTCTTTCTGCTGGGGCGTCCCACTGTTTTGTCTGTTTTTGGAGCGTTGCAAAGGAAGATGAATGGCTCTTTCGCTGATGGCTTTAAAGGTTAAGAAAATGTCAGAACAGCAGAGCTATTAGTCTCCTGTGCTTGGACAGACCCTTGAAGGGGCCGTTGACTTCCTCCTGAGATGTGGGATATGATCTATGTGTGCAGGTAATTGCTGTCGTGTTTGTTGTGTCCGGCAGGTCAGGCTGGGCCATGTGCTCTTGTCTCCCATCAGCCATCTGGTTTCAAGACTGACATTTCATTCTGTCACTTAGTTGTTTGCAGTCATGCAGGAACATTGGTGCAGAGCTACAACTAATGATTAAAGCTGGGTGTTGCCGCAAATTTCATGATTCGATGTGATGAATTTCTCAATTTATTCGATTCAATATCGATTTGTTTGTATATATATTAAGAAGAGTCCATGTCAGTTTTCTTCAAGGAAAAAAAAAATCTCTCTCAATAATGCTGTAAACTATGGAACACTGTCAGTTTGTAAATTACAGGCTGATTTGTATACAAACATATAAATTGCACATAAGGCAATTTTTATAAAATAACTTTATAATAACTTTGTGATATAATGTTTCTACTCCAATTAGTTTTAATGTAATATAAGCATTTAAACAGTGACTGTCATAAAAAAAATTCATGATGCATTTATTCAAACATACATTAAATATTGAAGTACAGTTTAAAAATATGATGAATATGTAATGTAATGTGTATGCTTAGCAAAATGGTACTCTCTAGAGTTTGTTTATCTAGCTAACTATCAAGCTTATGGACACTGAATGGCTTTTCTAAGGTAAATGTAATGTTACATGACTTATTGTTTACAAGTTGTTTTATTGATGTCAATAAAAACTTACATTTCATAATAAAATTGCCAGAATTTCATATCAAAAGTATCAGGTTTCATATCAAAAGTAACAAAACATAAAGCTTATTGTGATTTATTAAGCATTATTACTGGATGAGAATAGATTAAAATTGAGAAATTTGTATAACAATTTTGACTATTTTGAATTCAACTGTTGGTTTAATGTCAATTTGGATTGGATGAAAAAAAATCCTAAATGATTAATTAAAAAAAATAATGTTAATTAAAAATGAATTAATTTTAATCTATTATTTACAAAAACACAAATGTTTAAAAATTTTTTTTTTTTTTTTTTTTTTGAAAATATTAAAAATTTCAATGTCTGGAAGTGCAAATGGGATGGAAGAGCTACAGCCCAAGTGGAGAATATAGACTATAGACTATATGCACTATGCAAATTAAAATTATGCTATTTAAGTTAATTATGTTATTTTTCCTGGTCCTCTCTCTGCCTTTTTCTCTTTCTTTCTGTTTGGATTTAATTTGCTTTATTAATATTTTTGTGAAGAGATCACTTACTACTTTTTCTCCAATGGGGGAATTCTTGTTATTTTCTCTTATCTTTTTCCTCTTTCCTCTGTCTCTTTCTCTCCGTCTCTGAGGAACCATAGGCTGTGTAGTTACTGTATGAACATCTCTGAGTCTCAGGAGAGTTTTTCCTCTCTGGCAGAGCGCTCAAACCTGACTGAATCCCACCTGAGGCTTGAGGAAATCTCTAAATCATTCACTCTCACCTCCTGTTTTTTTGCTCGTTCTCCAGAGGAGGATTTTATTGCTCAGCAGTTGCTCTTTCGCAGCTTAAGGGAGTTCACAGTTATGTTTTCTTTATGTATCATCTTTATTTGTGATGTTTTTCTTTAGGAGAAATAAAAAGAGATGCAAATGAGGCAACCATTGGACATACAGTGTGATTATGAAGCTATAAAATGAATGCACTACAAAATCTGCATTTTGTTCTTGTCAAGATAATTTTTTTAGCAACTACTTTTTTGTTGGATTTATCTAATTTAGTGAGAAACATATATATTTCTATAGCTTATGCCAGTGATTTCCAAACTTTTTTGCAAGCCAAACACTTCTTTTTTTGTAAGTATTTATTTGAGATCTCAGTATCTCAGATTTTAAGTTAATATTTCAGTAATTTGACTATTTACTTTTTCACAGTTATCTGATGTTGCTTAATAGTCAGGTAAATAAATAGAATATTTCAATCATTAATATAAAGGATACAATGTACTTTATATTGATTTTTAAAGTTTTTAATTTTAATTTTTTATAATTTATTTATTATTAAATTATAGCTCACAAACCCCTGCAGTTCCCTCATTTGTGAATCCCAGTTTGGGAAAACCTGTTTTATGCAATGGATTTTGCAAGTACATTTTTCTTGTTTTATGGATGTTCAGACATTTTTACTGGAAAATAAGGCAAAAAATACTAATTAGAGAATGATTTCTTAAATAGCTTGATGCAAAATGTTAATGCATTAATGCATGTTGAGGTCTCTGACTTTTTTATTGATCTCTTTGGCACTTTTAGTTGTGGCATGCAAGATTACGGAGGTTTTTTTTTTCAGGATACACATCTGCGGGAAACTTCAGCAAAAGTCTTAATTTGCTCTCTATTTCATCTCACAGTGCAAGTTTGATTTTGAGTGAAAGATCTCTTTTTTTCACCTTGATCATCATGAGTTCCTCAAAAAGAAGATGGACTAAATCAACTGGTCTCCTGATGCTGTGCTGTCTTGTGGACATCTTGTGATCGCAGCCATCAGACTGACTACAGGAGCTCAGAAATGAACCGACAGCACTGTGAGGTGCGCATAAAATGAGTTCAAATAACCCAAAATACATACCAAAAGACCTCTGTACTCTTGTCCCTGAAATACTGCGTGCTCAAACACTGAGACTTTATATTTTACAGAAATAATCTTTTTATTTTTAATTTAGTTTGAGTTAGCTTTCCAAAAGTTTTACCTCGTTTCCCCATCTATTTCAATCCGGCTTTCTTTCACAAACACCCACATTCAGTGCCTGCAGAGAAGAATATGGCACATATCCAGCATACTGCTTGTGTTTATAAAGAATGATTGTGAAGAATTAAGTCAAATCAGTGAGAGAAATGGCGAGTGGGAACGAATAAAGTGTCTAAAAATGTGTGCTGAATTGAGATGATTACAGCATAAGTCATGTATTTCGCAGTGAGATCATGTTGACTAAATCTGTTTTGTGTTTCTTCATCCAGTGCTCCAGCATGACTTATGGTACTGGCATCTGTTCAGACATGACATGTTCATAGTGAACCCCTCGAGAGGGAACACACCCGTGAGGGGCGGAGCCAAGACTAATTAACACCAGACTACCTCGACGCTGAACGCTAACATACTGTACAACTCTTTTGTTTTACAACTTTCTTTTGTTTTGTAGTATTCCTCTCCTTTGTGATTTAAATTGGTGTTTCCAATGCAAACTCAAGCTATCTATTCTATTCTATTATATTCTACTCTGCTCTACTCTACTCTGTTCTGTTCTATTCTATTCTATTCTATTCTATTCTATTCTATTCATGTATTTTTAATTGTTTCATATTTTTTTCATATGAAACATGAATTTCCATGCAGGTCTGGGCTGATTTATGCTACTTAGTTTTGGTTTGGAAATGGTTGATGCTGATTAGTATTGTTTTGGCACTAGGTCAGGGTGGTTTAGTGCTGGTTAGAACTGGTCTGATGCATGTCTAACTGGTGCTAACCAGCCTAGCCATGTTGTTCACCAGCAAAACATGAACCTGTCAAACCATCATGGTTGGGTAAGTTAATGTGATTTTTCTGGTTTGGAAGTTTGGTGACTGGTTTATGCTGGTTAGAGCTAATCTGGAGCTGGTTCATTCTATGCTAGAATTGATTAGAACTAGTTTGGTGCTTGTTATGGCTGGTTAGTGCTGGTCAGAGGGTTTTTACTATTTAAGCTGGTCAGGTAATGTGATTTTGGTGCTTGGTGGCTGGTTTATGCTGGTTAGTACTAAGCATGAGCTGGTTCATTCTGGTTAAGGGTTAAGTAATACTAGTTTGGTGTTAGTTATGGCTAGTTAGTGCTGGTCAAGCTTGTTGATTTTCTTGTTAAATCAGTAAAAGAGAGAGTTCTTGCTAGGTAAGCTGGTCAGCTAATGAGATTTTGGGGTTTGGTGGCTGCTTTATGCTGGTTAGTTCTAATCTGGAGCTAGTGCTGGTTAGTGCTGGTCAAGATGGAGGAAAAACAAAACCATGCTGTTCCACAGCAAAACAGCATAGTCAGAATATTCTGGTTAAATCAGCAAAGCAGAATGTTCTTTCTGTGATTTTGCTTATTTAGAAGTTTGGTGGTTGGTTTATGCTGGTTAGTGCTAATCTCTAACCAGTTCATTCTGGATCAGAGTTAAGTAGTAGTGGTTTGGTGCTAGTTGCGGCTGGTTAGTGCTAGTCAAGCTGGTTGACTTTCTGGTTAAATACATAAAGCAAAAGGTTCTTGCTGGTTAAACTGGTCAGTTAATATGATTTTGCTGGCTTAGAGGTTTGGTGGTTGGTTTATGCTGGTTAGTACCAATCTTGAGCTGGTTAATTGTGATTTAGAGTTAAGTAGTACTGGTTTGTTGCTCGTTATCGATGGTTAGTGCTGGTCAAGCCAGAGGACTAGCAAAACCATGCTGTCCCAAAGCAAAACAGCATAGTCAGAATATTACAGTTAAATCAGTAAAGGCTTTTACTGGTTAAGTTGCTCAGCCAATGTGATTTTGCTGGTATAAAAGTTTGGTGGATGGTTTATGCTGGTTAGTGCTAATCTTGACCTGGTTCATTCTGGTTTAGAGTTAAGTTAGTACTGGTTTAGTGCTGGTTATGGCTGGTTGATCTTGGTGGACGAACAATGCCATGCTGTCCAACAGCAAAAATCATGGTCTTTCTGTTCAAGCTAGTCGACTTGCTGGTTAAGTCAGTAAAGCAGAAGGTTCATGCTGGTTAAGCTGGTAAAAAAATTGGTCTTGCTGACAAAGAAGTTTGAGCATGCGCATTATCTGTGTTTACAAAGCAAGATGGGACAATATTTAGCGTTACACAATTAATGTATCACTATCAATCCATCTTTGTTTTGGTTGTATAGCACCATGTATTTTTAAGCTTTTAGCTCAACTAAACTGACCACATTTTCCCTGGTCTAGTCGAGAGATCTTTTGACTCTTAGCAAACCTTGTTACTTTGTGAATCTTGCACAACTCTTGCATAAAATATCATCCTTTCCCTCATTCACCTCAGAGAATAAATGAATGAATAACTAATTTCAGTCTGCTGAATTAAGCGACTCAGTTGAATGGAGCCACAAATGAATGGATGAATGAGTGAGGGAATTGATTGATCTCAAGAGAAAGTCGTACAAAAGTTGAACTCGAAATCAACCGCCCCGTTGCGTATTGTGTTTTTGTGTGCGACGGGGGCCTGGAGATGGAGGGAACCGGAATAATGACAGAGGGGATTGAACATGTTTCTTGATCTCTTTTCACCTATTCTCACTGTGAAATGTCAAATTTGAATTGATTGAAAGGAAAATTACAGCTGTATTATGGGATGTCGTGGGGGGAGGGGTGCTGTTGCCACAGAAACTAGATCACTGCTTCTCAAAGTGCTGTTCTCAGCTAATGAGTAAGCAAAGGTCTCATGTCGAATATACAGTGGCCCCAAAAAGTATTTGGACACTTAAAAATACCTGAATGTCAGTGCATTAAATAACAAAATATCAACCCAAATGGCATTTATTTGAAAAAAAAAAATGTATACTTATTAAGAAGAACGTTTCACAGACATATTGTCAAGTTTTAAGTGATAAAATAGTGGAGCTTAGTCAGGGTAGATGCATCTGTAATTTGACATGAACGGAAATGTGAAGGATGTCCAATTGGTTATATTGTTTTGAGGTTTTAGGTCATGTTTAGGAATATTTTTAGTGTTTTATTGACTCAATCAACACTAAATTGCACAACAGTACAACTCATTGAACGGGCTTGACAGCCATCTTTTATAGTCACATTACCTAAATATGACATTTAAGATTGACATATTAAGACTGGCCAATTACATATATTCATAAAATATTCAAAGTGATTTTGGTGGCCATAATGCGGGATTGTGAATATTGTAATGACTGATGGGATAATTTGACTGTGTTGTTAAACCTGTTTCACTCGTTTAAACTTTTGCCAGTAGGAAAAATGGCATTGCAGTAATTTCAATTTCAGTAAAGTGATATAAACTGATGTAATAGTTAATCTGCATTATCTCATATTATGCATTATTATGCATTATCTTTTCAAAGGAAATACATATACACTACTGTTCAAAGGTTTAGAAATTAATATTTTTATTTACCAAGGATGATAAACCCTGCAGAGTTTAGATGCAACCCTAATTAAACACACCTGATCCAACTAATCAAGTCCTTCAGGCTCAATTGAAAACTGCATAGTATGTGTCTGTTGGAGCAGGGTTGGAACAAAACTCTTCAGGGCTGCGGCCCTCCAGGAACTGAGTTTGACACCCCTGCATTAAAGTGATGAAATTGACAGTAAAGACATTACTTATTTTACAAAAAGGTTCTATTTCAAATAAATTCTGTTCTTTTGTACTTTCTAGTCATCAAAGAATCCTTAAAAAACTTATCAGTTTCTATAAAAATATGAATCAACTGTTTTTTGAACATTGATAATAATCAGAAATGTTTCTTGAGCAGCAAATCAGCATACTAGAATGATTTCTGAAGGAACGTGACACTGAAGACTGGAGTAATGATGCTGAAAATTCAGGTTTGCATCACAGGAATAAATTACATTTTAACATATATTCAAACAGAAAACAGTTATTTTAAATTGTAATAATATTTCAGAATTGTACTGTTTTTACTGTATTTTTAATCAAATAAAAGCAGCCTTGGTGAGCAGAAGCGACTTTTTTCAAAACCGTAAAAAAAAATCTGACCCCAAACTTTTGAACGGTATATATTGCAATATTAATTAGAATTAATGTTAATTAAGACAAAAATGACGCTTGTGAAATGTGAGTGAATCTTTTTGATCTATGAATGCCGTCTGTGGTTACTCTGCTAGGACACCTGTGTGATTTTATCATTTTTGCTTAATGTTTTTGGTGATTTTAGTAGATTTATGAAGAAAAAGCATAGAGAAGAGAAAAGATACAACAGCGTTACAGAACAGATGATACAGATGAAAGCATCAGTGTTGAAATACTGGAGCTGCTGTACGCATCTGAGGTGCACCAGCCTCAGTTTGGGAACAATTAGAGGAATTTTAACCCTTTCGTTCCCTGTGTGAGCTCGTCACACATGCCACACACACACACACACACATATACGTTCTCGTGCACCGCCGTCGTGCCCCCAGCAGCCTCCCTCCATTGAGAAAGTTAACAGTTTGTTTTTCACAGCGCTGAATGCTCCGCTGCACACATTACTGAAGCCCCTTCATCTCCCCCTTTCCTCAGGACGCAGCCCGTCCGTGAGAGGCTGACTAAAATGATTTCTCTCTCTCTCGCTCTCTCTCTCTGTCTGTAAGGATTGCATTAAACAGATCTGAAGTCTATCGGATGGGCTCCTCTGGAATGAGCCCTTGCTGACACCTTCCTCCTGGTGAGTACACTCTTTCTGTCCTCATCTGTCCATCCGTGGACAAAACTATCCACTTCCTGTGAGTCTTTTCATCTTGTTGCATTGTGCTTTCCTTTCTTCTTTTTGCCCTGAGAGCAATTTTGCCCACATGTCTTCCCTCCCCTCGTGTCCATCCCGTATCTTTTCCAATTTCGTCCTCTCTCTCCGCGCTTCATCCCGTCTTCCCTCTCTCTCTCTGTCCCCTCCCTCTCTCCGTGTCTTTGTTGAGGTATGCTGATAAACAGTTTGGCCGTCATCTCCAGACCTCCCCCATTGTGTGTCCAATTTTCTTTGTTCTCTCAGCCTGTGGCGCTGGCCTCTGTGTGTGTGTGTATGTGCGTGTGTGTGACTGACCACTTCAAGTGTGTCTGTGTTTGTCTGAATAGATGGAGCTACTATGCAAGAATTTAGCCATGTTGTCCATAGTGTTGCAGCATTTTGATTGTTTTTATGTCTGTCTGTCTTTTTCTCAGTTCAGTTCAGTTTCAGTTCACTTAACCTGTTTTTTTTTTTTTTTTTGTCATTGGAGTTAATCTTGTCATTTCTGTCTGTTTGTTCTTATATTTCTCATAACTGATTTTGATGAGTTGTTTTTGCTTGTTGCAATTCTTTTTTTAATTTCAATACAATTAAATTAGTCTTTGTTGTCATGACAGTTCATTTTGTTGTTCTGTTCTATCTTTGTGTCCCTATTCTGTTTCTCTCTCAACTCTCATTTTAATTCAGTTTTATTTTTAATTCAGACGTATTCATGTTCATTTTGTTTGTCTTGACAGTAATTTGCACTGCACTGCAGATATGGAGAAATTGCATTTTAGTCTAGTGTGTACTGTAGAATGTGGATTGCTAAAACCTAATATATATATATATATATATATATATATATATATAGGTTTGGGGTCAGTATTTTTTTGAAAGAATGAAATTACATAGATTAAAAGTGACAAGACAATTATAATGATACAAAAGATTTTTATTTCAAATAAATGCTATTATTTTCAACTTTCCATTTATCAAAGAATCTTGAAAAATAAAATGTATCACAGTTTCCACAAAAATATGAAGCAGCACAGAAGTAATAATCAAAAATGTTTGTTGAGCAGCAAATCAACATATTAGAATGATTTCTGTAGGATCATGTGACACTGAAGAATGGTGTAATGATGCTGAAAATTCAGCTTTGAACACAGGAATAAATTACATTTTACAATATATTAAAATAGAAAACATTTATTTTAAATTGGTATAATATTTCACAATATTACTGTTTTAATAAGAAACATAAGAAACTTCTTTTAAAAACATTAGAACTTTTGAATGGTATAGTTTCTTTATATGGATTTAAATTTATAAAAAGTATGTTATTAATTGTGCAGCATTTATTAATTTTTAGGTTAATGATAATTTCTAAATGATTTTTTTATTGTTTATTAATTCTTTTAATGTTAAACTATATGGCATGTATTGTTAAAAAGTTAACTGTTAGTATATGTAGAAATTAACCATGTTCATTAAATGCTGTAAAAGTAATGTTCATTGCTGGATAAAACCCACTATTGCGTTAACTAACATGAATTAATGTAGAAAGTTTTTACAGAAAAAGAAAGTCTGAAAGAAACATATTTTTTGTTTTGAAAAGTCTATGAAATGGGTGGCTGTTGGATATATTTCATAACAGAATTAATTGCTAACAGAAAACCTAAACAACCACGATAATGAAAATTCATGAATCTGCAACTTTGAGTCTAAGTGCATGTTGTCCATTATTCAGGGCCAGCCGTCGATGTGCAACGATTCATAAACAAATATGCAAATTTACAGCTGTGAGCTGTGTGTTTTGTATCAAGCTCATAACTTTAATTTAAACATTCTTTTCTCTTTTATAGCTGCTTGAGTATATGAAATTATAAATACTCTGCTAAGACAGATGCTTCTGTCACAAAGCTGACGTTGTCAGTGACACAAAGAGAAAGAGAGATGGACAGAGAAAGGGAGAATGAGTGAAACGTGAATGGCGTGAGGATGGACACAATAAAAGGCCGGTCTTGTTGGCGTGCTGTTTAAGATTCTGCCTGGTGTCGGGTCCGTGGTCAGGGCTGAGTGAAAGTGCTCAGCTTTGGCGGATGACCACGTGCTCGCTCAGAGCGCCCGTAAAGCTCAACGGACTTCATTCACGTGCTAAAGAGCCTCTGCTTTGACAGATAGTTGGCCGGTCGCACAGAGAAGGCTTTCACGCAGAGACAGTGAAGGAGTGGAAGGTTTAGGAGAAAAAAATAGCAAACAAGGATGCATCTGAAAAGGCAAACACTTTCAGAGATACAACAAATATCCGTGGAACTGCTAATTTATTGGCTGTGTCTCACTGTACATCTGTCTCAGGACGCTCAGGTTGGCGTTGGCTCTCGGCCGCAGAGGTTGCTGGCCCGTCTTAGTGCCCTAACTAGGGTAGTGAACGGATGAAAATACAGTTCATTCGGGTTCTCTTTTAGGGGATAAAGGTTTCAGATGTGCAACCCCTTTCAGCATTTAGAGAATTGTTGGGGATTGAGGCTGGCCAGGCTTTTATTGGGCAAAAACTTGTTCACTGTGGGCAATGTTTGTTGAGACTGGTATTTTTGTCAGTGAGTTTAGCTGCAAGAATTAGCTTAAATTACATGCACTCTGCAAATGATCAAGTCTAGTGCATCTACAAGACAGAAGGTCTTCATCCTGTGCACATTTGAAGGCAATTTCTTGTTTTCTGTCATGTTTACGATGCTTTACATGTTTAATTACAAACTACGGACTTCATTCATGAAATGCACACCGAACGAATTTCTCTGTAAAGCATTCTTTGGAAATTGTTGCACTGAAAGGAATGTGGCAATTTATGTAAGGGTGGTTTTACAGATGATGCATACAGAAAATTGTGCTTGCATTTTATGAACGAGGCTGTGGATGCATTGATTAGAAAAACAACATGCCAACAAACAACATGGTCTTTCAGTCATTTTAAAACAGCCAGTTTTGAGGCTCTTCAGATGATAAATCATACACACAATTGCACCTCATGCAGTTTACGAAAACAATCCTAAATAAGTATTTGTTTTTCCTGTATTTTTAAACAAATGAAAGCAGCCTTATAGTGATGAGACCTCTTTTAAAAACATAAAAAAAAATCTTTTAAATCTTCAAAAAAAAAAAAAAACATCCTAATGTTGGTGAGTGTGTGTATATGTATGTATGTGTGTATATATATATATATATATATATATATATATATTTATACACACACTTTAGTAGTTTGTAGTAATTTTATTTTTACAGCATGTATTATTCTTGGTAAATGATAATTTCTATATGATTCTTTATGGTTTATAAATATTA
Source organism: Spinibarbus caldwelli (assembly GCA_039654775.1). Taxonomy (NCBI): domain Eukaryota; kingdom Metazoa; phylum Chordata; class Actinopteri; order Cypriniformes; family Cyprinidae; genus Spinibarbus; species Spinibarbus caldwelli. The sequence goes on from CM077236.1 coordinate 4,274,684, forward strand.
TTTATAAATTCATCACTTCATATTGATTCATTGACTAATGTTAACATACGTATACAACATTTATTGTTAGAAAAACAATTAACATTAACCAATTTTGTAAATGCTGTAAAAGTAATGTTCATTCTTGGGCAATGTTAGGCTAATTAACTTCAAATGCATGCACTCTGCAAATGAAATATGATTATTTACATTACGATTTACAACAGGGTCTTGCAATACTTTTAAAAAAGCAAGTTTTGAGGCTCTTCAGATGATATATGAAGTTTTCTCCCCCAACATTATTTGCTGTAACTGTGCTCAGACCTCGTGATATTTGCTAAAACAACCCCTAAACAGCTATTTGTCTTTTGCTTTGTCTGATAGCTTAAGTTTTTAGTGATTCTTTTTAATGAAAGAGTATGAAAGCAAAAAAGATTATTTGATTTAATATTCACAATAAGACTCGAAATGTGCATCTTGAAGTCTCTTGAAGAAAAGTCCAAAAAAATAGGGGCCAAATGTACAGTTAATAAGAAGTAATTTTCTGTATTTTCTGAATTATGCATTGCATTGTGTTGTGTTTTAGAGTTGAAGATGTCAGTAAATTTACCAGTTAAAAAAAAAAAAATTGCCAGTATCTTTTTATCAGTATCAGATTTTTTTTTTCTTACAGTGCAAATGAGTTAAAATTTGACTTTAAATTAAAGTTACCCAAAGTAGGGACAGAAGTTATTATATTTAATGAAGGATTATGAAGATTTTTTCTTTGAAATAATGTGTACCAATGAATCACTCACAGTGCAGGAATGTATATTAAATAGGCTCCATTTGATTTCATATGGACTTAAACTAGCTTAACAACTAGACTTTCTTGCTCAACTAGAAAGGTAATGTGACCAGCTCGGTTCTTCTGTAACATCTGGACTAAACTGATGGCTCCAGCTGTCTGGACTTTCCTGAGTTCATCTTGAAATGCTTCCTGCAATCCCAGCTGCTCATTATCACTTCTCTTGTCTTTCTTTATGACTTCCCTCCCTCTCGCTCTTTCCCTGATGGAGGACAGTTAAAGATGAATAGAGTCCATAAAGGCCCTATCTCAGTGTGCTGATGCTGCAGCGGTTGTGAAGCGGTGAAACAGTGAGACAGTGTTTATCTGAGAGCATCTACAGTGGATTAGCATTAATCCTTCTGTTTATTCCAGACTGTTTACACTGGTCAGTCACGGGTTGGTTGTCTTTCAGTAATGTGCTTGAGGAAAGCTGTGATCAAAATATGACTTTTGGCAGAATTTTCCTTCAACGCCCGTCATATTTGCTCTCTCTCACTTATTGACCTTGTTACATGCGAAACTTAATATCCAAGGAATTCAGTTGTTTAGACATTGCATAATCTAAGAGTGTTGAAGGAATGTTCCGGTTTGAATACAACTACAATATGTGATCTGCTTTTGATTACCACATCATTGCAACTCGTCCCTAAGTTTGTAGAAACAAATGTTGTGTTTACTTTACATCACTTTACAGTGGAAGTCTGTGGGGAAAGGCAGGGTTTCAAAACAGAAATGTGAAAACATGTATTTTCCATTAAAGAACTTAATCCATTTAAAAATATGTGTTGGTTTGCTATAAAGTTCGGTTTGTAAAATCTATACAGTATTACACTTGTAACAGTGAGAGTACTTTTCTAGGTAGATGAACATCTAGTTATTATACATTACAGAGTTTGATTCATTTAAACAGTGCTTTGTGGACAGTTATTCTACTGTTCAAATGTTTGGGATTTTTTGAAAGAAATATTTACCATGCATTAAATTGAACAAAAGTGATGATAAAGACATTTATAATGTAACAAAAGATTTGCGTTAAATGCAGTTCTTTTGAACTTTCTATTCATCAAAGTATCCTGGAAAAAATATTATATATATTATATATGTATATATCACAGTTTCCACCAAAATATGAAGCAGCACAACTGTTTTCAACATTGATAATAATAAGAAGTGTTTCTTGAGCAGCAAATCAGTATATTAGAATGATTTCTGAAGGATCATGTGGCACTGAAGACTGGAGTTACGATACTGAAAATTCAAAATTGCATCTTATCATAATTTAACATATAATTGAAATAATATTTTGCAATATTACTGTATTTGTCTTTTCTGCCGTTTTACTGTACAGGCTTGGTGAGCATATCTTTGCGTAAAATTGCATGAAAAAGTTTGAAGTTGATTGTACATGGTGATGACAGGAGATTAAAGTTTGGAAATAATTTAGCACCAAACATAATGGCAAAATAAAATATTTTCAAATGTGATAAGTTTTTATGCATGCCATTGGTTGGTTGCACAAACAGTTAGTCTTGTTGTTATACTTTTGAAACAACCTTTATTTTAAATTTTTTGTTCAGTTTATGTTCCTTTACACAAATTGAGAGAAATCAAGATTATTTTCTATGGTAATTAACAATATGCTGTCAATAGATTTTAAATTTTATCAACCATAACTTTGCTTTAAAAATATTTGGCTATTTCACACACACAAACACCTTAGCTGTCATTTTGGGCTCACAGCATGTACTTTGAACTCTGTCTTGCGACACTGCTTTAAAGGGAACTATGGGCGTCCAGGGCAGGAACTGCCAGCGCAGTTTGTAACTCCACATAAAGACCTTTAAATCTCTCTGTCTGGATTAGACTGGGCTGACGAGACGGTAGCGTGTTACTCCAGAGAGCTGCAGGACGCCAAACACCTCCTGCCCTCTGAGTCAGCCTTTACACAGACACAGCGCAGGGCTTCACTTTGTGCTTTAGCTTTGGTGTGAGAGAGAAAGTGGTTCAGTCATTTTGGTCTCTCATCAGGTATTAAAGAGATGTTTTGGTGCAGAACCTACATGTAGGAGAACAGAAGTGAGAGGAGAGAAATTGAGGTGGAAAGCCTCTGTAAGAATGGGAGATGATAAGTTTTATTATATGAGAGAGAATCTGAATCGGATACTGTCTTTTTCAGTAAATGAAAAGGAAAAAATTTGAAATTGTTCAATACATTTTTTGGACAGCTGAAAATAATGTAATAGAAAGCTATATGTGAAGTTCCTTTTAGCTGTGGTATTTACCATTCAAAAGTTTAGGGTCAGTAAGATTTTTAATGTTTTATTGACTTGTGCTCACCAAAAATACAGTAAAAACAAAAAATATTGTGAAATATTATTACAAATTAAAACAACTGTTTTCTATTTGAATATACTGTAAAATGGAATTTATTGCTGTGATGTAAAGCTGAATTTTCAACATCATTACTCCAGTCTTCAGTGTCACATGATCCTTCAGAAATCATTTTAATATGCTGATTTGCTGATCATGAAACATTTTTTATTAAAACAGTTTAAACAGTCAACATTAAAATATTTAAAACAGTAGTGCTGTTTAATATTTTTGTGGAAATCGTGAAAAAATATTTTTCTGATGAATAGTGAAAGGTAGATGAAATAGATGAAAAATTAGATGAAAAAAATAGATGAAAAGTTCACCAGAATTTAGTAGAAATAGAAATCTTTTGGAAGATTTTTAAATGTCTTTACTGTCACTTTTGATCAATTTTAATACATCCTTGCTGAATAAAAGTATTAACTTCTTAAAAAAAATCTTATCAGACAGACAGAAACCTAAGCAGAAGTGAAACCACATTTAGGATTTTTTAAATTATTGTTACAGCAAAAGGGGAGACTGTTTAATTCTGATAATCTCATAATCAAGCATTATGTTATGACTGGGATATATTTACACTTTCATTAGTCTCTATTATATAATAACATTAGTTGATAATCTCATGCTCTCGTAAATCACTGAATGTTTTGGTGGATTTTACTTTGCAAGTGCAAGAAACAAACTGCCTCTAAACCAGGCATGACCTCGAGCAATGTCGCAATATTGTGTAGAAACTACACATGAGCATTCGAAAGGAGTCTAACATATTGAAGCTGCCTTGTGAATTACCCATAAACATCCTTGGAAGTGACTTTAGCACTCATTGTTTGAATTGTTCACTCATAGTGTAATCTAGTTAGAAGAGCTGTCAGCTCATTATTAACCTGTACTGACCTCGAGGATATCTGTGTGTGATTGTGTGCATTTGTGCCTGTCAGCCATCTTTGACCTTATTTATTCGTCCTGTTCTTTCATATCTCCTCTATTAACCCAAAAGGAATCGTCCCAGACGGGCCGTCAGTGGCCCACCTAGTCTGCTCATTGTCTGACCCTGGCCTCCCCTCCGGTGCATTTGTCACTGCCATCATTGGCTTTCACGGTTCTCCATCTCTCTCTCTCCATCATCCCTCCATCTCTATGGCCTCTGATGAGTCTGAGAAGGTGGGCATGAATAGACTGAATGTAGGAGTGCTGTGGGTATTAAGGGGGATTTGGGGGATTGAGGGTCTTTTGCTATTGAGGTGCATTAGACATGGTCGGCGATGAAGTGTCTGCCGCACAGCGTCACGCTCCCGGAGCCAAGAATAAGAGCAACAGTACGCATGCAGAGCCTGCTGCCAGGGAATTCCACTGAAAACTCGATGCATTTCCAAAGAATTCAAATACGCACCATTCATGAAATTCTACACACCTCCCTCCCCTTGCTGTGACTCTTTTTCCTTATTAACTGGATTTTGAGAGTATTGTATAAATGTATGAAGCTGAAGAGTGCAGTTTCAGCTCCAATAGTAGTGTCATTAAGTGGAACCGTAATAACAAGTACAGTTTTCAAAAGGGTTTCGTAAACACTCCCCCTGTTTGCTATTGGTGAGACACAATGATAGCCCCGCCCACAAGTCATGACATTGGTTTAGCCAATGTTGCCATTTAGGATGGGAAGTTTATATTGTTTTGGGGTTAAATCAATTTATAGGTATATCTGTATTTTAAACTGGTACAGTGAGGGAAAAAATTATTTGATCCCCTGCTGATTTTGAACGTTTGCCCACTGACAAAGAAATGATCAATCTGTAATTTTAATGGTAGGTTTATTTTAACAGTGAGAGACAGAATAACAACAAAAAAAATCCAGAAAAATGCATTTCAAAAAACTTATAAATTGATTTGCATTTTAATGAGTGAAATAAGTATTTGACCCCTTTGCAAAACATGACTTAGTACTTGGTGGCAAAACCCTTGTTGGCAATCACAGAGGTCAGACGTTTCTTGTAGTTGGCCACCAGGTTTGCACACATCTCAGGAGGGATTTTGTCCCACTCCTCTTTGCAGATCCTCTCCAAGTCATTAAGGTTTTGAGGCTGACGTGTGGCAACTCAAACCTTCAGCTCCCTCCACAGATTTTCTATGGGATTAAAGTCTGGAGACTGGCTAGACCACTCCAGGACCTTAATGTGCTTCTTCTTGAGCCATTCCTTTGTTGTCTTGGCCGTGTGTTTTGGGTCATTGTCATGCTGGAATACCCATCCACGACCCATTTTCAATGCCCTGGCCCTGACAGTACATGGCCCCGTCCATCGTTCCTTTGATGCGGTGCAGTTGTCCTGTCCCCTTAGCAGAAAAACATCCCCAAAGCATAATGTTTCCACCTCCATGTTTGAGGGTGGGGATGGTGTTCTTGGGGTCATAGGCAGCATTTCTCCTCCTCCAAACACGGCGAGTTGAGTTGATGCCAAAGAGCTGGATTTTGGTCTCATCTGACTGCAACACTTTCACCCAGTTCTCCTCTGAATCATTGGCAAACTTCAGACGGGCCTGTACATGTGCTTTCTTGAGCAGGGGGACCTTGCGGTCGCTGCAGGATTTCAGTCTTTCACGGCGTAGTGTTACCAATTGTTTCCTTGGTGACTGTGGTCTGCTTGGCGATGGTCTTGTAGCCCATTCCAGCCTTGTGTAGGTATACAATCTTGTCCCTGACATCTTTTTTTAAATAAAAAAAATGAAATGATGCCAGCTCAGTGTTATTTTAATATAATTTATTTGCTATGATAATTTTAATAATATTTTGAATAAGCTTTTGTTTTTACATTTTCAGTTTTCATTTTAATTTCAGTTTAGGGTTTGGTCATTTTTTATGTGCTTTTATTATTTTTATTATTTTCTTTTTAAATTTGTTTACTTTTTTTTTTTTTTTTTCAGTTTTAGTAATTGTAGTACTTAAACTTATTTCAGGTAGTTTCCAAGGCAACTTCATTTAAAATGTATATTTTATTTTAATTTTAGCTTAATTTCAATTCCTGAAAATTATTTGCACATACGCAAGGCTCACTTGTTGAAAAATGAATGTGAAAAATTGTAACATTCAATATGGCGACTATGGTAATGCCAAAAGGCCAATAGTTATTTTGATAGGGTCATCAGCTGTTATTTATAATCTTGACATTGTTTTGGAGTTGTTAGGCTTTCCTTTTAAAGTAGTTTTTCTAAATGAAAAATAGCTGTTTGGGGGTGTTTCTAAGATGACACGAGTGGACCGACTTGATTAAAGAAACTTTGTTTTTAAAGTATATGAGTATTTCCATTTGATACAATCATATGGTATCAAGTTTAAGTGAATCAGTACAAAAATGTGAAAAGGTGGGCCTAGTTACAGATACGGGACATCAGACCACCTCTCTACAGAGTGGCCAGTGTTTGGTGTGTTTGTGTTTGCGTAAAACCAAGACAGATGCTGCAGTGGTTTCTCTATGACGCGTCAGGAAGTATATGTTTAAGTGTGATTGAGCATGTGTTTGTGCATGTGTGTTTGTGTTTACTTGAGGACTAACAGGCAGGTTTGTGTTGAAGTAAAGCTGTGTGTATGTATATATTCTGAGCTTATGTAAGATCTCAGATGTGTGTTTACACGTTAGGTTTACCTGAGCCTCATGCGCTGTCAAACACCTAATGGAAAATGAACTGGGTGAACCGTTTTAAGCTTTAGGGAGGTCATTACAGAGACCCATTGATTTCCATGACAGGCTGAAAATATATCAAAATCCCTTCTTCAACTTATAATTAAACTTTTAATGATCTGCTGGCTCATCGTCCACAGGCTGACAATTACAGCAAAATCAATGTTATGTTTTAGAATAACATTATGTTGAACTGCTGCAAGTCTTGGAAGAGGTCCAGTCATTTACTCTGATGAGAGATGGAGGTTAATTAGATTAGAAATAGCAAGACTTACACCATCTAACCCATCAGGAGAAGATGAAGCCGTCTCTCTGTGTTCTGTCCGCTCGCCTGTCTGTTTATCTGTCCATCTAACTCACTTGTTGTCTGGTTGTCCATCTGTTTTCTTTCTGTTCTTCCAGTTTTTGGTTTATTTTGTTGATTTGTCAGTCTGTTATCTGTATTTTCATTATTAATAATTCCAAACCCGTTTTACTTTTACAGTTTTACTCGAAATTTTGAAAATTTATTTTGGTCGTTTTTTTTCCATACGATTACAATGACACTTTTTATTTTAATAACATGGTGTATTTAATAAGAATGCATTAATGCCCGCTTACTTTTTCAGTGATTGGTTCCAGAAGTATTTTTCCATTTATTTTTTCCCATTGGGATTTTTAAAAAAGTGTTATAAGCCATGAACTAAACCAACCAAGTGAATCACAACATGACAAATTTTTATTTGAAGCATAAAAGTATTTGAAAATCAAGCAAAAAGACAAGATTGATGGCTTTAAGGGAAAGAACTACAATCCCATGAAGCATTGTTATTGACATTATCAAATGAAAATTAATGGGTAAATGTAAAACTATTCAATTAAAGTTGTTGATCATGTCTAAATAAGCAATATATTTTAAATTTATTGCAAAATATGCACATGCATATGCAAATTTTTAAGTATTTTGAGAGTGTAGGGAGATTGACTCGATTATGTAATTTGTGGCATTCCCTGCAAGCTCTTTTGTCACAGTTTGGTTGCTGTAACTCTGATTGTTGAAATTTTCTTTACAGAATCATGGGTATTGTAGTGTTTCACTATAACTGCAGCTGTCAAACTTGATTGCTTAAAAAATAAGTTGAAATAATGTGGACTGATGGCTTCAACAAAAGTATAAACCATCGATTAACAACCTTGTAGCTCACAACAGGTCTGTCTTTAAAGGTTTAAAAGTTTTTGTTGAAATCAATTTCCCTAAAACGAATGAAGTTTTCACTTCCAGAACCCGCATGTTGCTCTTTTCTTCACAGGACTCTGTCATCGTTCCTGAGTACAGGAGTGGTTGTTGCAGTAATCATGACAGCATTGCCGTTCCGGGTCAGACCGCTGTCCTTCACTGGACTTGTCATCTTCCTCCTCTCTCTGCCTCTCGTCATGCCACAGACGCCATCACTTCCAGCGACCTTTGACCCCGAGTCTGTGCCTTCTCTGCCTGAAGAGTGCCGGAGAAAAATGCACCCCGTTACCTCCTACACAGGTGGGTGTAAAATACCGCACTCTCTCCTGCCCTTTCCATCATCGCATTTGAAGCCAAAGGTTAAAACGATAAGCCTTTGAATCATTTTTTTCCCTGAACATCTCAGTAATATTGGTCGAGCTAGTAGAAACTGCTTGTGAGTCTTACATAGCCAAATGTCCACATTGCAGCTAGATCAGAAGAGACCATCTAACTGAAACCAGAGACGGGATAAAAACAGTAAAATGAATGGGGGAAATCACATTGCTCATTATGATAGCTGTAACTTTCAGTTACAAGAGCCTTTTTGAAAAAGACATCACTTGCGTTTTATTATTAAATATATAGAAATATAGAAATATTAGCAGCAAATCAGCATATTCGAATGATTTCTGAAGGATCAGCTTTACATCACAGGAATAAACACATTAAAATATATTCAAATAGAAAACAGTTATTTTAAACTGTAATAATATTTCACAATATTAGTGTTTTTATTATATTTTTAATCAAATAAATGTAGCCTTGGTGAGCAGAACACATTTCTTTCAAAAACATTTTTAAAAAAACTTACAGACTTTTAAACAGTAGTGTAGCTTGATTTGGGCTAAAGAAGTTACTTACATAATTTTTGTTAGATTTAATTGTTTCTGTGACACGTTACTGAAACATAACTTTGACAAACCTTGGAAAGATGGAAAGATGGCCACCAAGTGAACCAACTTATTTACAGGGACATTGCAGACATGTAAAATAACCAACTTCATTTGTTAAAAACTTATGCACTTTGACACATGAAATTGCCTAAAGCCAGTCATTCAGATTAGAGCTGTCTGTTTTGAGGAAACTTTTCCCATTTTTATGTGCAGTATGCATCAGCCCGTCCATTAATGGCCTGTTGCCGGTCCAGGGTATGTTTTCATCTGGGACTAGTTAACTGCCAGCAGCCTTTCATTGGTACCTGTCTGTGTTTAACAGTTTTAATCATATGCTGGCCAGATGTTAAAGGTTAACACAGCTGTGTGTACGATCAGGAGTATGTGCTCACGCCCTGCAGTTTCTAATATCACACACTAATCGACACAGTCTGCTCTGTTAGTATGCGAGGCTACACTGTAAGTGTTTATACTGTCCTCTGTTATAGAAGTGTTAGTGAATTGCAGTAGTAGCAGAAGCTGCTGAAGCTGATTTTGCTTATAGAGAGATTCAGGAACATTTATTTTTTTAAGTGTGAGACAGTGAGGGTGTAGTCGTCTGTTTTAGGGTGATAACGACCCTGATTTACAGCAGCGCTTGCTTCATCACTGTTTGGAGAACTAAATGGGCTCCTTACACAATGTTTCTTTTCTCTTGAGCCAAACTGCTCCTGAAATGTCTGATCATTTCATCGTTAGTCACGGTTTTCTTTTTGCCACTAAAACGTTTTCAGACATTTAAATCACACATTTTAAAGGTGCTTTAAGCAATTTCATTTGTTCTGCTGACTTCCGCTAAACTTAAGCCTGGTTCACGCGGTATGATTTTCGCCACGATTTTGCCATCTTAGATAATTTTTTGGAAATCATAAAAGATTACGATTGAACAACTGACACAAACACTCACAAGTCACCAAAAAATAAAAATGTCATCATTTACTCACCTTCATGCTCCATGTGACCAGTTTTGATTCCTACTTACTTCTATTGTATGGCCAAACAATACAATGGAAGCCAATAGGAACGGAAACTATTTGGTTTACCAATATAATAGAAGATATTTAATAGAAGGTTCCCATTGACTTCCATTGTACAGAATTGCATTTCTGCTAAATGAATAAATGTAATGTGGACACAAAATACAGTGGAAGTCAAAATGAAAACTGAAACAGAAACTGCTATTATGTTCCACAGAAGAAAAAAGTTTTCTAGTTTAGACCGACATGAGGGATATTCTGACATGAAAGACAGTCAATGTTGCACAGTCTGTCTCAGAGTGTTTCTAATTGACTAAATGTTCTGAATGGCCAATCAGCACAGTCTGCTTCAGATGGACAGACATTTATTTTTGCTGTTTATGTAGTCTTGATCTGTCACAGGACATTTTACGTGTGTTTTTCTAAAATAACTTCTAAGCACTTTTAAGTGACGAAATACCTTTTAGGTCCACTGCATCTTCTCCTTCTTCTCCAACAAGCAGCAGCCAATGGCATTGTCTTCACTGATGTTTACTGATGTCAAAATGTTTGGCAGTACACACACACATCACTAAATGATTTTATGGAGTTCATTATTTTGAAAAGAAATAGTGTAACTGGCAGGACACCCCAGAAAACTAGTTTTGGAAAGGTTGTATTTATAGTTTCACAAGTTTTACAAGAATTTCAGTCTATTCCTTCACCTCCTCTCTGTCTTTCTTTATGAGAGTTGTGTTGTGGCTGATGTTGTAAATGGGTGTCTGGTTTCGAGAGCATCACACCTCATTAATGGTCCAGCGTGTGTGGTTTGGATTCCCAACCCTTGCTTTCTCTTTCTCTGTGGCTGTTTCTCTTAAACAGGACAACATATATTAAGTATCTTCACACATACGGCTGGAGTGCACCAGGTTGCCAGCAGCTGTTCCTGCCTCTGAATGCATTAACGTTGTTGGTGGGCTGTGAAACTTGCCATTGTTTTTAAAAATCTAATCATGCACTACTGTGCAAAAGTTTGGGGTCAGCTGGATTTTTAAAAAAGAAATTAATACTTTTGTTTTGCTTGTATGCATTAAATAGATCAAATGTGACCGTAAAAGCATTCACAATGTGGAAAAAGATTTATGTTTCATAAAAATGCAATTTTATTACTTTCTGTTCATCAAAAAATCCTGAAAAAAGGTATTTTGTGTCAAAATATTAAGCAGCAAATCAGCGTATTATAATGATTTCTGAAGGATCATGTGACACTGAAGACTGGAGTAATGATGCTGAAAATTCAGCTTTGATCCCAGGAATAAATTACATTTTAAAATGTATTCAAATAGAAAACAGTTATTTTAAATTGTAAAAAATATTTCACAATTATACTGTTTTTACTGTATTTTTGGTCAAATCAGTGCAGCCTTGGTGAGCAGAAGAGACTTTTTAAAAAATATAAAAAAGTTCCTGTTTGTGTGTAAATTGCATCAGTGCATAATGCATCTTATCATGAACAAGATAATTAATGCATGAATCAAACTCACTTCATTCCTGACCCGGTTTACTAAACATCTACGCTCTATGTGTGCAGAGACAAATCATACAGAACAGTGAAGTCACTCAGCAACATGAAGAGTATCGCACAAGATGAATGCTGGTAGTCACAACTTGTGGGATTTTTCTCAGTTTGTGGTATTACAAACAGTGAAACCAGCAGCTAAACAGCAGATTAAATGTGTTGGCTCACAGCTAACTGTCTAAATGTCACCTGTGACTCTTTTCTGCTGTAGCTTTGAGCCCGTGGCTGTCCTCTTTCTCTCTGCCTGGAGTGAATGACTACTCACCGCTCACACTCGACCTCACCAGGAACCAGCTGATAGTGGGAGCCAGGTAACACACACACACACACACGCACACACACAGAAGTACAAGCCCAGATGAGCCTGTCAAACCTAAAGCACCTCTCTCTGTGTAGGAATCATCTCTTCCGGTTGAGTTTGAGCAACGTCTCTCTCCTGCAGGTAGGATGTCACTTGTTCTCTTTCTCTCTTTATTCTCCTTCCCATCTGTCCATCCAATCATCTTGACATCTCTAGAAATGCAGAACCAGCACTGTCCATTTAATTCATCCCATGCCAGACATACACTTAGACTCAGTATTTTATTATGATTGCCCACATGTTCGAAAGTGCTGACGCACAGAAGCAGAAATATCCAACAAATCAAACACACACATACACACATTCAGTAGCATCTGGTATTGTGCAGATGTTTGAAAAGCATTGACTCCCAAGACAGCTGCGTCATGTTCAGCATCCTGAATTGAGCTCCTCTCCTCTGAATCTCTTAAAAGGAGGAACCAAAAAATTTTTGCAAGTTCATCATTAATAAATTATTAATTTTTTTTTTACTTTATTCCATGTTATTTATTTATTTATTCATTAAAAAATGAAAATGTCATAATTTCCTTATCCCTCTGTAGAGTATGTTTTGTGCATAAGAATCAGATAATGCCTGTTTGGTACCAGGGTTACACACCCCGAATTCCGGAAATGTTGGGACGTTTTTTAAATTTGAATAAAATGAATTTTATTCACAATAGAAGATAGAGAACATAACAAATGTTTAAACAGAGAAATTTTACACTTTTATCCACTAAATGAGCTCATTTCAAATTTGATACCTGCTACAGGCACGGGGGCAACAAAGGGCTGAAAAAGCAAGAAATTTTGAAAAGATTCAGCTGGGAGAACATCTAGCAACTTAATTAATTGACATCAGGTCTGTAACATGATTAGCTATAAAAGGGATCTCTTAGAGAGACAGAGTCTCTCAGAAGTAAAGATGGGCAGAGGCTCTCCAATCTGTGAAAGTGTGCTTAAAAAGATTGTGGAATACTTTAAAAACAACGTTCCTCAACGTCAAATTGCAAAGGCTTTGCAAATCTCATCATCTACAGTGCATAACATCATCAAAAGATTCAGAGAAACTGGATAAATCTCTGTGAGTAAGGGACAAGGCCGAAGACCTTTGTTAGATGCCCGTGGTCTTCGGGCCCTCAGATGACACTGCATCACTCATCGGCATGATTCTATCATTGATATTACTAAATGGGCCCAGGAATACTTCCAGAAACCACTGTCGGTAAACACAATCTGCCGTGCCATCTGCAGATGCCAACTAAAGCTCTATCATGCAAAAAGGAAGCCATATGTGAACATGGTCCAGAAGCACCGTCGTGTCCTGTGTGCCAAGGCTCATTTAAAATGTTTCAAAGTGGAAAAGTGTTTTATGGTCAGATGAGTCCAAATTTGACATTCTTGTTGGAAATCACGGACGCCGTGTCCTCCGGGCTAAAGAGGAGGGAGACCTTCCAGCGTGTTATCAACGTTCAGTTCAAAAGGCAGCATCTCTGATGGTATGAGGGTGCATAAATGCATACGTTATGGGCAGCTTGCATGTTTTGGAAGGCACTATGAATGCTGAAATGTATATAAAGGTTTTAGAGCAACATATGCTCCCCTCCAGATCACGTCTATTTCAGGGAAAGCCTTATGTATTTCAGCATGACAATGCAAAACCACATACTGCAGCTATTACAACAGCATGGCTTCATAGTAGAAGAGTCCGGGTGCTGAATTGGCCTGCCTGCAGTCCAGATCTTTCACCTATAGAGAACATTTGGTGCATCATTAAATGAAAAATGCGTCAAAGACGACCACAAACTCTTTGGTTTTTCCATAACCAAAATGGTTATGGAAAAACTTTTTTTAGTGCAAGATATCTTCACTAGCACTGTGGATCAAATAAAGTGTAGAATATGATTCGTTCAATATGCAGACGTCTGTATGTTTGTCTGCTGCTGCAGATTGTCTGTGTTTGAGGTGAGGAGCTGCTGTAGACAGCAATCTCATCTGGGAGTGGGTTTAAATTGGCCTTGTTTGTCTTGAAGAATGATTCGAGACCACCTCTGCACTTAGCGTGTGGTGGGAATGCTGAGATTGTGTTGTGCTTGCGTGACAAGCTTGTTGAAAGCTTTGAGCGCTTGTGTGATATTTTAGAGTGACTTCACTGGCGTTTGTGGAAGACCCTGCTGGTGAACCCTCTAAACGTTCAGCGTAACCCTGAGAGGGGTGACGCCTTGGAGGCAGGTCTCACAAGAATCTGTCAGAATCCAGTGATTTAGGGTGACTTCATGACCCTGTGTCCACAAGAGTGACCCACAGTCACCCCTCGAGCAAACACCCCTCGAGCAATGGGTAAAACTGCTTATATGCAGGAACCAAAGATAAAATTTTGACAATTTGTCCATCATTAATGAATGTCATTTCCAGCCCGTCTTAAATCGTTATTCATTTTGTGGTGCAAATGACATTTAAAAGAAAAATGTGTAAAAAGGCAGACATTTTCATTTTATTTAACTTTTAAAAAAATATTTTTTTTTTCAAAGGTGATTTTAGTCATCTTGGCAAATACCTTAGGAAGTAAGTATGCAAACTTTTGAAAAAATGTTTTAGGGGCAAAATTGTTGGTTGTGGTAGAAATTATGCTAAAAAACAGCTGAAATTTGGTTAAAAAATTAGATCGTTTTCACACAATAAATATTTAAATTGTTTATTTCATTCTTTGTTTTGATTATAAAAAATTAAAAATATCATTATTCATATTTTTATGTTGGATTTTCATATTTCAAGATTGAAAGTTTGATTCTGGGACAAGGCTAATAATATAAACTATACATTTGAATAATTTATTTTATTATTTTATATTTAATTTAATTTAGTTTTATTTTATTTTGCAAAATTCACCACCCTGAGACATTAAAAGTGCCTGAAGTATCAATCGGATATGAAAAATTAGAATTATCATCCAGTGATATGAAGACCTTAACTGCTTAAAATTAAAGAAGCTGCATTGAAGCTGTGTGTAATTTCTCAGCCATTAGCATCACAAAATAATGACAGTTTTGAAAACTTGCCTCTTTTTTTGGTTACTCAGACATACAGAACTCACCCCATTGGCTATTCGATATTGAGCCACATCAGTCAGTATATGAAAGAAATGATAATGAGATGTTTGGATCTGTTGCATTTCATGTCAGTGATTTATTATATCTGTCTTGAAATTGTTCTGGTTTAATGATGGTTCTGGTCAGGACTAGGCCGCAGAGAGAGATAGAGAGGGCAGATAAGAGCGTTTTAGCTGAGGTCAAATGATCGTACTTGGATGAGCAGATCTTGAATGTGTTGGAGAAAAAACACAACCCCTCAACATTCAGAGGTGACACAAGTCTGACCCTCACAGTTCTTCTCAGGGTGAATCCTGCTCTTCAGATGATGACTGCAGAGGCACTGTTGGATTGATGATTGCTTTCTGAACCCTTGCGCTCTCTCTTTTTGTTTCTCCGTCTTTCTCTTAAACAACAAGCATGAAATGTAGTTTGCAAAAGTCAAGTGAACAGATGCAGTTTTTCAGGACGTGTGTAATCAGCTCCTTTTGCAGACGAGTGTGTGCTCATCAGAAGCGCCTGCTGCTTTTCAAGAGTGCAGAAGCACAGATGTCACTCATCATTCGCAAAATATGCTCTACAATCCATTTTATTTTTATATTAGTGTATGCAATGTTGTGCCTAAAACTTCTTAAACTACCACTAAACAGCAAAAGCACTTAAAGAAAATAATTGATCATGCTCAGAACAGCATTTTTACAATATTCACAAATGGCAATAGGAGCCAGATTATGTTTTTACATTTCAGGCTGTCAGTCATGTATCGCTTTAATTATTGCCTGATTGTTGCATTGTTGTATTTGAAACCTCTTGTCCATTGAACATCAATCTTTTCTCCATTAAAGTCAAAGCTCCATCAAAATAAACTCTTAAAGTTTTAATGGGGCTCTTTATTATAATGCATCTTATAATGCATTTTAGTTTTTGTAATTCCCTTTTTAGTATCCTCAGTGGGGACTTTCATTGAACTCTCATTACTGTAATAAAGTTACTATATTATAGTAAACTATACAGTAATACAATGATGCATTGCATTTAAAGCAGCATAATTCAACACAGAACTAAGTACTATGAATACATATATGTACATATTCTGTAAAGTTTAAATAATATACCTTTATTTTTTTTCTCTTTACAATAATGATACATTTTTGCCTTGTCATTTAGCAGATGTTTTTTATCCAAAAAATTTGATTAAAATTTTTTTTTTTTTTTAAATAAGTCTTTACTGCTCACCAAGGCTGCATTTCTTTGGTCAAAAATACAGTAAAAACAGTAAAATTGTGAAATATTATGCAAATTTAAAATAACTGTTTTCTTTTGTAATATATTTTAAAAAGTAATTTATTCCTTATTATTGAAAACAGTTGTTCTGCTTCATATTTTTGAGGAAAACATGATACCTTTTTTTCAGGATTATTTAATGATTAAAAAGTTCAAACAAATAGCATTTATTCGAAACGGAAATCTTTTATAAATGACTTTACTGTTACTTTTGATCAATTTAATGTGTCCTTGATTAATTAAAGTAGTAATTTCTCAAAAAACAAAACAAATCCTACCTACCAAACCTTTGAGCTACATAGTGTATATTTTTTTTATAGGGTGAAGTTTTGCCCAGTTCCACCTAATGTGTGATAGTGTGAGTTTGATAATCTAGATCTGGCTGTGCTTATCTTTGTCATAAAACGTCCCCCGGCACAGACGTTAATCTGTGAAGAGCTCTGTGTTTTATCTGTGACCTTTCCACTCCTCTCACTCCATTCAGGCTCTGCTGGATCCTCACAGTTCTTCAGATGATGCCTTCAGGGTCACATCCAATACAAAATCATGCTTTATTATTTCGTTCTATTGTGTGTGTGTGTGTGTGTGTGTGTGTGTGTGTGTGTGTGTGTGTGTGTGTGTGTGACTCTGGTCTACATCATTATTTTCGAGCCAAATGACAACACAGATAAACATGACAAAGCAGCCTGTGAAAGGAGAGGGAGGGACAAGGAACAAAAGAGAGGAAGAACGTCTAAAACGAGTGAAACAACACATTCAAGGGTTTTCGTTTCAGATAAGGGAACCAATGCAATTAGGATAAACCATCCAGTGTTCCCTAATTAAATGTCACACAGATGCTCTGTCTCACTATAGAGTTATATTGTGTATGTGCAGCGAAACTTTCCGTCTTTTTGTCTTCTATTGTTGTGCGTTTCGTACCTTCTTCATATTAAGGAAAGAAGCTGAGTGAATGGAAGAGCTTCCCATGACTAAATATCTTTCATAGTTTTAGTTCATTAACTTATTCTGCCTCCTAATTATAATAACAAGAAATGTTTAGGTTTGTTGTCATGGCTTTTTAAGGTAAAAGGGATGTCGATATTTGCACTTTATAGAATTTGTTTGTTCAGGCAGTTGGTTTAAATGAACTGTTTGAAGTAAACAGTTTACAGATTTGATTGAATCATCTCCGTGTGATCTTTTACAATTTTTGTTGTGAACTAAATATTTAAATACTGTTGTTTATGATTCTGACTTGTTACACATCACAGTTTTACTCACAAACAAGGAGTGATGAATGTGTTGTGAATCAGTTCAGTCGAATCATTAAAAAGATTCCTTTGCAAATCTGAAAACAGGAAAGCTTATAAGTATGTCTGGCAGCTGAAACATTCCCTATGTAGTCTGCACTATAGACAGGCAAAGCGGCATCTTCATCTTGAGTTGTGAGTGTAATAGTGTGAGTTGTAACATTGCTACAAAAATGCTGAAACTGAAACAGTCAGATGCATTCGACATGTTAAAGTGCTGAACTTAAAATAAAACCATAAAAAAATAAAAATAAAGAAAACTCAAATAAACTCAAATATAAAAAAACAAAACAACTTGAACTTATTTTATTTTAGCTAGGTTCCAAAGCAATCTTTCCTATTTTTATTTAGTTTTACTTGATGTACTTAACAGAGATATTATTGTTAATTAAAACTATATATAAAAAACCTTCATTAGTTGAAATAAAATCATTAACTGAAATAAAATATATACAAAAATTAATTCTACTAGTTCCCAAAGCAACATTTCTCATTTTCATTAAGTTTTAGACAGTTTTTAGTTTTTTTTTTTTTTTTTTTAATTACTGAGACATTAACTAACATCAACATGAAAACAAAATATAAAAAAACTAATCAAAATATTAATAAAATCTGTAATAGTATATAATTGATATGAAAATAACACTGTTACTTAAACTAAAACTTACACTAAATACTAAAAGTAAGCTTAAACTAAATACTATTTACACATTAAAAAACAGTAACTTATAAAAATGACAAAAACACAACAAATTTACTAAAATTTTAAGCAAATAATTAAAATAGAAAATACAGAAATTATTCAAAATATTTAAAATATTAAACTAAATATGTAAAATATTAGAGCTAAATAGTATCTAATAATAGTATCTTAGTGATACTAAAATTACATGGTTCATGCTTTTCAGATGTTGGTCTATGGTTACATGACAAGCAGGTAAACAAATCTCTAAAATAATTTTTTGAATTATTTTAAAATTATTTATTTATTTGAATTAATTATTCGTTTTTTTTTTTTTTTATCTACTCATGAACCCCTTCTGTTCCCTCATGAATCCCAGAGTTAATGGATGCATGGGATGCATGTCTTAATAGTTTAACTTCTAACCGTGATGTTAATTGGCTGTTAATTGCAGGCCACAGAGTGGGGTGTAGACGAGAGCACCAGGAGGTCCTGCCAGAGCAAAGGAAAGACAGAGGTGAGAGACGAACACTGGGATGTGGAGTGTTTGGTTTAACATAAAGCTCTGTGACTGAATGTACTGCATGTTATAGAGTGCACCAGTAGGGTTCTGGAAGTAAACTGTAACGTGTGTGAAATTAAATGTTTCTTCTCTCTCAGGATGAGTGTCAGAACTATGTTCGTGTCCTCCTGTTGAACGGCAGTCGTCTGTTCACCTGCGGCACTAATGCTTTCATGCCCATCTGTACGACTCGCCCTGTTACGGACATCTCCAGCATCCTGGAGTCCATCAGCGGTGTGGCCCGCTGTCCCTATGACCCTCGACACAACTCTACAGCCATGATAACTGAGAGTGGAGAAGTCTACGCAGCTACAGTGACTGATTTCTCTAGCCGCGACCCGATTATTTACCGCAGTCTGGGGAACATGCCGCCCCTGCGGACCGCACAGTACAACTCCAAATGGCTCAATGGTACAGCGGGACAACACACAACTTATCAATGAATCTGAAAAATCCTGTAAAGAATATGTTTAGGTCATATTTTACATTAAAATCAAAATAACACCTCTATATTAAATTGTTTTGTTTAAAGAAAATCTAGCATATTTTAGGACCTTTATGAATTTTTAAATTTTTTTGCATTATAACAATTAAGCCTATGTTGACCTATATTCTCATTACTGAAAAAATAATGATAATTTAATTGTATTTTTTGTTAATCCATCATGGTAGTATTTTTTTTTTACTTGCCTTAATTTATGCATTAATATTTGTACATTAAAAGAAATATTAACTAATTGTATGTGATGAAGTATCAAAATATTGTGTTAGAAATTAGAAATTAAACACAAACACAAGAGTTAAACAACTGGTTATATTGTTTATACTTTCAACATGTTGCATTAAATATTTAATTACATATTACAATATATTTCATTACAGCATATTTTTTTACTATGATGACATTTATTTTTAAATAAAAAAACATTATATTAGCTTATTTTATTCATGCAGCAATTCTGTATATTCATGCAGCAATACTGTATTTCTAAATACTAAATACATTTTTCTAAATACTGTATTTAGAAAATTCAACAATGAAACATGACAAAAATTAAATAAACTCAAAAGTTAAGCATGAATACATTTTTTATTTAAAAATGTTGCATTAAGTATTTTATTACAACATTTTTACTGTAATAAAAAATAATTTTAAATAAAAGCCAATCATTAAAATTGGTGCATTATGTATTGTATTTTTCACTGTGCTTAAAAAAAAAAAAATCTGTATTACAGTGATGAGAATCACCTGTGAGAACAAAAATGTAAAAGTTTTTGAGGGAAATAATATCATAATTCAAACATCCTAATAGTCTTAAATATTCCTAGATTTCTTTAAATAAAACTTATTTTTTTTCTATTGGTGTGAAAAGTGTTGTTAATGCCATGTTTTTGTGAGTCACCCTTACATTTGTCAGTTTTTTAAAATAATTATCTTTAAGGTATTATATTTTGTCATGTCACACAATACTGCTGTCACTAAAAAAAAAGATATCCAGCTTCTTCCTTCCCTTCATCTCTACAGAACCTCACTTTGTCTCTGCACACGAGGTGGGCCGCTTCACATACCTCTTTCTGAGAGAGAACGCAGTAGAGCAGGACTGTGGGAAGACGGTCTTCTCTCGTGTGGCCCGTGTGTGTCAGAATGACATTGGTGGTCGTTTCCTGCTGGAAGACACATGGACCACCTTCATGAAGGCTCGACTCAACTGTTCCCGCTCTGGAGATGTTCCCTTCTACTACCATGAACTGCAGAGCACCTTCTACCTCCCTGAGCAAGATCTCATCTATGGAGTCTTCACCACCAACGTGTGAGTGGATCCTTCACGAAGTAGTGAACAGTCACATGGCAGGAATCTCATTAGGCTAGAGCAGGATCTGCAACAAAACAAAAATTTCATTTATTGTCTTGTAAGCGAGTAAACATATATATTAAACATATATGTATATGTATGTATGTATGTATGTATGTATGTATGTGTGTGTATATATGTGTATATATATATATATATATATATATATATAATAAACATATATATATATATATATATATATATATAATAAACATATATATATATATATATATATATATATATATAATAAACATATATATAGATATATAATAAACATATATATATATATATATATATATATATATATATATATATATATATATATATATATATATATATATATATATATATATATATATATATAATAAACATATATATAGATATATAATAAACATATATATATATATATATATATATATATATAAACCAGTCAAAAGTTTGGAGTAATTAAGAATTTTTAATGCTTTTGAAAGAAGTCTCTTCTGCTCATAAAGGCAGCATTTATTTGATCAAAAATACAGTAAAAACAGTAATATTGTGAAATACAGTTTAAAACAACTGTTTTCTATTTGAATATAGTGTAAAATGTAATTGATTGCTGTGATCAAAGCTGAGTTTTCAGCATCATTTCTCCAGTCTTCAGTGTCACATGATCCTTCAGTGATATAATGCCAAGCATATTTATTTTACGTGGATATTGGAACACGAGTGAAGTACAAAGTCTGGTTCAGCCTACATAATAAATCATAGTTTGGCATCCAAATACATCGCAGATATGGAAACATTTGGATTTGTGCCAAATGAGAGGCTACGAGAGCTCAATGTCGGTTTGTGTTTCAGTTTCGCTTTAAATTAATTTGTTTTGGCTTGTCGTTTATATAGCTTCTTATATTTTCCTTGTTCTGTTCTGAGTACCGTTAAATTTAAATGTTTTGTTGTGGAGTGAGGTGAACTAAAATAGCATATAGCTTAGTTAAGTATATAGTTTTTCTAATGTTTGTAAACATTTCGCTTTATTTACCAGTATTTCTGAATGTAATAATAAAATGCAACTTATCTGCTTTTTCTCGCAAAAACTATTTTATTTTATATTTGTAGCATATTTTTAACCATGCAGCAAACATTTTAAAATATTTTTCAAAATACTAAAATGTAACAGTTTTTAAACAGTTTAACCAACTGTATAAATCGGTCAAAATTCTTTCTGTCGGTTAACGCTTAATTGGTTAACCGGTTAATATGAGCGTCCCTAGACGCAACATTTATGAGAGGAGAATATTAAAATAAAACATGCAAGGTGATTTACTAAGGTTTGCGGGAGTCAATTTACTGCTACTTGTGCCATTCAACTTCCAAAAAGAATATCAGAAATCACTTTGTGCTTGATATGGCAGCCTTGGTTGCTAATTTGCTTGGTCATTATGGAAATTATCCGGCTCCATCTGTGTTCTTTAATTTACGCATTGTCAGTAGATCACCAGCAGTACTAATTTGCCCTCTTTAGTAAATCTAGCTCTTAAAATCTTACCGACCCCTAACTTTTGAACACTACTGTTTTTCTATCAAGATTTTCATTTAGAATGTACAGCACCACACCATCTTTCACTTCTTCCTCTCATTCACAGGAACAGCATTGCCGCGTCAGCAGTGTGTGCGTTTAACCTCAGTGCCATCACGCAGGCCTTTAACGGACCCTTTCGCTATCAGGAGAACCCTCGGACCAGTTGGCTTTCCACTCCCAACCCCATCCCAAATTTTCAGGTGAAGGAAATGAACTGCTGCAGCTTCCATTTCAAAGCATTTTACTTTTACCCTGAAGCCAACTCACAATTTTACTCAAGATGTTTGGCACAAAATGCAGTAGTCAGTTCGATTTCGATTTACCGTTTCTCTAATGTGCAGTTCCTCATCACCTATCTCTGGTTCTAACGTCTTCTTTCTCTGTGACAGTGCGGGACAGTAAATGATTCAGGTCCGGGCGGTAATCTTACAGAACGCAGTCTTCAAGACGCCCAGCGGCTCTTCCTCATGAGCGAGGTGGTTCAGCCCATCTCCACGGATCCTCTGGTCATGCAAGACAACATCCGTTTCTCCAGACTGGCTGTGGACATTGTTCAGGGGAGAGACACGCTCTACCATGTAATGTACATCGGCACAGGTCAGAAAGGAAAAGAGTTTAACATTCACACTTTTATCCTCCAATGATGTGCACTGTGGTTCTAATAGTTTTCTTTCATTGACCAATCAGAGTACGGCACCATCATCAAGGCTTTATCCACAACTAATAAGAGTCTGCGTGGATGTTACTTGGAGGAGATGAACATTCTCCCAGAAAACATGCAGGAGCCTATCCTGAACCTGCAGATTCTGCACAGCGATAGGTCGCTTTTTGTGGGACTTCCCAGCAGAGTGCTGAAGATCCCTTTGGAGAGATGCTCCAACTACAGAACCGACATGTGAGTCGCACACATGCACACATCAACTAGGACATGCACTTTAGTCGACTAGGCTTTATGAATAATAGCGGACTAGTTTTCTAAAATGTTTTGAAAGAGCAAAGCTGCATTTATTTGATCAAAAATACAATAATATTGTGAAATATTATTGCAATTTAAAATAACTATTTTCTGTTTATATATGTTAAAATGTAATTTATTCCTGTGATGCAAAGCTGAATTTTCAGAATCATTACTCCGGTCTTCAGTGTCACATGATCCTTCAGAAATCATTCTGATATGCTGATTTGATGCTCAAGAAACATTTCTGATTATTATCAGTGTTGAAAACAACTGTGCTGCTTAATATTTTGTTGTGAAGTATCATATTTTTTTCTAGGATTCTTTGATATATAGAAAGTTTGTAACATTTTAAATGTCTTTACTGCCACTTTTGATCTATTTACTGCATCTTTACTTAAAGCTGCAGTCCGTAACTTTTTTTTGGTTAAAAATGATCCAAAATCATTATTTGAGCAAGTACATAACCAGCCAGTGTTCAAAACTATCGCCTTACTTTAGCCAGATTCACAACGGTTATCTTATAATAATGTTTTCTAATTTGAGTGGTACGGGTAGGTTTTCACGGGAAATTCGAGCATGGCACTGCGTCATTACGTCATGTCTGTAAACATAAAGAAGTTATCCCAGCTAGTAGGCTATCGCACGTGAGGATCCTGCAGGTGGTGGATCATTTATAGCCTTTTCTCACAGCAGCTCGAATAATTAAATGTATCATTTTGATGGCGGATTGTAATCCAGAAAGGATTATATGTTTATGAAACACATGTGAATGAAATTAAATTATATTCCAGTTTTAAATGTGCTTCTGATTACAGATAGCCTGGGATTACACAAGATTTGGATTTTAAAGAAAACCAGTTCGAAGGGAGCATAATTTGCTTTTTTGGGTTAGAAGAATTTCTTAATATGAAATTCGAATGGCATGACAATTAGATTAGACTGTACAGAAATTGAAATCTACACGTTAATACACACTATACTCATAGTCACGCAATGCTGATGTTGTTAACATTAATAATTTGAGAACAAAGTATAACTAATAATTTGCACGGTTTGATGTGATATGAGCTAACCGATCGTTAGATATAATCACCATTGGTAGCGTGATTTATTGTAATGCTTTTTTCCTCAGTTGGTCAGAACAAACGTGGCAGACTTGTTACTTACTTGTTCAGATGAAAATATACGGTGAAAATTCTTATTTGGGTCATATATTCCAAGTCGTAGGCTAGAATCTGTGATTGCAAAGTACAGTAAACATCCACACCGGTGTGTGACTGGCTGCCACACATTCACCTCAAAACATTAGATTCATCCACGCTGGAGCCGTGCCAGAGGACATCCCACGCAAGCAAGATAATTAAGCAAGTAACTGCAATTCCAGGTTTTCAAACAGAGATGGCGACAAAGAGGTAAAACTTATGGACTGCAGCTTTAATAAAAGTAATAACTTCTTTTTTTTAAAAATCACACTGACCCTAAACTTTTGAATGGTGGTGCATTTTCACAGAAATTACCTGATTGAACCAGATTTACCAAAAGTATAGTAGATTTTTAAAAAGTGGTAGCAAGTGACTTTGGTGCTGAATGCAATAAGATTTTCAACTTCTGTGAATAGAACACCTGTAAATTGTCCAACATATATCCAAAATATATAATGCATGTGTCACTACTCAAAGAAAACGACTGCATTTACATTACAGTTGTAATTAGTTCTCAGAGATCGGAATATGGTTATTTGGTGTTCAGGAAATGTTTATTATTATTGTCAATGTTGCTGCTTAATATATTTGTGGTAAATGTGACACGGTTTTCTCAGAATTCTTTGATGAATCAAAAGTTTCTTTAATGTTACTTTTGATCAATTTAATCAATTAAAGCTTCAGCAAACTTCTTCATCCTTGCTGAAGAAGCTGATATTCATTTCTTGAAAAAAAAATCATACTGACCCTAAACCTTTGAAAGGTAGTGTAGTTTCACAGAAATTACCTTGTACCAGATTCCTGAGAAGTATAGTAGGCTAATAAAAGACTGAAAAAATGGCAGAGAAAAAATGATTTCTTTGGTCCTCAGTGCAGCAAGATTTTCGATGCCCACATCTTGAAGAATAATTGTGTCAGACTCATTGACAACAGACTCCTGAGGTCAGAGCGTCCTAACCATGAACAGGACTGAACTGTCACATTCACATTGTATCAGTACAGAGCTCCTGAAGCCTCAAAATATCCGGATCCCGTTTGCCATGATTTTGACAGTGAGTACCTATTCACACATGATAGTGAAATGCACAGTTGCTATTAAATTACAGCAAAGGCTGATTACAGCACATGTCCTTCCAAGCTGCTAATGCCCTTGGAGTCAGACAGGAAATGAAGCTCAAGGAGATGAAGTGAATGACAGTACTTATGAGCAGTCACAGATATTATTATCTCATAAATCCTCCGCCACTGGCTGAGAGGCGGACGAATGATGAACTAGGTCATTTTAAAAAAATCGCTGCATCGTGTTCTCCACCGCTGCTATGAATAGAACACCTATAAATTGTCGAACGTCATTAAAAATATATAATGCATGCGTCACTTCTCGTAGGAAGCGACTGCATTTACATCCGAGATGTACTGTACTGTATTTGAGATGATCTCAAATTCATAAAATAATGGCCTCCAAATGGATGAATTGGGCTTCAGAGCTGGATTTGTAAGAGCTTTGTGCAATTTCGTTCCCTAATATGTGGTAAATTGAGTTATAAAATCAAGCAAAAATATTTCTTTTGGATCTGCTAAACGCCTTTGTGAGCTCCACATAACACCATATTTAAAATACACCATATAATAGAGATGTTTGCAGCATGTCACATCAGAAGAGGTTTTCCATGTGATCTGTCAGTTTAGAGGCACATATGTGCTTATGATTCGAGGTTGTTGGTAATTACTTTAGAGGTAGGAGAGGGTCTTTATGTGAGGAACGCGATCCTCAGACTCTCTTCCTGACTTCCTGCCGCAGATGTTGCACAAACACTCGGAGCTACACGAGGCGGACACGTTTGATGTTAGAAGCTGTTATGGGATGTGATGGAACTGTGTTTGTGAAGCCGCTCAGTGTTGCCACATGCCAGTGCAATGGAAAGAAGTCATTTCATTACATATTCTCCCCCACGCACACGTACACCCAGGTGGCAAAAGGTCAGATCTCACAAGATGTTGCAAATAACTAATTATTTTATACCAGTTCTTATCTATAGAGTTTGATTGACCTGCAAGTGTTTAGTCATGTCATTATAATTTTATATAACTTTTAATGTATGTAAATTTATTCTCTTTATGCATCTCTAGCACATTTGCAGTTTTCTAATGTTGCCAGTGTTTATTAAACTGATGTTTAGTTGTTAGTGGGATGCTGAGACACATTGTTGTATTTGATTTGGTAGTAAAATATAAGTGTATACACTACTGTTTAGAAGTTTGGGGTCGGCTTAATGTTGTGAAATATTATTGTCATTTAAAATAGCTATTTTCTATTTTAATATATTTTAAAATGTAATTTATTCCTGTGATGCAAAGCTGAATTTTCAGCATCATTACTCCAGTCTAAAGAAACATTTCTGATTATTATGTTAGTTGAAAACAGCTTTGCTGGTTAATACTTTTGTGGAAACCAGGATGCTTTGTTTTTCAGGATTATTTGATTAATAGGAAGTTTGAGAAAACAGCATTTATTTGTCACAGAAGTCTTTGGTAACATTATTTATAAATGTCTTAACTGTAACTGTTAATCCTAATTAGTCCTTAATTTTGTTCCAAAAAAAAAAAAAAAAACCCAAAGGCCCCAAACTTATGAACACTGGTTAATATTTGATTGTATTGCATGTGCTTGTAATTTACTGGTAATTTGCATTGTTTGCTTTTTCATACTTTGTCCTTCTTAAGAATGACACATCATTAAAATACTGAAACATGCTCTTGAATTAATCGCACAGTCTCACTCCACTGAACCCAAAGGACACAAGAAGAAAATGATAAGTCTTTTAGCTCTAATAAATCACCAGAGGTGTTGTCAGATGTTGTTTATCTCCCAGAGCAGGATTTGAGGTTTATTGTGTCTTCTCTGTAGTTACTGTAACAGTCTGATCAGATGCTTAGATTATATTTACACTTAAGCTCAGTCTCTGATCTCAATATAATAAATCTAAGTGATGTGTAGATTATAGACAAAATTTGCAAAACATTCCCTTGAGATTTAGTAATCAGTGTGAGAAGGATGGTATTAGTTTTAATAATATTTATTGCACTGAGATTTATTCTTCAGTTATTAAGCTCTGCAACATCCTGTAGAATTCAGTTGCAGCCCAATCTCTCCTCTCCTTTTTCTGTTTTGTCATTTAAGAAGTTCTGATGAGCAGACGGGACACTTTTTATGGTGTTATTTATTTAGACCTTGTCATTGATGTGTGATTTTGTAATCGTAGGGATTGTCTGGGTGCCAGAGATCCGTACTGTGGCTGGGACCGGAAACAGAAGCGCTGTACGACGATTGAGGACAGTTCCAACATGAGCCAGTGGAGCCAAGACATCATAAAGTGCCCTGTAAGACACACTTTCAGACAATATCATCACACATAAAATAAAAATCACAAATTCCATCTCTTTATTATCTCAGGTGTTTCTTCAACACAGACGTGAGATTAAATAGAGAGTAAATGGAGATTTTTGATTAAGTCTCCTGTAATTTCGATTATTATCTTTAGCAAAAGACCCTCTCGTCTGTTCTTTTCTGTATTCTATTTTATTATTGTCTATACTAATATATCATTTTCTGTACTGTTCTGTTCTATTCTTATATTATGTTATATTCTACTCTGCTTTGGTATATTCTGTTTTCCATTCTGTATTCATTTATTTTCTATACTAATCTATCATTTTCAATTCAATTCTATTCTATTCTATTCTGTCGTTCTGTACCGTATGCTTGTATTCTGTTCTGTTGTATTCCATTCTGTTCTGTTCTATTCTCTTCTAAATTCTGTTCTATTCTATGCACTGCTATTATTTTTTTGTTCTGTTCTATTCTGTACACTGGTGTTATTTTTGTTCTGTTCTATTCTATGTTCTTTTATTTTTTGTTTTGTATTCTGTGTGATTCTGTTCTGTTTTATTCTACTATATTCTGTTCTATTTTGTATGCTTCTATTCTTTTCTGTTCTGTATTCTATTTTGTTCTTTTTTTATACTAATATATAATTTTCTGTTCTCCTGTTCTGTTCTGTTCTGTTCTATTGTTATATTCTGTTATATTCTATTCTGCTTTATATTTGGATTTCTATTCTGTATTCATTTATTTTCTATACTAATCTATAATTTTCTGTTCTATTCTATATAGAATCTGTATGCTTGTATTCTGTTCTGATTTGTTTTATGTTTGTTATGTTTTATTCTGTTCTATTCTGCACAACTCTATTCTGTTCTATTCTATTCTGTATTCTGTTCTGTTCTATTACATTTTGCTCGGTTTTATATTCTGTTCTATTCTGTATGATGCTATTTTCCGTTCTTTTCTATTTGATATGCTTCTGTTCTGTTCTCTTCTATTCTGTTATTTTCTATACACTTCTATTCTTTTCTATTCTGTTCTATTCTCTTCTGTTCTACACACTTCAATCTATTTCTGTTCTATTTTATTCTGTTCCATATTCTGTTTTATTCTATCATGTTTATTCTGTTATACTCTACATTGCGCTACTCTATTCTATATCATTTTCTTTGAGTACACCAAAAATCTCCTATGATTTTTTTGAGCTGGTCGTGAAGAATCAAATTTCTGATGAAGAACCTTGAAACAGAGCTTGACGGCTGACCCAACTGATCCGAACCCTTCATCTGACAATGTCAATTACACGCTGGTGTTCTGCACGATGGTTGGCCAATGTCACTCCTGTTCCCTCTTGACACTTCATTAGGTCCATAATTAGACATCACAAATTTCCTATTATCTCTGATGGTTGATATCCTCCGAGGAGCAATAATAAACAAACCTCATTTTCTACAACGTTGTGGAAGATTTGGCTTTGTCCCAAGTTGCATACTAATATTATGCATTAAAAATACTTGCTATTATGCTAATGTGAAAAAAACAGTTGTTTCCATAGTAATAGCTTTAATTTGAGACAGTGAGTAAGAGTGCTTTTCTCAAACGTTTGCAGAATGTATTGGTTCCATAGTTATGGTGTAAATCAACACTAAGTTACAACATGCACAGTATGCACTACTAAATATTTGTGATTTGCATCATTAAACATTAACCATATAAACAAAATATGTACAGAAGATTCTAGTCAGAATTAACATGGGATAAATAGTGGACTGATTGGATTGCATTGGAGTTCATGTTTTGCACAAAAGACTTTCTTTTACTATTATATAATGATGTTGACATTTACATTTTAAGAGAAAGAACATTATGTGAATGTGGGTGTTGTGCTGCTACTGTCTCAATAAATCATTTGGGTAACACTTTATTTTAGGGTCTCTTAACTAGTTGCTTATTAGCATGCATATTACTAGAATATTAGCTATTTATTAGTACTAATTAAGCACATATTAATGCCTTATTCTACATGACATTATTCTACATCCCTAATCCTACCCAACACCTAAACTTAACAACTACCTTACTAACTATTAATGAGCAGCAAATTAGGAATTTATTGAGGGGAAAGTCGTAGTTAATAGTGAATGAGTGTTCCCTATTCTAAAGTGTTACCATCATTTGTCCACTGCACTTTTACGTGTAACCTGTAAGAGCTGTTACTGTATTATATTTAGTTATGGTAACATTTTACAGTAAGGTTCTATTCATTAATATTAGTATTTATATTATTAATGTTAATGTATTTAGTATCATGAGTTAAAAATTGTCTATTTTTACAGTATTTTATCTTTATAAATATTAATTTATAAATGTACTGTTGTTCATTTTTATTTTATAATGCAACATTTATTTATACATAATGCAAACATTAACATTAACCAAGATAATTTCTGTTTGTTATGTTAATTAATGCAAACTTTTGCAACCTTATTTAGTGCCCTGATTCATTTTATATACAGTTCCTGAATATTACTTACATATTTAAATATGCTATTTATGACTATTTATTTAACTTATTTGTGTCTCATTGGGAATACAATTTATTACTGCTGCTACATAAAATAAAAACAAAAAAGCTGAAACAACATCCAGCTGAACTAAAATCCAAAGTTTTTTTAGACTGTTTATTAGGGATGTAACGATATCAAAATCTCATGATACGATAATATTGCACATGAAGTCCACGATACAATATTTAATGCGATATTTAAAAAAAAAAAAAAGACAAATGAAGAAGTGTTTACAGTTTTAAAGGCTGCATGTTGGATCAATAATAGTAAACATCATGTGACTACAAATTACTTGGAAAACTGTGGAAAACTTACGACAAATTTACAAATGAAGTACCAAGTTAACTACAAACTAACTAATAGTTATTGCCCTGCTTCCACAGCAGAACTGATGATTTCTTGAGCTTCCTCATTGATAGGCTGAAGTTGAGTATCTGAGCCGCAGGGGCATCAGAGGAAGCTGAAGGGGGGTGTTATTATATGAATTCATAGAAGGGCAAACTGATAAGCATTACATTAACAATTTTTGTCATGCATCAGGGAAAAACCCTCAGTTGACCTTTTTTGATTATACCGTTGAAGTACAGTGAAAGTTGATGCAGGTCTCGAAATTTCTTTTGCTATTAATTTTAATAACATTTGAGCGCTTCTGTGGTCTGAACTGCTGGATGAATGAAACTGAGTTCTGGTCAGTTGTTACTAATCCAGACTCACAGTAGATGTTGATATTCACTTCAATGGGCACGTCGCACACCTGCTCCCTGAAGATTACCCATGCATGGAGATGAATTTGAGACGGTTTTTATCCTGTGCATTACATGAACCACCTTCTACTGCAGACTGACACATGGGAGAAACATTGAATGTATTTTACATGCTCTTTACATCACTGCTGTTGGCTAAATTGCTTTGAAAAATGAGATTATGTGGAGACTTTGATAACTGCAGAAAAATGCAGGTTCAACTCTCAAATTGTGACTTTTGATTACAAGATTTTGTCTTCAATTAAGGCATGAATACAGTTTTGATCTTTTAATCATATAGGTGAAATCTGTAATTTCTGTGCCACATGCATCATCAAATGAAATTGCAAAAGTAATGGCTGTTTTCAAGAAGGTTTCCCTTGTCACACTTTATTTTAAGGTCCAATTCTCGCTATTAACAAACCATTAACTATGACTTTTGCCTCAATAAACTTCTAATTTGCTGCTGATTAATAATTAGTAAGGTAGTTGTTAAGTTTAGCTATTGGGTGGGATTAGGGATGTAGAATATGGTCATGCAGAATATGTGCTTTATAAGCACTAATAAACAGCCAATATGTTCAAAATAGGCATGCTAATAAGCAAGTTGTTAATACTGAGAGTTGGTCCCTATACTAAAGTGTTACCTTTTCCCTTATTTTATTGGTCAGTTAAGCAGATAGTTCGCCCCAAACTTATATCATTCATTGAGCCTATTTTGCTATGGTTACACCATAACATTTCTTAAAAATCATTGGGTTTATAAAAACCAAAACTGGTAGCAAAGATAAGACTAAGGGGTCACACTTTATTCTAAGGACCAATCCTCACTACTAACTAACTTTAACGATGACTTTTGCCTCAATAAACTCCTAATTTGCTGTATTACTAACAATTAAATTAGTAATAGAGCAAATTAGGAGTTTATTTATTTGTTAAGTTTAGGTATGGCTTAGGATTAAGGGGTCAAAAATATGGTCATGTGGAATAACACATTAAATGTGCTTTATAAGTACTAATAAACAGCCAATATGCCAGTAATATGCATGCTAATAAACAAATAGTTTATTAACTAGTTAACAGTGAGAATTGGTCCTTAAAATAAAGTGTTACCTACTGAAGTTATTTAGAAAAGGAAGTTAAAATCTGTACACTAAGAGGTTTATTCTGAATTAAGTTTGAAAACAAGTACAAAGACTTTCCATGCAAACCTTAAATCTGTACTTAAAACATGCCTTGTTTGCATTTACATTTATAGGAGCGTAACCTCACCCAGCACGGTGGATTTGGCCAGTGGTCACCATGGCAGGCTTGTAACCATGACGACGGAGGTGAAGGCACTAGCACATGTCAGTGTCGCACTCGGGCCTGTGATAACCCTCGACCCCAGTGTGGAGGGGTGAAGTGTGTCGGGGCCAACATCGAGGTGGCCAACTGCTCCAGGTCTGTGTTGCCAACTAATTTTCAGGGAAAGTTGCTAAAGGAAGGTCGATTTGTTGCTAAAAGTTGCTAAATGACGTTGTGATGTCATTGCGCGATGACGTCATTACGTAATCACGATGCAAAATTGTGTCACTACATCAAATCTCAGTCAAAAATGTTAATTTAGATTTGTTCATAAAATAATATAAATGCTAATATAATATTAAAATATAACTAGTTTAAATACAAAATTTAATTGTTCAATAATTCAGTGAATTAATAAACTTACACATTTTTGTACGATTACAATTTAAATTTTACATTTTTATTAGCTAGTAAACTAGTAAAACTACACATTCTGAACAATTTTAGTTTTAATCAGTGTATTAGTAGTTAGTTAGTATGCTACACTAAGAAAAGTCTGTAAAAATAGGGCACAGTCTACTATGTTAATATGAAGGAATTTTCCTTATTGATTTTTCACAGGTTTTTTACCTGCATTTTAAATTACGTATTGTATTTTGTGTTTTCGGGTTACAGGGTTAGAACGGATAATGGATAACGAGTAACGGATAATATCCTGGAAAATTACTATATAATACCTTTTCCATTTTTTTAGGTATTTTTCTTACAGTGTACTAACTGATTAACAATCGCAGGTACAAGATACTAACAAGGTGTATCATAAATGAACAATGATTCCATTCTTCAATTATTATTATGATTATTAAATTTAACAATTGCAAATAGCAGCTAACTTAGTTCACGTGTTGTGTGTACTGCTAGGCATCTTTAATTTCCTCTTTTTGTGTAATTTAGATGGAAAATGCATGCCTTTTTATTGTTTGAGTCATTTATCAAAAGTTGCTAAAAGTTGCCAAATAAATATAAAAAAATAGCTAAACTTGTTGCTAGGTGCTTTTGGAAGAAAAAGTTGCTAGGGTAGTCTGAAAAGTTGCTAAATTTAGCAACAAAATTGCTAAGTTGGCAACACTGCTCCAGGTACACTTACCTTACTAACCCTTATGCTTGTTAAAGTAAGCTAACCATGCTTGTTAAAGTTCAAATATACAAAACCCTATAAAAGTAGTTCATTTGACTTGTGTGCGATATTCCAGTCACGTGATAGCTTTGTGTGAGGAACAAGCTGTTATTAATGTCACTGACAATTTTCACTTCTGATGTAGCTCTCAGATCCCATTCGCACCCTGCATATAAACTTTCCAAATTGTGATTGGTTACTAGATACATGAGAACCAAGTCATTGTGCTTCATTGATAACAAAACTTATCTTGACGAGCCATATTTGTATATATGTGAGCACATAAAGTATTGTTCTGTGGGGTTGGTTTCATTTTTAAAATGTTCTTTGAAAGAAGTATCTTATGCTCACCAAGGCTGCATTTATTTGAGTAAAATATTTGGATATATTGTAAAATGTAATTTATTCCTGTGGTCAAAGCTGAATTTTCAGCATCATTACTCCAGTTTTTAGTGTCACATAATCCTTCAGAAATCATTATAATATGTTGATTTGCTGCTTAAGAAACATTTATTATCAGTTGTTGCTTTTTATACTACATTATCAATTATTATTATCTTACTATTTTGCGGTTTGCATAAAAACATAATATTTCGACAATTATTTTTTTCAGGATTGTTTTATAAATATAAAGTTCCAAAGAACAGCTATTTTATGAAATAGAAATCTTTTGTAACATCATAGATGTCTTTACTGTCACTTTTGATCAATTTAATGCATCACTAATGAATAAAAGTATATTCATTACTGATGCATTAGTGATGCATTACTAACGCAACATCCCCCCCCCCCAATGAAAGTTGTTCTTCACACAAAACACTGTCTTGGAAAAGTTGAAGTATACAGTTGCATACGTCTTATGGATATAATGGTGCATCTAATTTTTCAAGTTTGACAGCATCCACTTATTCACTGTCAATCCAAAGGGAATGAAAGCTCACATGGGTTTTGTAGGAGTAAGAGAGTGAATAAATGATTTTGTTTTTGGATGAACTAGGACTTTATAATCTGGGACTCCCCATACTGAAGTGGCAGGTGTAAACAGTGCGGCTAGACTGATATATGAGAGCCAGAGAGATCAGCCTGAAGTCTTCAATCACAGCCAATCAAAGTGTCAAAGCAAATAAAAGTGTGACGCTTTTATTCCGTCTGATTCAGCTCTTCCGTGAGAGAAAGGCACCACCCAACGCTAACAGCTGCAGAGAGCGAGGCCTTGACTCCATCAATCCTGAACTCTGATACAGACGTGCCGCGTGTAACGCGCGGCTTTATTCATTAACTGCAAGTGGCTGACGCAGCGTTTGTGGTGGAGCAGATCCTTCTTTGCATGTCCCATTATCCTGCAGTCACTGAATGAATGTTCCAATTATTTCTTCACCTAGAGAGCTTGTTTAAACACACACATCACCGGGTCTGGGTGCGAGAATCTAACAGGACGCAATGTTTCAGTATAACACCAGAAGAGCAGCTGTGGCAGATCTATAATAGATGAGTAATGAGCTGCTAATACATCTTTGTCAGAAAGCTACTGTTAAGTTTAATAAAACTGATGTTACCTGTCAGGCCCTAAAGTTGTGATCACAATCCTGTGCAGTCATTATCGGGCCCTTAGAAGGAGTCACGTGACTCCAGAGTCTGTCCTTGTTATTAAAGGGGTAATATATTTTTTGATATCTTTGAAATAAATACTCTAACTTTGCAAACGTTGCAACAGTGAAAAGCTCCCAGTCCCTCATGTGCCTGCTCTACTCTTCATATTGTTTAAAACCTGTATGACAGGTCTAAAGTCAGAAGAGTGCAGTAAGTATCAGTGGAGTTATTGTTAACTTAAACTAAATCTATGAAAAATAATTTTGCAATTGAAATAAAGCTACAAAATATAAATATTACATGGAAATCTGCCTGGGCAACTAAATAAAAGAAGTTTAAATTGAAGTCAGTGTTATTATAGTTAAACTAAAACTGAAACTAAAATTAAATATACATACATATATATATATATATATATATATATATATATATATATATATATATAACACTAATATGACAAAAACAACAAAATTACTAAACTTTAAAATTAAATTGAAAAATATAAAAATAAAACACTGATTCAAAATATATATAAAACAACTTTAATTGTATCTCAATGATTTAGTACTGAAGTACTAAAAAACTAAAATTGAAATAAAAGTACATTTAAGCTGTATATTAAACACAAAATAAATAAAGCACTTGACAAAATTCCTGAAACTTAATCAAATTAATTTTAAATATAAAAATAAAAGAAATTCTAAAAATACTGATAAAAAACTGATAAAATGTCAAAAGCACATAACAAAATTACTGAAACTTTAACTAAATTAAATTGTAAATATAAAAATAAAAGCTAATTCAAAATATTAATAAACACTATAGTAGTATAGAAAAAATACATTGAAAAGTGTGTGAAAAGTATTTTGTTTCTACACAAGGAAGAAGTCAAGCATCACTTACAATTTCTTCTCAAAAATCTAGTTAGCTGAACGATCATTCTGATGTCGTCATGACATCACAGCCCCGATCACATTATCACATGACCGCCCACATTTACATATCAACACCTAAACAATATTTAGCAGCTGCAGTGATGAATGATAGTTTAAACTACCATTGGTACACAGAGGCTAGCCAATCATCATAAGGTAGGTCATTTACATATAGACGTCTTATAGAAGTCTATTTTATTTAAAAGGACAGAGAGAAGGTGGAAAATAGTCATGAAACAAGTTACTACTGTGGTTTTAGTCCAAGAAAGATTAACAAACATTATACAATTACAAAAAGTGACAAATATGGCCTCTTTAATGTACTACTGACAGCCTACCAGCCTGTTATTGTATGGTATCCATGCTAAGTCCTGCTTCTGTTTGTTCAGGAATGGAGGCTGGACTCCCTGGTCGTCCTGGGCTGAGTGCAGCACCAGCTGTGGCATTGGATTTGAGGTCCGTCAGCGATCCTGCAACAACCCAGCACCCCGACACGGAGGACGCGTATGTGTGGGTCAGGCACGAGAGGAGAGGTGAGATGAGAGGAAAAATGGACCACAGGCTGTGCTTTGTAGTTCTGATTCGATTTGATATATTTAATTCATAAAAAAACCTCTTAAGATTCATTCGTTCAGGACTCAGACGCTATTAATTCACTTCAAAAACTGAATCATAAGGGTCAAGTCTTTAGGAATCAGTTGGACTCCTCTAGCTTTGCTTTATGGTTTTGATTCACTAAAAGAGCCAGCTCATAAGAGTCATTTGTTTCATTGTTTAACTAAACTGAACTGAATCATAAGCGTGTGTTTATTTGAGCTGACTGGAAGATGATTTGGCTTCATTTGTGTGTGTGATTCAGATTGTGTAATGAAAAGAATCCGTGTCCTGTTCCGGTGTCCTGGGTCTCCTGGAGCGCTTGGTCCAAATGTAGTGTTGCCTGCGGTGGTGGAGTCCAATCCCGCGTTCGGACCTGCGAGAACGGAAACACGTGTCCTGGTTGCCCTCTGGTAGGATCTTAAACTGGTCATAAAAAATAAAAACCCCTAATATCAGAAAAAGATGTGAGAACTATGTGTGTTACTGTATCCAGGAGTATAAGGCGTGTAATTTGGACGCGTGTGCTGAAGTGAGGCGGACCACCCCGTGGACACCCTGGTACCCTGTTAATGTGACTCAGATGGGGGCGAGACAGGAGCAAAGGGTCAGGTACACCTGCAGGGCTCTCCTCGCTGACCCTCACGACCTTCAGCTCGGCAAACGCAAGATAGAGACTCGCCTCTGTCCCACCATTGACGGAGCTGCTGCCTGCGAGACTGACGGTACACACACAGCCTCAGAGACACATACTCAAATATGCACACATCCTGTTAGATAGGGTGGCACGATTTGGAGAAACAATCTAATTGCTGTTTTTCTGGTAAAAATTGTGATTAAAATGTGATTTAAAAAAAAAAAAGAGCTCTATGTTTGCTATGCTTATTTGTAGGTACAAGTTGACCTTAAATGTGATCATATATCAATATATTAAAAATAAAGTAAAAATGATAATGATAATGATAATAATGATCTTTTTGTTTACTTTTATTTAGTAATTATTATTATTATTATTATTATTGTTAACAAATAAAATATTAATCAAAATAAGAATTGAATTATTATTATTATTATTAATAATAATAATAATAATAATAATTATTATTATTATTATTATTATTATTATTATTATTATTATTATTATTATTAAATATAAATACTAAACAAAATATACCACATTTTTCATTTAGTAGTAGTATTTGTAGTAATACTAATACTACTACTAATACTACTACTACTACTGCTAATAATAATTATTATTATTATTTTTACTAAAAATATTAATAATAAAAAATTACTAAAAATATAAACCAAAATAAGAATTATTATTATTAGTAGTAGTACATTAATATTTCTGTTTTTATTTAATTATATTAATGTTGTTGTTGTTGTTGTTGTTGTTAAAAAATTTAAACAAAATCGGAAATATTACTGTTGTAATATTTCCCTGTAAAATAAAAAAAATAGTATTTAAGAAAAATAATAAAAAAAATAATTGTATTTTACAGTATAACTGTAGAATTTACAATACTAATCTTTATGGCTGGTTTAATTTCTTAATTTTCTAATGTTAAACCATCAAACTTTTATTTTGACGGAAAGTTGCAGGGAGCCTGTAAAGCTTCACTTTTGTTGACAGCAGCCGGTTTATAAGCGCTTCTCATTATTTGTATGGGTAGATGGTAGCCGCGTGTTGCATTCCTAAATGCAGGTTAGATAAGTGACCCCAACTCAGATCAGATGCAGAGACAGAGTTTGTTTGGAGCAACATTTACATGTGAACCGAGCCACTCTGAAATGCTGAAATCACTGTATCATGAGCTGCTCATGTATAAATAAACACAGTGCCGCTGTTCACTTTAAAACACACCTCACATGTATTTATTTAAATCGCAGCCTTTATAATTGCACTAATAAATATTGCGATTCAGATTAATTGCGCAGCCCTACTATATGCACACTTTTATATTTGTATAGGTCTAGTTGAGGACTTGTTGAGAATGGGTCGACCTGTGGCACGAGTGCAAGGAGCCGCCTGGTCATCATGGGAAACTTGGTCTGCGTGTTCCAAAGAGTGCTCTAAAGGTTTCCGCACTCGCAAGCGCTCCTGCACCACACCGGACGGCAAGAGCACGCCGTTCGCCTGCAGCGGAGCGCCAGTCGAGTATCAGGACTGCAACACTCAGCCGTGCCCAGGTCTGAGAGAGCCTTGTATCCTCTTAAATAGTTAATGGAGTAGTGTAATAACTGGTGTTGTTTTTCAGTGAAGGGGGCATGGTCATGCTGGTCTTCCTGGTCTCAGTGTTCTACTTCCTGTGGCGGCGGTCACTACCAGCGCTCCCGTTCATGCTCTAACCCTTCTCCTGCTCATTCTGGAGACATCTGCATCGGCCTGCACACGGAGGAAGCGCTCTGTAACACACACGAGTGTGAAGGTGAGAAAATCGCATAATTGCAGCATTAAAAGAATATTATTTTTTTATTCTTCATTTAATTTCGTTTAGTACTTTTAATTTGGAAACGAAAAAAAGTTGTAATAATAAAACAACAACACCTAACAGCATAACAAATGTAGCATATTTCATTGGTTTATTTAATGTTATATTTTTGCTACTGACAAAACCCCTAATGTGCATCTGTGTTTGGTTCAATAAAAAGAACCGGATCATAAGAATCATTCAGTCGGGAATTGATTGAACTGTACAAGTTTTTTGTATGTGATTGATTCACAAAAAAGAAATGGTTCATAAAAGTGATTCATTCTGGAATTGGTTGAATTACACCAGTTGTACTGTATGTGTTTGATTCATTAAGAATAACTGGCTCATAATACTCATTTGGCTCATTCACTCGAGAATTGGTTGGTCTGAACTAGTTGTACTGTATGTGTTTGATTCACTTAAAAGAACTGGTTCATAAGAGTAATTTGTTCGGGAATCAGTTGGACTGTACCAGTCATTTATTCAGTCATTTGTTTGGGAATTATTCTAAATGTTTTTAATTCACTAAGAGAACTAAAAGAGTGTTTTTTTCAGGAAACAATTGGACTACATTGGCTGTGCTTAATGGTTTTGATTCACTAAAAAGAATCAACATTCATGAGTCATTTGTTCAGGAGACTAACCATAATGGTTCATCTTTTGAATTACTACAAACAGAACAGCTTATAAAAGTCATTCATTAGGGAATCACAGTACATAATACGCTATACACAATACACTAGTTGCGTGGTATGTTTTTGATTCACTGAAAATAACCGATTCATTTGATTGTGACTCAGTTGGACTACACTGCTGCAGAAATCACCCACTTCCCCTTTAAATACTCTGCATGACTGTTCATGATGACTAAAGATAACACAATTGTGAACTGTTCTGTTTATCTTTCTCACCTGTGTCAGGTGGGTGGGGGGCGTGGTCAGAGTGGGCGGAGTGTAACGAGGAGGGGCTGCAGCTCCGGATTCGTACATGTGAAATAAGCTCCGCCTCTTGTCAAGGAAACTCCACAGATCAGAGACAGTGTCGGCCCAATGAGAGCGCAGGTGAGTACCTTTCCCTCTTTTTGTTTGTTTCTTTCTGGCATCTCAGACTACAGTATTGTTTCACATTTTCATTTTCTTAATTCTAGTGCTGTCAAAGGGACAGAAGAGGAGAACAAACTGTGGAGGTAAATCTTACATCATCCACCAGCATTCGGGTTCTGATGTGTCTAATGATCCTAGTGTAACATTTCTTTCTGTTTTGGTCTCCTACAGGGTTTTCTCTGTTCCATTTGGTGCTGACTGGAGCGTGCTGTTTTCTGGGAGCCGTTTTGTTGTCAGTCCTGGTGTATGTGTACTGTCAGAGACTCCGCAAACCCCCTCAAGAATCCGCAGTTATCCATCCCAGCACCCCCAACCACCTACACTATAAAGAGAACAGCTGTGCGCCCAAGAACGACTTATACACACCCATGGAGTTCAAGGTATCCCATCATGCCACAGTGTTCTCTCTATATTACTCTTGAGCAGTGGTCCTTAACTGGTGGATTGTAACTGCAATACAGATTAGTGCAGATAATAAAATCCACTTAATCATATAATCATGTATTGTTATTATAGAGAAATAAATAGAATTTAACTTTTTTTTTAAGGGAAGGAGAAAATGATTCCTATAAATCAAGAAACCAGAATAGTCATTATTAATTGTGTATTTTGTTTGGATTAGACAGTTCATGATTATATTA
The DNA here is from genome assembly GCA_039654775.1 of Spinibarbus caldwelli. Taxonomy (NCBI): domain Eukaryota; kingdom Metazoa; phylum Chordata; class Actinopteri; order Cypriniformes; family Cyprinidae; genus Spinibarbus; species Spinibarbus caldwelli. The sequence goes on from CM077236.1 coordinate 4,315,586, forward strand.
TAAATATATTATTATATTATAAATATATTATAAATAATAATATAAATATATGTTTCAATAAAAATTCTATTCTATTATTAATATATAATTAATATATATTATTCTGTTATATATAATATATTATTAACATAATATGTGAATTAATATATTATTTAATTAATTATAATGTTTGATTTAAAATATTAGTAGTAGTAGTAGTTCACATTTGTTTAATAAATAATTCTAGGCTGTTGAGAATGACAATGCTCCCTAATGTTTGATTTAAAAAACGTTATTATATTTGTTATTTTATAAAAATAGTTATAAAATTAAAAAAATATATATAATATTATATTGTCATAAAACATTATATTGTTATATTTTTAAATAATCTAATATTTTTTATATTATAGTGTAATTTTTTTTATTTAATAATTATAATAATTATTATTATTATTTACTTTTGTTCACTAAGTTGGGCTCACTTGACATCTGATGTGAAATCAGGGTCTGAAGCAGTTGAGAATCACGACTTTCTCTAATCTGTCTCAAAGGAATCCGTCTTTTCTGTCATTCCTCATTTTCCGGTTCCCTCTTTTCCCTCAGAGCGTTGACATCACAGGACCGCTGCAGCATGATGCAAAACATGCTGTGGCCTTTGAAATATTGAAGAGACTTTCGACATCTTGTGTGCTCACTTTCTGTGCTTTCTCTCTGTTCCCCGCAGACTCTGAATAAGAATAACCTGCTTCCGCCAGATGAAAGCTGCAACTTCTTCCCATCAGCTTTACCGCAGACCAACGTCTACGCCACCACATATTACCCGTCTCCTCTGGGCAAATACGACTTCCCTTCCATGGATTCACCCTGCAGCTACATGCACAGCTGATGCACAGACACACATCTCATGCTTTCTTAGGGCTGTGTGACCATGGTTACGCACCCTCATCCGTCCATGCAGATGCATTGGAAAATGCATGGATCCACAGGAAGGCTGAGCGCATAATCTGCAACGATGCAGGAAAATGCAAAGGAGTGATGTTCGGATAAGATGGGCCCATGTAGTTTTCTTGTAGCATTTCCTTTCCTAAATGTCATCACGGGTTCAACTGATCACATGCGTCATAATAACTACAGACTGACACTCACAAAGCATGCACACTTCTTACAATGCAAAGGAGCAAGAGGAATTCTGGGATCAAGTTTAAAACTGAATTGTGACGTACTACTTTATGTGCTGGCGTCTTTGTGTTGTATTTCATAATCGAAAAACTGCAACGCAGAGCTCACTTTGAGTCGTAAAGCATGAAGGCTTCCAGACAGCTGTGACGTCTCACAGTAAGCCTGAACATCTGTTTCCCTTATTTGTTCCTGGTTTACGTCTTTTTCTGCTCCAGAACTCCAAGAACTAGAAGGACGTTAGATCCATGGAATCAGGATCACCAGTAATGCAACTGGTTAACGTCAGTGATGTATGGATGAACTCATGAAAGAGTCTGTTATCTTCAGTGTCCAATGAAAGACAGAGCTCATGGATATATGGCTGTCACACACCGTTACTATGGATATGGAGACACTTTAAAGGGAAAGTTCACCCAAATACGGCAGTTCTGTCATCGTTTACTCGACCTTATGTCATTACAAACATTTATGACTTTTCTAAAGGCAAAACATCACAGGCAAACATGGTAAAAAAAAAAAAAAAAACTAGATTTCCCTAGTTGATTAATCACAGTAAAGTTTTCTGAAATGTTATGTTTAAATATGCAAATGATGCATTATCTAATTAAAATGATGCACTAATTTGCATATATTTAAAGAACAGAAATCTGACCGTTGGATAAAGCCAGGCTCAAAATTCTTGTTTTATTTTATTGAAATATTAGACTTGAAGGTTTTTACAGAGGGGATTTTGGAGATCTCTTATCATTCCATAAATCATAAAATACTTTCAGCATTAGAACAAAAAATCACCATGTTTTTAGGAGGAACATGTTAAATGAATCAGAAGAATGATATATGAGCAAAACACTCTGTATAAACCTACAGAATCTAGATAGAAATAAAACTGTAAAGTTTAGTTTATGTAAGTGCTGCTGAAGTAGAGATTTCTGGAGAAAAAAAAAACTCATTGAGAAAACAACCTTTAAAGATATACAGGCACAAATCAATCAAATGTAATAAACTCTTAAATGTGTATTTGGGATGTTTTCTTGCCACTAGTCTAAAAGAAGACAAGTTGTGGAAGTAAAATAGGCCACATTTTCACAGTTATCCAGTGCATGAAAAAAACAAAAAACAAACAAACAATGCTTTTGCTTTGCCTTCTGTGGAAGATGTTTTGAAGGATGTTCATGCTGCTCCTTTTCCATACAATGAAGTATTCAGGGCCTGTCAGGCTCACAAATACACAAAACCGTGCTATAAAAGTATCATAAAAGTCATCCATATGACTTATGCACCATATTCCAACTCTGAACCATGCAGTAGTTTTAAATGAGAAACTGGAATTTGTTACCCGCTTAAATCTTTAAAAATTCATATATTCAAACTTTTTCAAACAAGGTTGTGTAAAAGAGTGTTTCGCACATTCTTTCAAACTTCTTTTTCTCTGATAAATGGAGATGATGAAATGGCACAAGGATGAGTAAATAATAACAAAATATAAACATTTTGGTCAATCATTTCAAATGAGTTGTTGCTGAATCATGGCAGTCTGAAACAGTTGTGTGTGAGTGTTATTGAATCTAAAGGGATGTACGTTTGTAAGTATGTGTATATTTGTAGCTGGCATTATATATTTATACACAAATGATGATTTTTCTTTTTGATGGAATCGGGTATTTTTTTCTTGGTATAGCTCCACAGTGAACATACAACAATGAGAGCAGCAACTGTTGTCTTCAGTACACTACGAGTGCTCAGATTCACACTTATTTCTTGCTATTACAGTTTTGTTTTTTTTCTGTCTGGGATTGTGTACAGTACATGTTTAATGAAAATGTTTTATGAAATATTTTAAGCTAATTCTTTCCAGTGAGCCCATATGAACTTCAATGTAAGACGCAGACAGTCTGGTTGGATGTTGAATATGGCATTAGAGTGAAGCTGGACACTTGCTGATGACGCTTTTTTACGCTGATGTTGCATGGATGCTGCATTATCTGAATGCAGACGGTTTTCTATGCAATAAAAAAAAGAAAATGATTTTCCAACACATGATCACTGCCTTTATACACTGTGAACTTTTGCTATGTTTTTATATGTTGTACATTGTAAAAATAAATAAATATCCAGCTGGGTGTCAAAACACCACAATTTACTTTTCTGTCAGTTTACTTTTATTCTGTAAAGACTATTTCTATCTATCTATCTGTCTGTCCGTCCGTCCGTCCGTCTATCTGTCTATCTATCGTTCTGTCTATCCGTCTTTCGGTATTTCTACCTATCTATCTATCTATCTATCTGTCTGTCTGTCTGTCTGTCTGTCTATCGTTCTGTCTATCCGTCTTTCGGTATTTCTATCTGTCTGTCTGTCTGTCTGTCTATCGTTCTGTCTATCTGTCTTTCGGTATTTCTATCTATCTATCTATCTATCTATCTATCTATCTATCCAGTGATTGTTCGTTCTAGCATTCTCGTGTTGATATGTGCGGTTGTGAGTTGAGTGTGAATGATTGTCCAGCGCAGGGAAAGGTTAATAACTCTGGTCATTAGCGGTACTGTAGAGTTGATTACAGAGCGGCTGTGTTCTCTTGTGCACGTCGTGTCCTCGAGGCCGAGCCTACAGATGAGTATTTAAAGTCTTCACTTCGCTCCATGTGATGAATGATGTTTGCGGTTCTAACAGTGGGTAAGTGATATGGCTTTTTAATGAGCTGTTTGCTGTTCAGAGGTTTTCCTCTCTAATGGGAGGAAACTAAGCATTACCCAGCAGCTGGAGAGAGTTATCAGAGCAGACGGGCTATTTGAACTCGGACCTGCTCTGGCCTCCAGACACACCACTAATGAAAGCTGCTCATGCAGCACAGAGCATTTATCTCCACTCAGAAATAATGTGCAAAACTACCTTCAGGGGAACAACAGCTTGTCAGTGGGACAGTACCTTCAAAGGGACATCTTTGTACATTGTTTACCCCAGAGGGTTCATAATAGTACCACAAGTGTACATATTACTGCTCTAATAGATCAATATGCATCCTTTAGAGGTAAAGAAGTTGCAAATATATCATTTTGAGGGGACAGCCCTAGTGAAAAGCTGTTGTACTTCTACAATTTTTTGCATTTTTTTTTTTTCTGACAGTGTGCAAGGGGGAGGGGGAAGGGGGATGTCTTCACCATAAAATTAAAATAATTTTTTTTTTTTTTTGCATTGTTAATTTAAATTAAGTACATTTTCCCCAAAATTCTTACTACCATAATGCATTAAGACTTTTGAGATTTTTGTAAGTCTCATTATTTCCAATTGTGATTAGATTATCAGTAATGTTAAATAATTTTTTTACTATGTAAAATATATGTAAAACAGTACAAGAAGTAATTTTTCAATTAGGTATATTTTATTATATTACAATTGCAATATTAGATTATTTATTTAATAATATAAAAGAAAATGAAAAAATATATGTTTGGAATGACTTGAGATGAGTAATTAATGTTTATTTTGCAGGTGAACTCACTTTAACAAGGCGACTTGCAGAATAGTGCACAGATTGTATTTGTGAAGAGTTCTTAAGTGAGCAGCAGGGTAACTGTCTTTTACAAGTAGTAAAAAAACACACGTCTTACGAGCTATGGCTGCAATCCAGTCCAAGGTCAATTCATCATATAAGAAGCTTCTCTGGCTTTTTGCCCAGGAGTCAATGACTGTGGCCTTCTGCAGATGTAGAGGTGGATTGGCAGAGATCTGGAGATGATGAGGAACTCAATTAAAATAGTTCAATCAGCTTGTACATTTCAGAGTCTCTGACATGAAAGCGAGAAGAATTACTGGCGAGTTCTCGATATCTGAGGGGTGATGCTGGATTTTTGGAGCCTGTTATGTAGAAATCAGCTGCGATGGACACGGATGCGTCAATGATTGAACACAGATGAGAAGTTTTGGAGCCACAGCTGTCAGCTTGACATGCACGACCCAAACACCAAGCTCACACGAAGAAGAAACTTCTCAAGAACCTAATGCGGATTCTAAGAAGTGATGGTTGCATTGCCAAAAAATTAAGATTGCCTTGATTTCTACAGATGTGATAAACTCACTCAAAACACACACACCCATGATGCTGGTGAGACTAAAGACATCTTTTAGAGGTTATGAAAGTCCCTGAAGGACATGTTCGGCGTGATTTCATCAGCGTCAGTGAGCAGACGGACAAAAACAGAGTGAAACATGCTCACGGCGTCCCAAACACAAACACTGCTGGAATGAAGGATCTCTGCTCACATTATTGACTCTCTGACTGAACAGAGACTTACGGCCTCATTTACATGTCTGATTATTTACTGATTCATTTGTCTTTATTTCTGTGATGTGTAGTTTGTTAAAAGAGTAAATGGATGGGATATTTTTCAGAGCACTTTATTAATTGCTTTGGAACTCCATTTAGACATATTACAGGGCCGATCAGAAGCACTGCTCATCATTTATCATCACACACATAAACACAAAGAGAGTGTGTGTTTAGGCCTCGAATCTTCAAAAGCACAAGAGAAGCATGGTGAGTTTAGGTAATCAGAGATGCTTTTTGTCATTGTGCCGAATGGTAAAAAGTTGCAAGTTAACCTGACTACCAATAAATCTGCAATTAAACATACAGTAAAAATCTTGTGAGGTGCATAGAACGCTAGTTACATAAGATGAAAGATTCTGTAAAACCCTGTTTTGTAAAATCACTGTGAAAATGTGTTTGTTTTACAGAAATGTACACTGTAAAAAAGTAGGATATATATATATATATATATATATATATGAGTAGAATCAAAGCACTGACTCAGATATTCTTTAAATGGTAAATAATACTTTTTCCATATAAAATCCATCATTTTATAATATAAACATCACATTTTCATTTTATATAGTACAGAAAGTTTTTTTTTTTTTTTTTTTTTTTTTTTTTTTTTTTTTTACAGGTTATTACTGTGGCATTTTTCATTGTTTTTCTTCTGTTGAATAGAAATTGCACTCTACTATAAAATAATCTATATCTTTTAGTAGTGTGAGTTCACACACAATAGGTTACGTTTCATTAAAGTTTTCATTAAATGTCCGATAGCGAGACATTTACTTCACCATGTTGTTTAAAACGCCTCACAGGCGTGACTTCAAATGAAATGTTTTTTTTTTATTTTTTGTTTTTTTTTCTTTAATCAAGCTTTTTAAAAACATGCGTTCTAGATTTCCATTGGAATTTCTAAAATAATTCGGAACCGCTCCTAATCAGAATCAGATCCTGGATCATTCCTTTTCCAGCAGGATTTATGTTGCTGTTTACAGGCGTCATATGAGCCAGTAATACTGTCTCCACTCAGGTCCGGTGGGTGATGACCGATATGAAAATGAAATCATTCATGAGAGATTTCAAGCACGTTACAACTCAGTCACTATTGAATGAAGGACTTAACTCCAGATCAGCAGCTCAACACCGTCCTCTGCTGTCAACACTCACATACAGTAATACTGCCATTTTTATGAAACGAGTGATTGTTTATTCTGGGCAGACACAAGTAAAAGATTGAACAGAATACTAAAGAGAGAAAACAGGATGAAAGGGAAACAGATGAAGAGCTAGGACAAATAAACTGTTTGCATAGGCTACATTTTAAACAATTAATAACATGAATTTGTGTGAGAGAGACTTTATTGCAATTTATTAATAGTACACTATAAAAAAAATAAAAATAAAAAAAGTTAATAAAATTTCAAAGTTTAAGGCAACCAGCTTCAGCAGATTTTTGAGTTTTCTCAAGTTATTTTTGTAGGAGATTTTTGGGTTTTCTCAACTTTTTGTTGTATAAACTGAATACAATGGTGCCAAATTTTGCACAGGCACTCAGCTTTTCCTCAGAAAATCTATTATGTGTATTGCACTTTATTTTACTTGATTCTTTCATTTACTTCCTACACATGTAGTGCAATGTGCAAATGAAGAGGAATGCAAACGCGGGCCTGATTTTCTCCCCAAACCTGCTCAGTGAGCGTCTCACCCTCATCCAGTCAGACCGGAGAGACAGACACACACTCACTCACACACTCACAGCTGGAGCATTTACATCGACTCTGTCCCAGGAGCGCGTCGAGTACATTAGGCTCAACTTTATTTTATTATCACATTCTGAATTTACACTCTCAGAATGAGTGCTCGTCTATGGACGGAGGAGCAGTTTAACTGCCCTGTCTGTCTGGATCTGCCCTCTGACCCCGTGACCATCCCATGTGGCCACAGTTACTGCATGGCCTGCATCGCAGATTACTGGGACAATGAAGGGAGGAAAAACGGCACCTACAGCTGCCCAGAATGCCGGCAGATCTTCAACCCTCGTCCCACTCTCTGCAGGAACACCATGCTGGCCGAAGCCGTGGAGCAGCTCCGCCGAGGGGCCCTCAGCTCCACTGGGCGAGAGTCCATCAAGAGCGCCCGGAGCGCAGCGTCCTCTGCGTCTGAGCGTGCGCGCACACGGAGCAAAGGGGCATCGAAAAAGCTGCCAGGTTCGGAGGTGCCCTGTGACCGCTGCCCTGAGCCCAGAGCGGCCGTGAAGACGTGTTTGGTGTGCATGGCATCGTTCTGTGAGACTCACCTGAAGCCTCATAACATGCAGGAGAAGCTGAAGAACCACGAGCTGATCGCGCCCACCAGTGACCTGAGCCAGAAGATCTGCCCCGAGCACAAGTACCTGCAGGAGTTCTTCTGCCGCTCCTGTCAGATGTACGTGTGCTGGCTGTGCACCAGCAACCAGCACAAGGGCCATGAGAGCGTCTCCACACAGGCTGAGAGAAACGAGAAGCAGGTGGGAACCACGTCAAACATACTCATAAATATAGTAACATCTAAAAAATAAAATAAGAATTTAATCAGAATGGTTCATAATTGTGACCCTGGACCACAAAACCAGTCATAAGGGTCCATTTTTTGAAAGCTGAATAAATTTTGAAAGCTTTCCATTGATGTAGGCCTATGGTTTGTTAGGATAGGACAATATTTAGCTGAGATACAACTATTTGAAAATCTGGAATCTGGGGGTGCACAAAAATCAAAATATAGAGAAAATCACCTTTAAAGTTGTCCAAATGAAGTCCTTAGCAATGCATATTACTAATCAAAAATTAAGTTTTGTTATATTTACGGTAGGAAATTTACAAAATACCTTCATGGAACATGATCTTTACTTAATATCCTAATGATTTTTGGCATAAAAAAAAAAAAAAATCGATAATTTTGACCCATACAATGTATTGTTGGCTATTGCTACAAATATACCCGTGCTACTTATTACTGGTTTTGTGGTCCAGGGTCACAATTGGGAGTCCGAAAATACCATAAACTATCTGTAAGGGTTATTAAAACGGAACTTTTCTTATGTTTGAAATGAACAAAATTAAAATAATGAGCGAGTTCATCATAAAACCATCTTCCAAACCTTGTTTTTGCCTTACCATACTTCAATATGTCAAGCTTACAATAATTATTTAAATCTGAGCTTTCGGGATGGATTTCCCGGGAAAATGCATACTTCTTGCATGTTTACGTCATATCCGAAAATAAAGAATATAAGGTCAGGCTAATACTAAAGCCACAAGAACTGAACCTCCAACGAAAAGAGTTTGCAAGCAAAAAAGGAAAAGGACAGTACTTAATAAAACACAAATTAACATAGTTTGCATTGCAACACATTTGCTGTTCATTGACTAGGTTCACAAAACAATGTTTATGATGGTAGTAACGATACCAGACGAGACACATAGTGTAGCTTTAAACATGTTACATTTTGGTACTTAGAGATTTGAACAAACCTATAACCTTAACATGGTATAATCATAATATTTTCAGCAGCATTATAATTATGGACGCACAATATATTGGTTATCAGCAAATATTAAATGTGTTTTATTTGTATCTGTAGCATACATTATATTGGAGATATATCAGCTGATATGGGATAATTTAAAAATACTGTTAAATGCAATTTTTAGCAACTCTCAAAATAAATATCCATTTATACTGTATGTTATAATGCTGTGATGCATAAATTCAGTTTTTTAAATTAATTTGGATATTGCAGAATTTTAATTATGGCCATTTATTGTAACAAAAATAATTATTGGCAAAAAATGTTAATGTCAGTGCATCCCTATTATAATTCCCTATTATAATTAAATAAATAAAGCCCTATTATAATTCAGTAGTATTCTTCAATGTAATTATGGTAAACAGACCTTCAAGTACCATATATATTAAAGTAGGTATTACCATTTGATACTTTACTGTGCCATGGTACCGCAGCGCTTTTACATAAGGGAAATTTCAGTCCAGTGTCAAAAGTTTTTCTGGTCAGATTTTTAATTGTTTTCATAAGATATGCATAACTGCATACACAGTGTGCAGATATACAGATTACAAACCTTTTCTTATTAAAGCGAATTTCAATAAGGTGCACAAATGCTCAGCTTCTTCCATTTCCATGACAACTGCTCTGAGGAATCTTTATTTTTGACATCTGTCATAATGTCAATGAGCCTGAAAAATGATCATGTCTGCAAGGCATTGACGTCATTCAGAAAAATGCTCTTTCACTGCCACTGTTTGAACAGCCTGACTCATCTTTAGCTTTTGCCTGATGTGTTGTATTACTGTGTCAGTCTGATTTAGTATTGATGAACTAGTCTTGTTCCACTCACACTCATTCCAGTCCACATTCCAGTCTATTCTGAACTCTTGTTTCGTGTGCTAATCTTTGTTATTGAAATAGAAAGATCTGGGTGCAGTTCTGTCTGAGAACCATCAGCGACTCCAGGACAGAGAGAGAGAACTGAAAGACATGAAGAAAGTCTTAGACACACTCACGGTAAATATTTATGACACCCAAGAAAAAAAAAATTATTATAAGCATATTCTGTTGGTTTTATGAGTTGCATCTCACACAATCATGATCTTTAAAGGGAACGTTCACCCAAAAATGCAAATTCTGTCATCATAAGACATAAGATCCAAAAAGGTCATAAAAGTGTGTTGTGGTTTAATTCAAGACTTCTGAAGAGATACAATGGCTTTACATGATGAACAGATTTAGCCTTTTACTTACATATAAACAATGATCGATACATACAGTACATGTATGAGCACGTCACATATGGTAAACGTGCATGTATGAGGCGTGCATGAGAACCAATGACAAACACACAAGCTTCAGTGTTTACCATATGTGATGTGCTCTGTGTTTTATATGCTGTGTTAATATATGAAAATAAAAGCCTGAAATAAATCTGTTCATCATATAAAGCAATCATATCTCTTCACAAGACTTGGATTTTCTCTCACTTTTGTTTTACAAAACGTTTTTAGTTTTGGATCTGGACAGAAACCTCTCAGGCTTCATTAGAAATATTTTAATTTGTGTTATGAAGACTAACCTAAGTCTTATGGGTTTGGAATGACACGAGGGTGAGTAAATGATGACATTTTTTGTTGAACTATCCCTGAGCATCCTCTGTGTGTGTGTGTGTGTGTGTAGAAGTCCTCAGAAATGGTGCGGGACGAGGCGGACGTGGTCCTGTCTGAGCTCCAGGAGTCAGTGCAGCGGATGCTGGAGCTGCTCCAGGACGTGATGGTCTCCACTGCGCAGGAGAAACTCAACGAGGCCCAGGAAGTGGTAACCAAACTGGAGGCCGAAGTCAAACAGCTGAAGAAAAAAGATGGAGAATTGAAAGAGCTCATCAACTGCCAGGACAATATCCACTTCCTGAAGGTCAGGCGATGGTTTCATCAGATTTGGTGACGTGGGGTTTACAAAACTGAGATCTAATGTCACAGAGAGCACATGAATGATCTTTTCATACCTTGTCTCCACAGACACATCAGTCTCTGTGCTGCCCGCTGGAAGGAGGAGATCTGGGAGCTGTAACTGCGAACCCTGAAGCCACATTTGATCCTGTCAGGAGCGTCGTCGTCCAGCTGAGGGAGAAAGTGGAGGAGATGTGTGACCAGGAGCTGGACAAGATCAACAAGACGGGTACAAACACACTCAGGTCTCACAATCACACACACTGAACTGCTGTCATGTACAGGGTCACTATAGGGTCATTATCTGTGTCTCTCCTCAGTGTACAACACCACAGCGTTCACAGTGGCGGACCGCAACGGACAGAAAACAGGAGGCATAATGAAACGCAAGTCAATTTCACTACAGTTCATTTGGTGACAATAAAATGTTCAAAGAGGAATGAATGTTTTATACACTGTATTGCCAATGCAAAGATAGAATTGACAACAGAGACTAGAGACATGGAAAAAAGATAATTTGAAGAAAAAAAAAATTAAAAGATAAATTATTATAAAATCTTTTAATACAATCTTAATATAAAAAGAAATTATAAAAAGAAATAAAAAATGTCAAATTATTTTAATATATTTGTAATTTGTGTGTGTGTGAAACAAAATTAAATTAATATAAATTTTTTTTTTGCATCACAGTGTTTTCTGGAAAAGGAGCCAGAGCCACTCGTGTACAAGGTATGAAAACAATGAATAAAACTATTGTTAATTTAATTTATTATTTTTATTTTTTGTCTTAGAGATTCTAATGTGTGTAAACATTTTCAGGACCCCCACCACTGCCTTCAGTAAGCACACGAGGAACAGGTAATTTAATTTAATTTAATTTAATTTAATTTAATTTAATTTAATTTAATTTAATTTAATTTTTATTTTATTTTATTTTATTTTATTTTATTTTATTTTATTTTATTTTATTTTGTTTTTTTTTTGTTTTTTTTTTGTTTTGTTTTGTTTTGTTTTGTTTTGTTTTTTATTTTATTTTATTTTATTTTATTTTATTTTATTTTATTTTATTTTATTTTATTTTATTTTATTTCATTTTATTTTATTTTATTTTATTTTATTTTATTTTAGCAAATTGAATCCGATATCAGTTGTCCTGTAAGTATTTTTCTTTCTTCAGTGAACACGCGTACACAAGCTGTCAGAAACAATGAGCCAAGAGGTGAGACTGTTTGCTGACAAAGTGATCTGATTTAACTTTTTAAATGTATTTTTAGAATGAATTTGTGCAACTGTATGTAGGATTTTGAATAGTTTTTATATCAAAATTTGTTTATGTCAGTTAACAGAGGTGTTACAAACTCCCCAAGACAAGCCAGATCCCCAAGAGAGGAGAGAGATGACAGTAATACATGCGTCTCACACACTTTTACTCGTGTATGTCTGTAATCATCTGTAGTATGTCATTCATAGTTTCTCACTCTGCAGCTGACAGGAGTCGCAGTTCATTGAGACCAAGAGAAACACAAAGGAGAGACGAAAGAGAAAACAGTAATGGTGAGAATGAGATATATTCATAAAGATATAAAAATAAGCATCTGTCTGGTGTAACTTTGCTCATTGTTTATTCGATTTCTCAGCAGACACCTGGAGTTTAAGTTCAGTGAGATCAAGAGGGAGACCGAGTGGAGAAGACAGAGATCAGGGTGAGTTTTATTGGGTGAAAGATGTCCAGGTCATATCCTATAATCAAAAGACTGAAAAAATGCAGAAAATAAATAAAACCTATTTTTAGAACCATAAATATTATTTTGCATTACTTTTTGTGACAATCTCATTGTCATAATATGTCCAGATATTTTTACTTTTGAGTTATTCAATTGTTAGTGTTATTAATGTAATACATTATTTATTTTCTTTATATTAGAGTAAAATGAAATTACTGAAATTTTTTATCAGTACAACATTGATAGTGCTACAATGATCTTTGTATATAATCTCTAATATTTGTATGTATTCTTTATACATGTAAGTAATTGACCATGTACATACTTAATATAAATATAAATATGTAGAGTATTGAGTGTGTCTAATTTACAGTTTAAATACTTTAAAATCATACATGTCATTAATCTCAGAGTATAAATGCATTGAATGCAGTGTAGAAAATTTAGATGGGGCTATAGGAATTGGGCCATATCGTCTATAAGCAAAATGTAATTTCTTATTTCCCTATTTGACTCTGGGGTGAAATATGACTTAAATGTATCCTGACATTCACCCTTGTGTCTATTTATTTGTCATTTTCTATTATCTCTGTATAGAAAGAGAAAATCAGGCCTCTCAAAGACGTCAAAGCACACAGAGCAGAAACACACGTGATGAAGAACAAGGTGAGATGCAAACACATTCTAACCAGCACACTGTCATTTTGGTTTAAATGAAATATAACACATATTGTCCCCGACTTGAACCCCACTTTAAATACTTTGCATTCTTTCTAAACCAAGTACACAGTGTTTTAAAGCTGTTTTCCATTTAATTGTCAGCGGACCGCTGGAGTTTGAGTTCAATCAGACCGAGACTGAGAAGAGAGGACAGAGAACAAGGTGACGCTCGATTCATGTCTGATTATTGAAATTTAACACAGACACTTTTAAGAATTGCATCATGTTTGTGTCTGTTTTCCCTCGCGACAGTCAATGGAGAAGCTCCGAGTCCCTCACAGCAGAGATCAAACACAGTGGACAGACAGCAGCCGGCCAGACAATGTGAGCGACAGCAGCTCAAACATACACTACTATCAAATCAAGATGTTGTGTTTCTAATCATTTCTACATTTCCTCATTCTGTTCTTCATCAGCGGACAGATGGAGTCTGAGCTCTCTCTTACCCAGAAACAGGAAGAAGAGACAGGACACAGGTGAGAGAAAGAACACACACAGTCTAAATGAGCACATGTGATAGAGTTCTGTTGCTTTCTAGCTAACTAACTTTTGGGGACAAATGCGTAGCTGAAATACACTCACATAAACCCTCACACAAAGAAACCAAGCTTAGGCTTGTTAAGATATCTTTACTAGTCATTCTGGTTTGTTTAGTATCCAGATAAACACCTGTATTTCCTGCTCATGTGAACTGTGGTCAAAGAGTATATGTCAAGTACCTCAAAATGTCCTTATTTTTGTCTGCATTTGTTGCATTTTCAAGCATGTGTCCAACAACAAGAGCTAAATGTGTACATTATTTTTAGTAAACCTTTTAGTATTTTTAGTAAATTATTTGATAAACCTTTTAAATAAAATGTTTTGTCGTCAGTCATCATTAGGTCTTAAATAAGGTATTTCATTAAACATGAGGTCATGTGTCACATTTCAATCACTCACAGTGAAAGAGGCCACACCCACTATCCAGGAGGCGGAGTCAGTAAGACCTCGTAGCCTCTCCCGTGCCAGTGCCTGTAAGTCACTCACTGTACACTGACCATTCAAGAATTATTTGAAAATATACATTACATTTGAAATAAAATAATTTACATTTAGAAATTCATATAATTTGCCATATACATAATTTATAAATGTATGCATTCAAATAAATAACGAGAGGATGAAAAATGGTCATGAAAAATTTAATTATGTTGTTTAAATAATAAAACTGTATTTGTTTTATTTAGCAATTTCCATTAAATTGATCAAGTGACAGTAAAGACATTAATGTACAAAAGATTTATATTTCCAATAAATGCTGTTCTTTTGAATTTTCAATTCAAAGAATTCTGAAAAAAAAAAAAAATGTCAGCATATTAGAATGATTTCTGAAGGATCATGTGACACTGAAGACTGGAGTAATGATGCTGAAAATTCAACTTAGCATCACTAGGTTAAAATATACTCAAATAGAAAATAAATTATTATAATATTTCACAATATTATTGTTTTTACTCAAAAATACTACCAACCAAGGTTATTTTCGTAAACGAAGACTAAAACTAAAACGAAAACGATTGATGAAAAACAATTTCGTAAACTGAAATAAAATAAAAATGTCAAAATAACTGAAAAACTTGAAACGAAACTAACAACAGTTATTGAATAACTAACTGAAATAAAATTATCAAAACTAAATAATCGTTTTCGTAATCTCTCACCCCTTGGCGGAAAAATATCGGATTCATTGGATTTACTCAATTTTTTCAAGGTAAGTGGTTGCAATCAATTTATTTTAGCTACATTTAAATAAACAAATTTAGTTGAAAGTTAGTCAACTAAATTTGTTTATTTAAATGTAGCTAAAATAAATTTATTGCAACCACTTACCTTAAAAAAATTTAATAAATTCAATGAGTCATTTTTTTCAGTGTAATTAACAGAAAAATAGATGAAACGGCATCCTTTCTGTAAACAGCCTAACTTTTGCCTAGCATCTTGTGATCACTCTGGCTTTCGAACAAATGTAGGCTAAATCACATCATACACACGCTTATAATTCTTCATAAATTAAAATAACATATTCAAACATGAGCCTTTACTGTTAAATGCGATTCCCGCTATTATTGAATTTCAGAATTATGCGCGGCTGTTCACGGAAAAGTGAACAAGACACAACAGTTACAATATCATGATTATGGTTAAATAAGAAAAAAGACATCCAATATAACCAAGCTACATTTATTTTCATATTAAATATCTCAACACACATCATTAGATATGACATTAAGCGCAACTTGTGTGGATTAGTAAAAAGGCTTGACTGCTTCCTTTGGTGTATATTTGTATACTTTTACCATCTAATCAATCTCAGCATGCATTAATTTTGTGTTGCTAGACGTTTGCCTCATTATAAGGTTAAATTATGACTACGTCTGTCTTTGACCTGCGCTCTGGAAGTGATCTGTTAATTCTGCTAAACTTTAATTAAAACTGAAATTAAACTATATAAAAACTAAATAAAAATGTGTTCACAAAATAAAAACTAAACTAAAACTAGCAAAAATATTCATGAAACTAATAAAAACTAAACTGAATTTTATAGCAAATTTGAAAACGATATTAAAATAAAACGAATTTAAAAATTCAAAACTATAATAACCTTGCTACCAACCCACACATCTGCCTTAGTCAAATTAGCTCTAAAAACAGAAAATGGTAGTAACTGTTAAATATCTAAAAACTAATATTGACTGTATCTCTCTTCTCTCTGTAGGGGGAGAGCCAACAGAAGGTAATAGTAAGGTTTTTGTTTGTTTGTAGCTTTACAGCTAAATTGTAGCTAAATTGTTTACATGTAGGGGAAAGATTGATCACTGTCTCACTCTGTTTCTGTTTTTCTCTCTGCACAGTGAATCCTGGGCTGTTCCTGGACTCACCTACTGACGGTCCAGTCGTCAGTCCTGCTTTTCCCACATGTCAGTATTTACAACAATATCTTTTACACTACACATATTATATTATAAAAGACAGATGGATGAAGAGATGGGCGGATAGATATATGGATGGATGGATGGATAGATAGATAGATAGATAGATAGATAGATAGATAGATAGATAGACAGATGGATGAATGTGTATATGGATGGGTGGATAGGTACATGGATGGATGTGTAGATGGATGGGAAGTTGGATGGTGGATGAATGGATGGATGAATAGATGTATGGATGGATACAAGGATGAGAAGATGGATGGGTGGATAGATACATGGATGGATGGATGGATATAAAGACAGACAGATAGATATAAAGACAGACAGATTATCTAATAAACTGTTCACCACCAAATTAATCAGAAATAGAATAGTGTCACTTTAACGTCCTATTAAAATGTGTCCAGTTCATTTTTCAAAACAGTGTTCTTTTTTAGATGTAATTTTCCATATTTCCTTACAGCCTGTAGCTTTTGTCTGATTCTTTTTTGTTTTTTTTTTTACAGTGAGAGAAATTAACATTGACAGTATTCAGGCCCCAGAGCCCAGAACCAGAGACGAGTTCCTGGAATGTGAGTTTATTTCTCACATATCTTGTCTTTTCATTCTGTTTCAAGTTTATTTGCTTATCTATTTTTCTCTCTCTCTCTGTTAGATGCTTGTGATTTGACCCTGGATCCAAACACGGCCCACCGGCGTCTGGTCTTGTCTGATGGAGACACCGTGGCCACCCTTCAGCAGACGTCTCAGCCGTACCCCGACCTCCCTCAGCGCTTCGACGGCTGGACGCAGGTGCTCTGTCTCCAGCCCCTCTCCTCTGACCGCTGCTACTGGGAGGTGGAGTGGAGGGGGCGTGGCTCATCTCTGGGTGTGGTCAGTGGTTCCATGTCCCGCAAAGGGGCGGATTCAGGGGCGGGGCTTGGGTATAACAACCAATCGTGGAGCTTGGAGCTGTCAGACATGTGCTGCGCAGCCATGCACGCCAATAAGAAGGAGGAGATCCCTGTGACCTACAGCCCTCGAGTCGGGGTGTTTCTGGACAGGACCGCAGGGACTCTGACTTTCTATAGTGTGGATGACGAGTTGGTTCCTCTCCATGCTTTTCAAGGGTCATTCCCACGACCGCTGTACGCTGCGTTCGGGGTGGGCTGTGGGGTCGGCGTGGGGCTGGATTTTGCCATGGGGCAGTTCAGCTCCACGTCAGACAGCATTAAAATCTGTCCCTTGTGAACTGAGCGAATCTCACAAAAATAATATGCAGGTCATATTTCACCCCAAAATCAAAAGAAAAAAGAATTAATTATATTTTGCAAGAAAATAAACTGGTAAGACCAAAATTATTTTTTCATAAAGATTCAGTACTTTCCCCTCCAAATTTATATTACCATAATGTTTCTAGTAACATTTTTGTACAATTATACAATTATGATTTTCATTTCTGCAATACAGCCATGTTAATCATTCTGTCTAGACATTTTTTTAAATCTGCAAAAATAAAATGCATAAAATATTTTATTCATATAAAAGTTATATATATATATATATATATATATATATATAACTGTTTCCAGTTATATATATTTCCATTGAATGTGTTTTTCCTACCCTTTTTTGGGACCAGGACTGAATGGTTATGGCAAACAATAACTAATATAAATGATTAAAATTATTATTAAATTCAAATATGTAATTTTATACTATACATAAAAATAATTGTTCTACCAATAGGCTTCAATTAAAAAAATAAATAAAAACACATTTTCACTTTCATAGCTTATAGCTCAACATTTGTTTGTAATTCTCATTATTCAATTATGATTTTAATTTTGGCAGTACAGCAAGATTTGTAAATCTGCAAAAATCATATATTTTATTTATAGTAATAAGAATGATAATGTTACAATACATTAAAAAAAAACGTGTGGCTATAATTCTGAAGATATGTTTAATTTTTTTATGCAAAATGTAAGTTATTTTTCTCTTCTAGACATGTTTATCCACCCTTTAAGGAATAAAAATTGTATGGTTATGGTAAATAATTAATTGAATTATTAATGTAAAGCAAAATAACTTATGCATAAGGGAAATTATTTGTACTGTCACTATAATATACCAAAAATGTTTGTAAACCTAAAACGAACTTGAATAAAAAGCAAAGTTTTAGCTCCTGTGTATGGTTATCAAACTCCTTAGGATGAAATGACAGGAACACTAACATTGAATTAGTTTGTTTTATTAAAAAAAAAAACAACATAATGATACTAATACAGGGTTCTGACAGCTAAACACAGGAAAACACACCAAGGCTGTGGTTACTATGTCAAAAGCACAAAAGAAATCACATGGTGCTTGATGTCACAACTTGTGGCATCATCTTCAAGCATTGACCTTTGACCTCATTGGCAACAGAGAGCTTGATGACATCAACAGCAGGATGTAAATAAGGACACTTTGATACAGAAATCAAATCATGCGTTTAGTACCATACACTTCAGCTGGGATTAGAGATAAAGCTAGTGATGTATAGATGCAGCAGGCATGCTGGTATTATTCTGAAGGAGTTGTACGATGTGATTCATTTGACCAAGTTTTGATTGTGTTCTTGGCATAGCTGACAAAAGCTTATTAAATGTCTTTCCTGTAACAGTTTCTGAACCAAACTGATGGTTTTCCCTGTGCTGTCATCATGTCATTTACTAGAAAAGCACAAAAGGTCAGTTTACCACAAAAACAAACACGTTCACATACGTTTTAGCTTATAAAATGACAATTCAGGCAAGAAAGACATAATTTTGGTTTAAACCCAAAAAGCTCTTTGAAACTTGAGTCCCTTCTCAAACTCCACCAAAAACACAGAAATATATTAAAATCTCATTCCTAGCTGAATGGTTAGTAAATAATATTAGCTATCTCTCAGGTTAAATTTATTAACGTACTCTAGCCTTACCTTACTGTTAGATAACACACGTAATGCATATTTACTAAAAACACAATTCTAGTGGGTTAAAAATGAAAAGTGCATAAAATGAGGAAAGTAGGGAAATAAGTGAAGATGACATGGAAGCACAATCAGTGTCACTAAGGAGATCATTCAAGGGTCAAAGGTCATGGTCAAAGTGTCAAGACCATGTAATACAGTGGTTGACATCTTTAGGGCTACTTCAGAAAGGTTTCCGTATTCACTAAAAAATACAATTTGTATGCTTTATATTTAAGGGGTGTAAATGCAAATAGAATGAGAATAGATTGATAAAATATATCCTACTCTATTGAAGATGGAAACCTGGAGCAAAAATTATCAAAAGAATCAAACTCCCTTGTCTTTAGGTTTCAGTCGCAGAATCATTTTAAGCCAAACTTAAAAGTACAATCTGGAGTGATGCCTTTTGAGTGCACATATGAACAAATCATTAATTTCCCTTAAATACACAGTCCCTGAATATTATTTCAAATAACACACCATTTTGAACAAGGTTACATGTAGCAGAACAAGTGCCTGTACAAACAAACCCAAATATATCCTGAGCAATCCAGATCTGCTCTTTTGTGACAAAACTTCCCAATAACCAATTCAGTGCAAAGAAATATAAGGAGCGTACGTCCAGATACACCAGCATGCTGAGGGAAGCAAAGCTTGCTTAGACCTTCCACCTGCACCTGTAATCCTGCAAAAATAGACAATATGGCAGATAGATGTTCTACTAAATGTCTAAAAGGCTTTAGCTGTCTATAATGCAGGACGGACTGACCAGCTACATACACGAACTCTCAGGAACTGCTGAATGAATCAAGTCAAACCCCTAAAATGAGGCTGTGGAGCCTCGACCATCTGTTTCACTTGCCATATTCCATTCTTGTTTGTGTTCATCAGCTCAATCTTGTTAATATGATTCACTAGGATGAATCAAAGTGACAGTAAATTCACTTTAAACCTGCACAAACCTTCATATTTCCAGTTCTTTACAGCATTCCTTTAAACTTCCTTCCATCGATTCAACATTCAGCAACCCTCGACACGTACATATCCCTTCTTGATCTATCCGCCACTTCACAGCTCCACAGCCTCACGTGTTAATGGAGAGAAAATAAGTGTGATGACTTGTTAATGAAACTAAAAGGATAAAGGGACATAGATGAACAATAAAGGAAAGAAGAAATTTAGATGGAGAAAAATAGTATTAGAAGTCTTAGTTTCCTCTTGAGTGCTATAAGGCCTTTAAAAATCTTCATTTTAACATGGTAACAAGACACTTTAACTTCATTTTTGTGCTTTAAAAACAACCTTAAATGTCTTTCAGCCTCTTTTGGCAGATGGTTTAATCAAGGATATGAGGGATAGATATAAAGTCACTCCTGTTGGTCGGGGACCACACCCTTATGAATTATGCAGGTAGGGCGGGGCCTGAGAAAGGGAGGCGTGTCTACGTGTGCGGCGCGGTTCGTTTAGGTTCCCCCATGGTGGAGTGGGAAGGGCCAGGGAGGTAGGGTGAGGGGGCGGGACATGAAAGGACGGACTGGAGACGGATGCGCTACGGCGGCCAACCATGGCAGGCAGACTTTGATTTCGCCGAAGCCCATCCAATAAGCTGCCTCCTCCTGTTGCTAGGAAGGTGGCAGATTCCTGTGGATGGGCGCCTTCTGAGTCTGACCCTTGGAGGACTTTTTTATCCAAGCCTAGCTTGCGAAGATGCTTCACGAGGTTGACGGCGTGGCAGTCAGGTTTGGTCAACGGCCCATGAGGAGATCGATCAGGGCTCAGGAGATCCGGTCGCGGGGCACGGCCGAGTTTCAGTCCGTAGACGTCTTGCAGGAAGAGCTCGGCGGGACGGGACGCTAGGAAGTTGTCCGAAGAGGTGGATCGGGAGTCAAAGGGCACAGGAGAGGGGCATGGGGAGTGGGAGGGGGAGTTTGGAGGAGTGCTGGGAAGAAGACGAAGAGAAAGAGGCTTTTTGGGTGCAGTCACAGCAGCGGGACCCTGAGCAGAGATGCCTTTCTCCAGCAGGAGCTTGGCAAGACCACCAGGGGGCGCTGCAGGATGGCGAACGGGGAAAGAATCGCCCAGACTCAACCTGCAGGGTGTGACTGGAGTACTGGGTCCGGTCCGGAGAGAACTTGGGGTGTTATCACTCACAGAAGGACTGCAGGCAGAGCTGATAAACAGAAAGAAAACAGTAGTATGATCAAATAGATCCATGCATAGGAATATATCACAGAAAAAAATAAAAAAAATTATAATAATCATTTTATATATGTATATGTATATGTATATATATATATATATATATATATATATATATATATATATATATATATATATATATATATATACACATACATACATACATACATACATACATACATACACACACACACACACACACACACACATATATACACACACTAACATTATACTGTGTGTGTGTATATATATATATAAAAAACACACACACAATACTGAGAACCAATTTAAGTGAATGAATCAATTATATAATTATTATATGTAATATCTTATTAAAAAAAAAACAAAAAAAAAAAACATTAAAATAAAATAAATTGAAAGCAATTTTTTCACCCAATTAATAACTGATGTCTGAATTCCTCCATATATAAATGTCTTTAACAGAGTTGACAAAGATTAAGTGCCAGAATAATAAAAGATTATAAAAAATCTAAATATATATATATATATATATATATATATATATATATATATATAAAATATTATTTTATTATATATTAGAATATATTATATATTAGAAATTTTAGCTTTCCTGTAGCTCAAATAGTAGAGCATGGCGCTAGCAATGCCAAGGTCATGGGTTCGATTCCCAGGGAAAGCAAGAGCTGATAAAATGTAGAAACTGTAACTTGAATGCAATGTAAGTCGCTTTGGATAAAAGCGTCTGCTAAATGCATAAATGTAAATGTATATATTAATATTATATGTATTAATAAAGTTGAGAAAGATTAAGTGGCAAAATAAATAAATGATAAATTAAAAATAAATAGACAACACTTCTTTCTATTTTGTTAACTTTGCTGGTTGCAAATATAAACAAACATACAATGTGACCACTCCGATTCATCAGCGTAGGACTCTTCTGAATCAGTTCTTCTTTTGTGTTTTTTATTGGTTTTTACGTAAAAGTTCTTTATAATGAACAAATCAGTTTCAAACTCACGTACATGCTAAAATCTGACAGTTCCTGACTTACTAAAGTAAAAAAGTGCAGTTCAATAAGACACCAAACACAACAGCAAAAATAAAGAAAGTTATCAAATGAGTCACACCCTTAAGCTGCTGTTTATTAGGGGTGAAAGATGTTGTACCTGGGTGTCACCTGTGTGCTGTCACTGGGATGGAGGATCCGGCAGGTAGTGAAGGTGTATGTGGAAAAAGTGGAGCTCTGATATTTCCCAGGATTTATAGCTAAACACAAACAAAAAGTGATCAACAAACATGCAAACATGCATTTTATACAGAAACCGGAAAACAAACAGGCAATGGTGTTTGCAGTGACAGCTGTTTACCTGTAGAGGACTCTTTAGATCCGAGATTCAGCTCAAACTGTGGAGCCGCTGATCCGGAGACTCCAGAACTAACTGCAGGAGCAGAGCTGGCTGTCAGGTTAACTGCTGCTGCTAAGGAAACAGCTGTTGCTATGGGCACAGGGGAATTCCTGAGGGATGCAGGAAGGGGTGGGACATTAGCTGGGCTTTGGACACGCCTCCTCTCTCTCTTCTCTTCCGGAGTGGACGATGAGCGCACGTTAAATGTGATTCCTTCCTCCTCCTCCTCTTCCTCCTCCTCCTCGTCTTCCTCTTTTATCTTTGCATCCTGTGGCTCTTCCTCTTTTCGCTTATGTTCCCACGGTAGTTTCTCCTGGTCTTCATCCTCTTCGAGGTCAGCCAGATGGTAAACATTGTCCTGAGGGAGAGGGCGGAAGCCTTTGGTAACTACGCCTGGATGGGGGTCTAGAATAGTGGCCAGGTGAGGTTTAGCGAGTTGCTGCCAGTGATGAAGAGTCAGAGAACCTGAAGATCAAGCCAACAGGAACAAATACTCAAGAAACATGGTAACATACTGCAATAATGTGCAATTCTTTACCTTCAGGCATCATCAACAAACAATGATCAATACTGCTACAGAATTTATTCATCTATGTTAATTGCTTATTTCTATATATACACACTACTGTTCAAACATATGGGGTCATTGATGATAAGAATATTCTTAATAATAATAATAATAATAAAAAAAAAATTATTGAGCAGCAA